>VYXF01001948.1:509854-603977 GCA_013397295.1 Polioptila caerulea
AAAAAAAGAGCCTGACCTCCCATGCTGAGCCTGTTTCAAGGGACAAGGGACTGTAGAAGCATTTAGGTTGGAAAAGATCTCTGAGCTCATCGAGTCCAGCCCTTAAGCCGGCACTGCCAAGCCCACCACTAAAACCTGTCACCAAGCAGTGCCACATTTATATGTCTTTTAAATTCCCCACTGCCCTGCGGAGCCTATCCTGGGCTTGACAACCCTTTTGTTTTTGGAGAAGTTCTTCAAAATATCCAATCTAAACCCCAATCTAAACCTCCTCTGGCACAACTGGAGACTAATTGCTCTTGTCCTATCACTTGTTGCTTGGGAGAAGAGACTGAGCTGCAGCCTGGAAGCCATGGAGCACTACTCACATGTAGCCAAATCACTGGTGGGTTTAAAAACCTTTCCAGACACTGATACCCAGCAGATCCCTGTGAGGGCTGCCATGAGGAAAATCCATCCCAGTCAGACCCAGTACTGTGAAAAAAAAATGCAGCATCACTACAACTCAGTCAGAACAAGCACTCTTCCCAGGCCATTCCACAGAAGAGTATTTTTTTAACTTCTGCATTTATAGTATACTAATATAAGTGTGAACACTCATACAAACAGAAGATGGAACACAGCAATAGTTATTTTTACTTTGAAGCAAAAATACAAAAAGTAAGGAGAGTAAAGAGGAGGCAGTTGAATACGAGTGTTATAAACAAAAATCTAGCAGCTTCTGACAGTCAACTCGTATTTTAGGGTGCTCATTAAAACATGTATTGCTTACATTATCCCTAAAGAGAAATACTCCATAAATATGTGGGTAGACTGCCACGCACCAACCGTCTGCTATTGCAGTACACATATAAAAGTAATAAAGCAGGAAACACTTGCATTCACCATACTGTGTATTTCACTAGTACATAAAACTTTTGTCTTTTCATATTTGTGCGATATAGAGGATGTTTCTTAAGTGCTTCAACATATTCCTAATTGACCATGAGATAACCATAGGGAACTGAAGGACTACTGAAATACCTTCTTACCAACTTATGCTGCATTCTTAAACCATCTTTATACCCAGCACACAGCTTTATATATTCTCATTAACTACTGTCTATCCCCTGTCCTTTAACAGGTACTCCCATTCTGTGGGTTTCCTCTGCTCCTCCTAAGGTTCACAAGCACAGTTTTGAGCCCCTCTTTCAAGGTGAGTGCTCAGGACAGGAGAAGCAGCATGTTAAGTTCTTGGGCACCAACACCAGCTTGATTTGTGTCATCAATTGCAGTCACTCAATTCCTTGTGGAACTCACTCTTTTTCAGCCCAGTTCATTCCTGGTAGTTGCTCCCACCGTGGTGAGTATGTAGCACTCACCTTTGCATTTTGTGGTTATGTCCAGAACAGTCCATCACCAGGACTCATCATATCAAAACCCAGCCACCACCCCCTCTCTTGCAGGGCATTTAACTCACTTGATTGCAGCACTTTTCACATCCATGAATGACCAGTGTGATGCCTCCGTGCTCAGGTCCCCTCCTCGATCATGAGCCCATCTGTATGTTCAGTTTCTCCCTAAAGGTTTCATGGGCCTACTGAGCTATAAATAGCTTGTGCTTCTGCTCCTAGTCCAGGTCCACCTGAGCTACTTTAATTTTGACGGTTTTGTCCACTTGTTCATAGTTTCCATGTTCTTCAGTGATGTGGCTTTTGGGCCATGTGATCACGCACATGACATATCTCCAGAGTGGTGTTTGCTGGCCATGCAGCCATGGCCTGCCACAATGGAGCAGCCCAGATGGGTTTAACCCTGTGCTGCTCATTGTCTTCTCCCACTGCTGTAGCCACCCCTACAGGGCATGACCCACCCCCCAAGAGTCAGTGTAGAGACAGAGTATGGCCACTTTTCTCATTCAGCAGTCTCAAGGGCTCAGCTGGGAGGCTTTCAATTCTGCAAAGTGACTTCACTTAGCTTCTCCTTCAGTGACTTTGATGAGTTATCATGTGGGGCTCCACACAGCAGCTTTCTACATCCAAAGGTTTCCTACAACATGACGGTTCCATCAGTAAAAAAAACATAACGTCTTCCATCTTCTGATAACTCATTACATGGTGGTGCCTCTTGGGCACAATCTGCTTCCTCAGGCAATTCTTCAAATTCTCTGCCTTGTGGCCAGTCCATGATCTATTCCAGGATACCTGTGCAGCTGGGTGGAACTTGTTCCTAAGCTTAGCAAAATAGGGAAGCAGCCAACAGACTCTGTGACCCACACAGAAGCTTGTGATTTATTATCTGCTGTGACTACAGCATGCTTCATACAAAGCTGCCCTTGTCTTGAGCCCATGTTGGGCACCAAACACTGGGTGGGTTACATTGGCTGGACACCAGATGCCCACTAAGCTGCTGTATCATTCCCCCTCCTCAGCTGGAGGGATGGGGAGAAAAGTAAAATAGAATACCAGCACACAGCACAGCCCTATGAGGGCTGCTATGGGGAAGTTCAACTCCATTCCAGCCAGATCCAATAAAGTGTAAAGAGAACAACAAAGGCGAGCAGGGCCAGCAGCAGAGATGTCTCTTTTGATACTATTGAAAAGCACAATAACACTGAACAAATATTACTGGCCCTATGAACTGGGGTGTGTAATGTTGTGAATGAAGGATTTCTACAGACCTGAGGGCATAAATGCATTAATACATGGTCACCCATATTAAATTATTGAACATTTCCTGTGCTGGGAAAAGTTACAACCTCTTTAGTCTTTCTGGGAGCAGGCAATTTCCAGCTGCCTTAGTTTTGTTTTAAGGCTTGTAGTTTCTGGGGGAAAAAAGTGATCTTGAATCTTCAAAGCCTGAGGGAACATCAAAATAGTAGGAAAAGAAGAGATGGAAAGATTAAATACACATTACAAATGTCTACATCTCTTTGGGCCTGTATAAACAGGGAAGCTCTTTTGCAATAAAGGAGGGTGTGAGCTGAAGCACAGCAGCTATTCTGTACTACCTCCTCCCCCAGCAGGGACTCACTTATTTTGTTCTGTTTCAGGAAGCCTTAATTTGATATAAAAGTGCCTGAGTTGAGTGTTTCCCATAGCCATGACTCTGTCTTTACTTGATGTGCTGGTCAGGCCCGAATCAGAGTTCAAATGTCCCTCTTCAGTCAATACATTGACTTGCTCTGGGTTCAGGCCATCCTGTGCAACCCCTGGATGGCTGCAGGTAGAATCACAGAGTCATTTATGTTGGAAATGACCTTTAAGATCATTAAGTCCAACCATTAACCCAGTATTGCCCCAGCCACCACTAAACCATGTCTCCAAGTACCACATCTACACAGCTTTTAAATATCTCCAGGAATGCTGCCTCTGCCACTGCCCTGGGCAACCTGTTCCAATGCTTGACAACCCTTTTGGTGAAGAAATTTTTCATAATATCAAACCTAAACCTCCCCTGGCACAACTTGAGGCTATTTCCTCTTGTCCTGTCCCTTGTGACTTGGAGGAAGAAACCACCCTTCAGGCCCTGATGTCTGCCCAGGCTAATGCAAAAAGCTTTGCTCTTGACCACTCTCCTGCCCCCATGCTTTATTAATTTCAGTAAAAATGAAAAGTGGAAATTATATGTACAATATACATCTCACTCATTTTGCTGCCCTCTGTTTACTATAGGGCAGGTAATGAAGACTTCAGACAGGAAATGTGGTCCAGGCTTGGATGCATATAAATAGTGCTTGGGGATGGTGGCAGTGGAGGAAATGGATGGTTCTGGGCTTCTTCCATGACTGAATGACACAGATGGTTTTCCAGGGAAATGAGTATTTTAGCAATGAGTAGTGAATGTGCTGCGGGCTGACTGTACCTACAGCCCCGGGAGTGCAAACAGTTTAGCAGCAGGTTTGTCAATAAATACCATCTGCTCAGTAGCACTGAATCCAAAATATTGCAGAACCTACCTTACTGGAAGCTGTTGTTTTGCTGATAGAGATAAAAATCACAACTAAATTAATTTTTTTAATACTGTGACTGTGATCTGAAATGATAAAACTAAGTTTATTCAGGCTTGTTCAATTCCAGTTTAAACCCAGGAGAGTTAAAATGTTGTCATTATCATTTTTCTTGGTGGCCAGTAAGACATCTGCATGGAAGAGGGAGCTGTAAACAAAGCTGCTTCTCTCACAGTTCAGGCCACTGAAGGGTCTGAGAAACACCTCGATTCCACGCTGCCTGCAAGGGAAGGAAACAAGCCCTGGCAGCAGCAGAGCTGGGATTCCTGGGGGCTGAGATGGGAGCTTGAGGCTGATTTCCTGATCCAGCACTCCAGTCACAAACAATGAGTGAATCCTTGCCCCAGCCCTTCTCCATGCAGGGGCACCAAGAGTTCTTTCTTCTTGACTCCCAAGTTTTCATGAGTTTTCCAAAGCAGAGTGCTTTGGGGATCTTTACTGCTATTCAGGTGTGGTTGAAATTGGATGAGGAGGTTTCTCTGGGAGAGAAACAAGGCATCAGCATCATCTAAAAAGCATAATACCAGGAGTTTCAGTGTTAGTTAAAAAATTCTTACCTGAACATGACAGGAAAAAACTCCACACGCTGTGTCCAACTTGGATTTATGGGTACCATATTCTGCCAGTCTCTTTTAAAGATCTTTGTTTCCCTCTCTCTGAATTGTAAAATGCTGATAAGAAATTGAGCTCCAGAACTGGGACTCTCAATAGCTGGGTTCATTCAAACATTGCATAACTGCAAAATATGAGAAGGTCAGATCATGAGCCCCTTCCTCCAGGACCTCACCTCAAGAGACCCTAAGGAGTGACTAGGTTTGTTTTAGGGCTGTTTTTGGAGCCTACAAGATGCAAAAATTGTACACAAAGGGCCATTAAGCCCCTTTTCCAAGCACCCTGCAGATGTGAAATTTATGCTCAACAGCATAGGAGTGCTAAGAGCCACACACTGGTTTCCACCTCTCCTGTCACATGAGGGAAGAAGGTCACACTTCCTCTGTCCCTCCCATTCAGCCCCTGCTGAGGAGCAGTGACCTGGGACAGGACTTGGCTCTGGGAGTTGTCTGTCCTCTTTCCAGCCATCTTCCACTTCTGCCTCTCAAACTTGACTGCTGGTGAAGTTTGAACTTTTAAGTTGCTGTGTTTGTATAGAGAAGAGAGAAAAAAAAGAGGAAAAGAAAGAAAGGGAAGGAAAAACTAATCTGGAGTTATGCCACAGTTGCAAAAAGTGCTGGGAGGCAGAAAGACAGAGCTCCTGTGGCTCCCACTGCAGCAGCTCGTTGCTGTTCCTGCCCTTAGGCTCCTCGTGTTCTTTGCAGCTGTATGGCTGTCAATAGCAACATATTTGAGAAGATTTTTGATTTATTTCTGAAGTACTTCCCTGTGGAAGAGTTTCTTTTTGGTGAAGAAGCTGTTCTGGTTCCATCTACTGAGTAATTGTCCAAGGTTCATGGGAGTCTCTTTTGCCTGACTTCTCTGTTTAACATTACAGTTCAATGCTTTTTTAAAAGAGAAAATAAAATAAGTACTACAATATGATGCAATTGGTGTAATATAATTACTCCAGCCTGTCCTGGTTTGGTCTGTTACTTCCTGAGTAAATTTGCAAGAAGGGTTTTGAAAAGCAGGAACTGAGTACGGTATCTTATACAAATTCAGGATGGAGGCTTAGGCTTGGAAGATTAGTCTTGGTTTAAGGGGGCAGGGCTCAATTTTGGCTTCGGGACTGTCCCAGGACAAACCTTGTTTATTTTCCAGAACCGTGTATGTGTGTGTGTGTGTTTGTGTGTACTCTGAGCAGTTCTGATACAGACAGTCACTGCTGGTGTTTGCAGACACTTAAGGAAGTGTAATTGCCACCTGAGAAAATGGCATGGCTAGCCCTGCTCCAAAAACATTTCAGAGGGTTTGGGTTGACAGATGACCAATGTATTCATCCATTGTTTCCATCACCTTGGCATTCATTCCAGGGGTCTGTCTGTGAGAGGCGACTCAGGGTGGTAAGACAAGGTGTGATGCAGGTGCTGGAGTCGTTTTGCAGAGATTGCAGCCTGGAGAACCCTTGGTCAGGACCAGGAGAGCCATTCCCTGCCCTTAAACTCTTCATTTTAACTATAGACCAAATAAAACCTGCAGAAGCAAGAAAGTTAAAATTATCAGCCTAATAAAATTATACAAATTGTGGACCAAAGCAGATTTGCAATGTTTCCGTCCCTGCCAAGGAAAAGGAGCATACCTGGCTTGGGGAAAAAGGATTTGGGGAGAATGGGGGAGGAGGTTGCTGATGGGGCTGTGCCATGGCAACAGAGGAAGGAGCTAGCAGCACAGCCTCCAAAAAAATATAACGCTGCCAATGGAAATCAATCTTGTATTAAAATCAGTTTAAGGCACTCCTGGAAATTACAGCCTATCAGGTATTACTTTCATACCAAATAAATAAATGGGAACAAAAAATAACAATAAAAGTGAGACATTTGGCTAAGCAGGAATAAATAGGGACAAAGCTGCAGATGCTTATAAAGGAAAATCTTCCATTTCGGTTCCTTAAGTGTATCAGTGAAATGGAAGATAAGGGCAAGCCAGCACATACCTTTTATCTTGAGTTGCAAAAAAACCCCCAACCTGAACAAACCAGAAAAAGGCTTGGACAAATGAGCTTAGGCACTTGTGAGATGCCATCAAGGCATCTCACTGTGTTACTAAGTACTCACAAGCCTCTGAAAAGCTGATCCTGAAAGGGAGAAGCAGAATTAGATGCAAACAGGAGAGTTACAAGTACTTTGAAAATTAAATGCTTGTTTGCAATACCTTGCTGATAGAATGAGCACCAAGTCAATGCCATTGAAACACAAAATTGTCCAAGAGATGGATATTTTTAAAATATGGGACTATTTTTTTAATGCAAACTAAAATAAACCAAATAAAGATACATGAATTTAGCACTTAGCACAAGCACTAAGAATGTGACCAAAGCTGGGGTGCTCACAGAGGTAACTGAGAGCCACTGGAGACAGATGAGAGGCTGGTGACAGTGGAGGAAGGAGCCTGAGCTGGTGTTGCAGCAGGTACTGTCAGATGGGGTGGCTCCCACCTACACAACCTGCCTTTGCCACTTGTCCTTTTGCCTGGTTTTGTGGGAAATGCTGCATCTAACAAGCAGCCCCATGTGCCATAGAACTAATAAATAAACGAATGGATCATTTTCTATGGGTTTATGCCTGGGGACTGGCAGACTGTGTTCTCCAAGGCTAAAGCACAACTCTGTTGATTAAAAGACATCAGAGAAGCCACATGTTGCCAATGCTCTAACCACGGGAAAAACTCAAATGGAAGTTCATGCTTTATTAAACACCAGTGAATCCACATGAGAGAGAAATCTTAAGTGAAGAGTGGATTTTCTGGTGTCTAATAGCCACCAACTCCCATTCAAGTTCTTTTCTCAGGATTTAATTCAGTCTCTTGCCTCTTTTTTTTTTTTTTCCCAGCCTGATTACCTGCTCTCACAAAATTTGCAAGCAAGACATTTACTTCTTTGAATATAAGGTGGGCAGTGTGTCAAGAATTACTGAGGAGGGGATGGATGGAGTGTGATCTTACAGGAAAACATTGAAAATTAGGTCCCATCATCAGCCTGGCAGGGTCGGGAGAAGCTGCTGTGCTGAGCATGCAGATGAGAGAGCCGAGCATGGTATTTTTAGAAAGTCAGCCAAGCAGACAGTGCCATGTTCCTTTCTGTGCTCTTCCCTTCTTTTCACACAAACCATCATCATCCCGGAGGTGAGAATGGGTGTACCAAGTATCAGCTGTAAAATGGCTGGTTTCACTAGGTAGCATCGTCAGGGAGGTGAAGTTTTGTTATCCACCCCATTGCCTGGGAGGTAAGAAAATGTCAAGGGCTGGGCATGTTTCAGGGCACAAGAATGCTGAGCACAGGACAGCGCCCTGTGCTCCATAGGCAGCTGGCACAAGGATGCTCTGGCTGCTGCTGAAAGCCCTGTGGCCAAATTTCATGCACGTTTCCAAAGTGTGGAACACAGGCATGTTAGCAGCACAAGCCCGTGCACATGCTTTGCTTCCAGCAAGCATGGGTTTATTTCACCTTTCTTTGTGATCAGCTAAAATTAAAATGTTTATTAACTGCCCGTTGTTATTAGTTTCATAGCTGTGAATTGGCCTTTGCATTACAATCAGCTGCTCTGGCTCCTATTGTTTTTTGAAGTGTTTAGCTTGTGCAGGCTGAAAGAGTGTGCAGGCAGTGACAGAGATATTTGTTTGCTGAAAAGCCGTTTGCTGTGTTTTCCAACTACACCGTCATGCCTGTTCAACAATATCCCCTCTTCCCCTGGATTTCATCATCCCTAGGCCCTTAAACATCACAGCACAACCACAGTCCTGTCTTTTGTGAGAGTTCCCCTTCTGTGTACAAAATTAATCATCAAAACTGGAAAGGGAGTACTGGCAACCCCTCCTGAATCCCCACTTCTGACAGCTTTTTTCTCTGATGAATGCAAGTGTGGGGTTTAGTATGCAAGTACACACACCATCTTCGTGATGGATGAGCCTTCCATTCCTCACACGGTGGTGGGGTTGGGGTTGGGTGATGCAGTCATAGGCACTGGGCTCTGCAGTGTCATGAAAAGAGCCTTTTTCAGCACCCAGCAGAAGATGCACCAGGGATGGTGATGGTAGTTTCTGTGTCCCCTCTTTCATCCCTAGGGAAGCTCCAGCACCCCTGCTTGGGGAGAACAACAAAACCTCACTCAAGAACTGATAGTGACAGCATGGCCACAGCAGGGGTACCCGTGAATTGAGCTCAGGAAGGAAATGGCATCTCTTTCTTCTTCAGAAGCAACTGAGAGGGGCATGGGGCTGTGAGGGCTGCAGAGGCTGCCAGGCAGCCAGAGAGGGTGTTAATTGCAAACACTATCAGTCAGGCCATCCTTCACCAGGGTGCCACCCACCCCTGGAGGTTGTGTGTTTGGAGTGGGGGGCAATGGGCACACGTCAGACCAGGATTAGCTGTGATGGGTGCTGTGTTCCTGGAGAGATGGATATTTCCCAGTCTGGGCCACCTGCCACAGGGTGTCTGGGGAACCATCCAGCAACCACAGAAGTGCCCATGCCAGAGGGTAACATGGGCGGTTTTCTGTCTGCTTCAGAAGGTAAAACATGGCAAAAATTACAAAAACAGGGACTGCAAAGATTATTGCATACAAAACTGTCATGGAGCGGACAGTCATGGTGCAGCTTGGGGCCCTTCCACCTTAAAGCCTCTGGGCGTTGGCAAGTTCCCACCCTGTGGCTGGTGCACCCATGCTCAGAGCAGCCCTGTGCCTGGGCACAGCCAGATACTGCTGGTTATCTCCCTGGGACAAGGAGCCCGAGACACTGGAGGGGAGATATGTGTGCCAAGACATTTCCAGCTCATGCAGTACTCACACCTCTGTCTTGCTGTGTGCCAGAACTCCGTGACAGCAGCACTGGCACTGCTGGTGTTGAGGAGCTGCAGAGTTGGTGTCACAGTCCCGTCCGAGTTTTGCAGTAGTGGCCACTTCTAGCAAACCAAAACTGATGACCAATATTGCAGTGAATCCCACAGACAGCATGGGAACTGGTGTGAGTGAACCTGGCTGCAGTCATCCATCACTGACCTGATCAGGGAACAGGAGCAAAATTGTAACAGCTGGCTGCACCTTATTTGTCTTAACTGACCCTTAAAACCCTGACCCCAGGAGCCACAACATGGGCTCAGACCCACAAGATACTGAGGGCATGAAGGAGCACATTTCCCATAGCAATAAATGCAGTTGAAAAAGGAGGGCACGTTGGTGTTTTGCATCATGCCTGTCACAGCACAAGATGCTGGTGGTGGTCACGCTGCCCCCGGGTAGCTCTGCATGGTGGAAGTGACAGGGAAAGCAGGCATTTTCCTGCCCCTTTCCCAGTCAGCACAGGGAGCTGCTGGGGTGGGCACAGCCTCCAAGGTTTTGGTGTGCACAGGCAGAGCAGAGCAGGCACTGGGCAGCCAGGCAGACACAGAAATGGAAACTCTGGTCTTCCTACAGGAACAGTGCAGCTCCAGGCCAGCCTCCACATGCCTCTGTGTCCCAGTGTAAGAGACAGATGTCTTCTGCTTCTTGAGAATATATACATAGAAGTGTCCTCAAGCTATATATATATACATTACAGAGATAAAAATCTGTTATACAGATAGAGGTCTGCTTGCTTTTCAGTTCCAGTATGTACTGTTCCACTGGCAGCCCCTCAGGGCTGGGAGTCTTTCAGATGGGTAGTGAAGTGAAGAAGCTCGTAAGGAAGGTCTGACAGCATGAGACATGGGCAGGAGGAGGAGGTAAGCCCTGCCTGATGGTTGTCCTTGAGCTCTGTCCTGTATGTCTAACTTGGTGTCACAAACAACAGCCCATACCAGAAATTCTGGCTTTGATAAATCCAAGGGTCGAGTTGCTCAGCCTTGGTAGGAGCAGGCTGGGCATCGTGGACCTTGGCAGTGGACACTGTGGGGCTGGGAACAGGCAACTGCAGCAGTGATTCTACAGTCAATTTAACATCAGCCAAAACAGCATGATGACTGATTTAATTACCAAGCAATTGGTGAAAAATGCCTTTTTATGAGAAGTAACCTGGGTAAATTGCTTTAACTTGAGGGCCCGAGTCCTGGATTTCCCCTCAGCTTTGCCCAAGGCCCCATGAGTTACTGCTGGACTTGTTTCCCTCTGCTGTGGGCACACGTGGGTGTGCAGGAAGCAAGAGGAATACAGCTGAACTTCATTCACTTCAGTACCATTATCAACAAAATGTGGTCTGTGGTAGCAGCATTTTGTTTATTTTCCTAAGAAATGCCGTCTTCAGCACTGAGGCATAACATCTATTTGGAGACTTCATGAAAATGACTCCAAATAACAGCTTGAGATTGACCACTTCCCCCTGAAAGGTTTCACAAGTTAAGATGGAACATTGGTATGTAAGGTGGCAGTGGAAGCTGTTCCTCTTCTCTGCCTTGATAGCAGCTGAGGTTGGATTTGGGCTCATCTGCACCCCCAGTTCTTGGATCTAAGGACAAGAGAGAGATACTGAGCAAAAGAAATGCACTGGCTCTCTCTCCCCTCTGGCTTTGCCTTGTAATGCTTCCTGAAGTTTGTGTCACGGATGGAGTGACACACTTCACCTGTAAGAGAGAAGTAGCAATATGGCAAGGTATAATAATATATAATATATAATAATAAATTATGCTTGATTACTTACTGTAGAGAGGACAGGTGAGCCAGAAGTGTCAGGGAGACCTTCCTGTTGAGACACAAGATTCAAGAAGGACCCCTTGCATTCTCAACTCCTTTCTCAGGGGAGTCTGTGCAGCTGTATCCAGACATGGACACAGGCTTGGTCAATGGTTTATGTCTGAAGGACTTTATGTGCCCAACCAATTCTTTGTATCACAGCTAAGTTTTCAAAGCTTCAGCACACTTATTCCTAATCCACTTCATCTGATATGACAGGGATTCTCTCAGCCTTGAGGAGTAGGTGTTCCCACTCAAGGGCAGCTCTAGTCCTGCAGCCTGCTGTGGTGCAGGAGAGCTCAACAGGCGTTGGGCTCTCCTATTTATGGAGTGAGATGACTGACTTATGGTCATATTTACATACCAGTCGTATTTTGGTTGGCACATGCTCAAGCAGCCCTCAGCTGTTGAGCAAGACAAATGACCCTTAGCTATTGACGTTATCTGTCTTCCCAGGGGCCAAAACCATCACAGCCACCACTGGTGGCTATTGCTTAAGCAGAAAGTGGGGTAGCTCATCACAGTGGCTGGTTATTAAAAAGAAAGCAATCACAGCACAAAGTATATTTCCATGACTACTGAAAGTCTTTGCCAGCACCAAGTTCTTTCTTTCACCAAAGTAGTTTGGTTTTTTCCTCCCCTCTGCTGTTTGGGGTGATGGCCGCTGGGCCACACATGATGTGAACAGCAGATAAGGATTATCTCTAGACCTTTTGAAGGACAGATATTTGCATGCTTTCCAAGCCAAAATAAAAGGTGATGTTTTGGGATGTGGCAGTTGTGTTCCCCTGAGCTCCTACCCACTTAGCCACAGACATCTTTGGACACCTTGTGCCCACCCTAAAGCTGCTGCCAACTGCCCACCAAAGTGGGATTGAATGCACTGGAGGCTCCTGGGCTGCAATTTCCCAGTGGATGCAGCAGGTAGGCATTGGGCACAGCAGGGTGGGCTTTGCATTTTGCTCAGCACTGTCCCACCCTGTGCCTTGCAGCTTTCCTCACTGGATTTCCCCTGCCCTTGGCCCTCTGTACTGAGGGGTTGCTGGGGAGGGGAAGCGAGCACCTCCCTGGGGAAGTGGCCAGATCACAATTTTACAAATAGGTTGCTCAACCCTGGGCTGGAGTTACTGATCCCATCTGACACTGAACGCTGCCCTGCAGCACCAGGAAGCCTTTGTGTCAACGTTTTCCAAGCAGAGGACTCTGTTTGGCTGCAGTGCAGGAGTCAGAGTTATCAGAGAAATCTGATTTTCAAGTATTTTATGACCATTCAGAGTTAAAAGGTTGTTGAGAAAACATCCCACCCACTGCTAAGGTACAGTACTTGTAGGCAAGGCTTCTGGTGGAATATGATTTTTTCTGCCTCCTCCTGAGGCTGCAGGTTTCCTTCCCCCAGGTACAAGACTGAGACTTTTCCCCAGGGTGCAAACATCTGGGTGTGTTTTCCTCTAGATCCACAGAGCAATAGGAGCTTGCACGGGGCTTCTACACAAGCAAAGCCCATTCTGGAGGCTGGTGGGCACACAGAGCTGCTCCCACAGCCAGGCACGGGCTCCATGCTGAGCCTTTCCCTGGCAGAAGGACCTTGGGGGTTTCCTTATGCCACAGAACTCCTTGAACCTGCTGCTTTCCTGGGAAGCAGACCAAAGGCACCCACAGCAAAAATAATCCTGATAAATACAAGATGCATTTCAGAACTGTTTTCTCTGAGTGGAAAGTTTTCCCTTTCCTTTGCATACAGGCTGGGACACACCTGATTTTCTGTTTGTAGAGAGTATTTTCCATATCTGTTTTGGAGCAGCCTGGGACCTGCCAGCATGGGTCAGGCTCTGCTCTCTGTGACACCACAGAGGCCAAGAGGGTGAGTGTGGCAGTGTCTGTCTCCTCAGGGGAAGCACAAGTGAGAGAGCTGAAGAGTGGTGAGAGAGCCAAATCACTGATGTAGAATGATGTAGAGCAGGTACAGTTCTAAACAGAAACATGGACAATGCTCTCAGGCACATGGTGTGACCCTTAGGGATGGTTCTGTGCGGGGACAGGAGTTGGACTCAATGATCCTTGTGGGTCCCTTCCAACTTAGCTTATTCAATGATTCTGTGATCTCTTTCTAGAAAAGATGCAGACTTTGTATTAGCCTGTATAAATGAGGTTTGGGGTTTTTCACCTACTCAACCTTTTCTACGCTGTGTCTGATCTGCAGGATGGAAATAAACCTCAGCTGCTCTCCTTCTGCACATCTCCTTTCTCACCTCCTCCCAGTACAGACCAGCCACTTTATGTGCTCCTCCCTCTGTTTCTTCCAGTGAACTGTGGTCAGCAGAGTTAGCAAGAGCTCTTTAAGAGGATTAACCTCACGTTGCCAATGGAAAAGGATGGTGCTTTCACTCACACACCTCTGTTTATGCAGCCACAAATGTACAGGTAACCACAGCTGATGGAATAACACCAAAACACCATTTCCTTTCAACTTGATCCACTGAGGCTGAAGCTAAAGAAGTACATTCAGGCACTTTTTGAGCCAGCCCAGTCCAGCTGTGGATTGTGGAAGGATTAATGTTGTGGTCATTGGTGAGAGGAGCACAGAGAGATAGGCAGGTCTGCAGTAGAAATCAATCTATTCTTTCAGCCTTGGGTATCATTTAAGAGTCAGAGCCATTTGGAGAAAAGTCTGAAGAGGTGTATGGTAAAGTGTGTGGGGGGTTTTTTTGTTTGGTTTTTTTCCCTCATATATAAACATGGAAAAAAGAATTACTGACATTTCTGGTTATTCCAAATTTTAATTCGGTGCAAAAGTCAGATTCTGGGTGTGCTGGAAATCCACCTTTATTTTTTCTCCCTGTCATTTTGTCTTTACATGTCATGCAAGTTCACTCTTGAGCTGTCTCTGGTTGCTCAGCTCTGCCTGGGAAGGAGCAGAGCCCCCCCGCCACCTCCTCTGTGTGAGCACATTCCTTGTGCTGACCAGGCAGAACAGGACGGATTTCCTTCAGTGCCATTTCCTGACGATTTCTGACTAACTGTGGAGGAAGTTAAACCAAAGAAATGATGAATCTTCTATTTTTTAATTTAAAAAAACACTTTTAAAAAGACATTTCTTATTTTGAACTGTAAACAGCCTGCCTTGCTGTCCTGCTGCCTGCCTCATCTTCATGGATGAAATTTTACACCAAAAGCCAGATAAATTTTCTTCTGGGAAGCCCTCACCATTTTGGGGAACTTCATTTGCCAGTGTCAGTACATTTGGCTTGTCAGTGCTTTAAAATAAATTGTTCCTAGTCTGAATGAACACACCCAAAGATGTGACTGACTGAGCCACCTGCTCCTATGGCCAAGGGCAAATCTCAGCCTCTGGATTTTTGGGGTCCTGAGGGGTCTGGGCACCGCCCTGTGGATGTGAGGCTGCTTGACAGGAGAAGCAGCAGCAGCAGGAGGCAGGAGAGGGTCAGTCTGTCCCTCCTGGGGCTGCCTGCTCCTGGGCACAGTCCCTGGGGACACATGTCCTCAGGCAGCTCAGGTTTGAAGGGGAACAGCTCAGTGTCACAAACTGGGGCTGTGGACAGGGATCTCAGCTGGATGCATTCTGGTGGGGGCACCCAAGCCCTGCTAGGACTCCTGGAAACTTTGTCTCCCTTTGCCTGATAAACCTGACTGCTTCCTGAAAGCTGCATTAGTGCAAAACAGTGACATGGAAAAGTTATGGAGACCTCAGGGAATTTATGGATCCCTCCACTGCTCAATCCTCCACATCTTTCTGTAGAGGAATTCTCACTTTCAGGCTGTATAAAAGGTTGCACAGAACTGGTTGCACAAAAGGTTGTCCTGAATTTTGATATGGTAATTTAAAGGAAAAAGCTCTGTTTGCCTTCTGGCACCTCCTCAAGTGCTTGCAGATACTGGCCAGTGCTGCCTCTATTTGATGTCTTGTCCTTTCCATTGATGTGTAATTCTACAAAACATTCTGTGCCTTCCCAGAGAAAACCAAGATGCTGGCAGTGACAGTCTCCTGGAGTAGGTGGCAGAATGGATGCTCCATGGGAGGGATCTGTGGTTTTTCCCTTCTGGGGGAAAATACAGAGCAGGTCTCCCCCATGCTGCTCATGTGGGCAAGGATGCTAAGAAATGACAGCAGCAGTAGCAAACCCAGTGACCTGAAGATAGCAGCATAGTCAGAGGCACTTCCAAGAAGCTGAGTTCCTGGACAAAGAATGGAGCATTTTCGAATGAAGGAGCAAACTAAACTGCAACAACCACAGCAAACACATGTAATGGAAACACACCTTTAAATTGCTCAAGCTTTAAAGCCCTCAGTGTGAGCCCACCAGAGGGCAAGGGCTTTTCAGGCTCTTGCATGGTGATGGATATGCCAATGCCAAGATCCCAAAGCTGTCAGAGCAGGATGTTGGGGCTGTTTAACAATGAGCTTATGCTAAAATGAGATGTGAAAGGAAAATCAAAGTAGAAGAAAACAGGACAGTGAATGAAAGGTTGCTCGCTCCTGCATTACAACAGGGCCTGGGATCAGCTCCCCAGGTGGGAATGGGCTGAACCTCTGCCAGTGCATCCTTTGTTTGTGCTGGATGTGGTACCCCTGGCTCCCAGTGTGCTCCCATAAATATGTATAACCCGATAGCTGAGTCCCTCTGCACTCTGCCCTAAACAACTGGAAAAGGAGCTTTAGATGCTGTTTGATGGGGAAATGCAAATCTTAAGACCTGTCAAAACACAGTGTGAAGCCTGCATAAGTTTCTAGCAAAAGTGCAGGACTAAGACCCCACAAATTCAGTGTTGTTTCTGCTACTGCCACTGGCCTGGGGGGAGTCACTGTCCTGCAAAGCACACATGAAAAAGTGGAAGTATGGCTCCATTGCCAAAACTCTTGGAGATCTTCTGGAGAGAAATGAGATATCTGCACCTGGCCTTGAGTTGATACAGAGCCCAAGGACTAGCAAGGAATGTCTGTTTCTAAGGCAGATGTTCTACTGAGCAGCTCTGGCTAAAAAAGACCAGAGCAATTACACTTTAACCAAAAGAGCTGAAGAGACAAAAAAGCCCTGGGCCAAAAGGTTGGATAATAAAAAAAGGTTCCTCACCCAGAGGGTGAGCACTGGAACAGCCTCTGTAAGGATGTGGTCACAGTACTGAGCCTGCCAGAGCTCAAGAAGAGTTTGGACAATGCTCTCAGGTACTTGATGTGATCCTTGGGGCTGTGCTTTGCAGGACCTGGAGCTGAACTTCAACATTTGTTCTTCCAACTCAAGGTATATTCTATGATTCTATGATAGGGAAATACTGCCTTTTTGGAGAGGTTTGTTTTACATACCCCATGAAGATAACCTGGTTTTGCTACCTGGCTGGCTGCTCTGTGGCTTTTTGCTTCAGGGAAGTATCAGATGTGGTTTGAAATTGCAGTTGTAACTAGAGGGGCCAGCCTCTATAGAGCCAAGTGCTTACATATCCAGACATATTGCTGTCAGTTTTTTCACATTATTATTATTATTGTTATCCAATCACTAAAGTACTTTGCACAGAGGTGTGAGAAGCCTGAGAGCTTCCTGGCTCACTCCATGGTGGCAGGGCTGGTGGTGGCTTTGATGCAGTTGTTCCCTTCTGAGGCTCTGGGAGGAGATGCAATCGAGGGAGGCCCTTTTCTGGGAAGGGCTCTCTGATGAAAGGGCTGTTGCCATCTCTGCTGGGCAGAGGAAGAGCTGTGAACTGGCAGTCAGACTTTATCTGACCTTTTATTTGTCTAACCTGCCCTCCCTTGAAGACCAAACACAAAATGTCACAGAGTTCCCTTCTATCAGGCCTGCAGGCGAAGCCTTATCTAAGTCACACGTGTCTGTGTGTCTTGAGTTTCCAGCCAAGCTTCCACCAGTGGCTCTCTAAGCACTACACCTCCCTCAATCCACCTCGATTGTGGTGGGTCTCCAGCCAGCATTACAAAGCATGCAGATCCAAAAGTGGCACTTGCCTGAAGCAATAAATAAACTATTTCCAAACTACCTGGATTGTTAGCAGCAAGGCTTGCTCAGCTCTACTCCCTTGGACTGCCTTGTTTCATCTTCCAAATCCCAAGATGTGCACATTGAAAGGATCCCACGTCCCTAGCTTGCTGCACGTGGAAATTATATTACCAGCAACTACACTCCTCAGCACAGAGCAATTAAAAGACCAGGTTAAATAACAACTAGTCTTTGTATCCAAGCCCAGAGCATGTGCTGAATAAATTTGTGCTTGTGGTTGGTCAGGAGTTGTGGCCCCTTCCTGCCCCTTGGCTGTGGCAGGAGGAATACGGGCTGGGACTGGGGGACTGCAGCTCACCCTGTCCCAGGAGGATACAGACATGAGTCCAAGTCACAACTTCATAGCTCTTTGTCATTCTGCAAATAATCCCTCTGATACATAGGTGTATGACATTTGTTTGCAAATTTGTTTGAATTTGCATCCAAATATTTTATATTAACAAGTCACCGCCTAATAAGAGAATTAAAAAATAGAAAAAGCATTTAATGAAAAATGTGGGAGCTTATCCCATGAGTACCTTCAGTTACCAAAATAAAGATCACAGCTACCTTTTATATTAATTTATTAGAAAAAAGATACAGTTTAATGTGCAAATATATACACCAAACATTACAATGAAACATGAGGAAGGTGAGCCCCTTCCCTCTAGCAACGACTCGTCCCTTTGTAACAGAGATGACTGTTTAATGCTTCCCCACAGATTTACAAATACAAAAAAATGTATAATGCTTCATTTGCACAAGAAAAAGTTTATTTTTATTTGATAACAAAAAGATATCCTGGCTTTGACATGGCAAATATCTGCTATTTTGGTGGCTTTTATTTTTTTTAAACCTGAGCAAGTTTTGCGGAACAGGGAGACAAAGGGAAGGCATTGCCCTGTACTTCGTTCTCATCACAGCATCTGGTGGTCTTTGAATTAATTACTAAGCTTCAGAATCACTGCAAGTGAATGCAACTCCAAAATCTACATCTAGGATGTAGTTAATGACAATGAAGAAAGCAGGTGCTACCACTGGCAAAGTGAGCTGGCTGAAAACACCTTGCTCCAGTTACATGGCTGCTGGCATTTCTCAGGTTAAGTGTTCATTTCTGCCAGTAAGGAAATTAATGCTGCCTCCTGTCATAAAGGAATTATAAATGTAAAATGTAGTTTAGTCCAAAAAGCAAATGAGTTGTGGACCTGCTATGTCTTGGTCAAATGTGTGGTTATTGAAGGAGAGAGTAAGGCCATACTAAACACATCAGTGGGGGGAACCAGCCAATGGCCCCAGCAATAACCACAGGACTCAAACCATTGAGCTTGGCTGTTTTCCACGTCATCCTGCCACCAAGCTTCATCCAGCAACTCCACAAGGTGACATTTCCAATTAAACGAAAACTGTTCTGCTCATTTAGCGCTCTCCCCATTTTTAATGAGAAGCCCCAGCAGTGCTGGAGAAGGCACTACAATACCTGGGCTGGGCAATGCCAATTCCCTCAGCAGAGCTAGCTAGGGGGCCACTGGCCACTCCATGCTCATTTAGGTGCTCTGCATCAGCTCTCACCACACCTTGGAAAAAAAAAAAACGTGCAAATAACAGACCCATGGCCAAAAGAGGACACCATCAGGAGTGTGTTCTGGCCCCAGAGCCAGAACTAACCAAGGGCTCTGGCCTGGACTATATTTTCAGACATGACACTGTCAAAAGCTGACTCAGTTTGCAGGTTTTCTTTCCTTCTTGGCCAAGGCATTAGGATTTAAGAACAGACTTAACTAAACATTAACTCCTTTTTGTTCTGTAACTCTGCCCTCACAGTTGGCTCTATAGGTACTGGCCCACAGGTCTGTCATTCGTGGCTGCTGCAGCTCCCTTCACACCCAAATCCTTAGTGGTGAGGTGGCCACAGTAGATTTGGCCTTTGCCATCCTCCCACCATGCTGCTCCTCTTTACCCTCTTTGAAGTGTTGTGGAATTTGAACAAAACAAAAGAAAAAAAAGCCTTTGAAAAAGACTGCTTTGCTTTTAAATGTTTTTTTTGCCAGTATTTTTAAATGCTCCCATTTCACGTGTTGTACTTGCACAAGAATGTCTGTCATGGGACCTGGAGCAGCCGGTAAAAACAGACATTACATGAAAAATCAGAATAAACCCTCAAACTTAGCTCTTAGTTAAAGGTGAAAGTTGGAAACCAGTGAGCAGCATTTGATCAAGATAAGAGTGTTTTGAGGGCAAGCAGGGGACACGGGAAGTTGAAAGGGGCCATTCTGATCTAAGGACAGTCCCTGCCAAGCTATATGCTTATGTCCTTTCAGGGGAGTAAAAATCCAGATGCAGCTCTTTCCTCTCTAAACTTCTGCATGATCCGTTAGCCAGGTTTGTTGAAGTTTAAATATTTTAACAATAAACTAGAATAACAAGTGAGTCAGTTGTCTCCAATAACTCGGTGTTTTTCAGCTTCAGAAGATTTTCTGACAGCATGAAAGGAAACACTCCAGTCAAACACGAGCTGATCTGTGTGATTCTGATCCGCATCAGAGGCTGCCCTGCCATCACTCCACAATTCTGGATCTGTGGTAGCAGAACATAACTTTCACTCACCCTTTGTGGCAGTTGTCTCTCCATAATTTAAAACATCTTTTAGCTGGTCTTTTAACCCTTTCAGTTCAGCAGCGCATACCAAGAGCTTTCAGCGACATGTGTTACTTGCACACTTTGAAAGAAAGGCAATTGTTTTGAGCAGAAAGGTAAAGGCCTCAGTATCTGTGGCCCCTCGATTCTTCCCTCTCTCTGACACCTCTGTGCAGGTGCAGATCACCCCTGCCCTCTCCCCAGATGCCCTGCCCCTGTCACAATACCACTCCCAGGGCATGGGTGCTCACAGCTCTGCTAAATCAGGTAGAGGACAAAACAGCTGAGTTTTAACAAGGTAAATTTCACACCAGACAGACAAGATACATATGGAAAAGTTGGAATTATTTTTAAATGTTTTATGAACATCAGCTTTCATTTGAGAGCTGTGGTGTAGGGGGAGAGGAGCAGAGTAGGAGGGAAGAGCAGGTCAGCTATCTGCAGGACTAAGCCCAGTTTTCCAAGCAGCTCCAGTCCAGGACACTTCATGCCTGCAGGCCTGGGTGCCCAGTTTGCCCCAGTCAGTGAAGGCGCTGGTGAACCTTGTTCTTGCAGGCTAACCTAGTGAGATCTGTCACCACGGATCCCCAGGGGCTGGGCTAAAGAAGCAGTGAGACTTGCAAGCCCTTCAGCTCTCTTGAGGTAGGAGGAAAACTCTGTTCTGTTAGCGTTGCTGCCTCTCCCACAGGACCTGCTACTTGGCCTCCCAGAGCCCCTGGATGATCAGAGCAGAAGGGGTGTCAGGAGGAAGTTGAGTAGGAGCCTCGAAATGCCAGTGGTTTCTGCAATGACATTTCTGTGACCTCTGTTTTGTAGATCTGAATTTTTAGGATGTCAGGTTACAGCAATGTAACGTGGTAACAACAGGCACACGAAGGGAGGCCAGCAAATTGGCACTGTCAGAGAAAAAATCTTTTATAATCCTTTGTTCCTGTCTGTCCGTCCATGTTGACAGGATCAGGTGTCTTATGGCTACTGGGACTCACCCACAGCAGCAAAGCCCATGAGACCAAATCCAGTGTGGGTCACTCAGTGTCACTGCCTACTTCCATGAGTCAAGTGGCTGTGTGCCACCGTAAAATAAAGACTGCAGCCAAGCGTTTAAAGTTAAATATCTTATAAACTATACACGTATGTCATCCTGAGATAGTGCCAGTAGCAAGTCCCAAGGCAGATAAGCTTCCTGAGCCCAGAGGTCCTCATGCTGTGTGAGTGCATTGTTGTCCTGTTTTGGCAGGCTCCTGGCCTCTCTCAGAGCACGCTGCACTTCCTAATGCTCTTTTTTATTTTGGGGTGGGTCTAGTGAAACAATCACATTGACGACTGCTACCAGCAATTCCAATGGCATTTCTCCTGCCGTTCAGATGAAAGGAGTCTTGATCCTTTGCCAGTTCTCTCAAGGCTTGCAGAAACAGGCTCACAGCTTCCCCTTCTATTTTTTGGCCAGCCAAGAACTGTGTGGCTGCAGCCTCCTACTAGAAGAGCAGCTGTGCTGTGCCGAAGACACTTCCCAAGACAGGGGAGAAAACATCAGTAGGAATCAGACAGAAAAGTGACAAGTATGAGCCACAATGGAGAGAAGAAGCTTAATACAGTGACTGTCATCCAGAGGGTCAAAGACCATGCATTCCAGTTGCATGGGTACATAGTCCTGTTTTGAGTTCTGACAGCATCAGCCCACAAGCCAGACCTTTTAAACCCAGGGGAAAAATAGTTTTCAAAATTCTCTTTGCTTAAGCACTATATATTTAAAAAGTTCTTTTTATTGTTTCAGTATTTTAGCCCTTAGTTGATTAGTCACCAAAACCTGTCAGATGCCTGCTGCAATAAAAGCACTCCAAGCACCTGCAGCATTTGTAGGAATATCAAAAAATAGCTTTAGCAACTAGGAATTATGCAACAGAAGGAGAAGGCAGGACAATCTAGATTAATACAACTTGTAGTGGATTTGTTAACATTAAGTGTATGACTCGTTGCAGAATCATGCCAGAAAATGGTACCATGTAGCATACTGGTAAGGGCAGTAAAAAGGCTAATGCATTACTTGAGTCATCAGTGAACCACTCACTCACTCACCATACTTTTTCCAGCTGAAATCAAAGGTTTCCAGTAAAAAGGCCTCTACAGACTGTAAGCATCTTACAACTCTCTCTGCCTTTGAGCTCTACTGTGGTAGCTGCTTCATTAACATTGTGGTTCCAGTGCAAAAAAAAACCCCTCCAGATCCCAAATCTTCTTTCTTTACACTTTTGATTGTCTTTCATCTGTCCATTCTTGCTTAGTGTTCTGTAAAGCTTGAGTCTTCTGTTCATCTACCTGGACATAGTCCACTCTCTGTTCCTCAGACAGAAAAGGTTTCTATGGGACAAAGAGGAAAAAAAACGTTTTAATTTTTAGGTTGAAAAGAGGTGCTAGTGAAACTTAACTTGATTTTCTGTTTCCCCTTTCCCTCGTTCCTTGATTGCTTCACCTTGAAGCTCACAGTGACATCAGCTGACAAAAGCATTGCTTTACAGCCTGCTTTAGCTATAATTATCCATCTGTCACCCTGTCACTCAGCCCAGCACAGCAAGCGAGGGAAACGTGCTGTACTGGCTATTTCCATGCAGATAAGCATCCTCTCCTCATCTGAGTGATCCTGCTGCAGGGACAGCCTAACTGATTTTAGATACAGGGGGGGTTTAAATAAGAAAGCTTAGGAGTCTTGAGTCTTTTGCATCTGGGAGTATTGGCTGATGGGGAAATGATACACAGGACATAAAATGATCCAAACTGACAACAGCTCATTGTTTTGCAGTGGTACCTACCCACCATCTGAGCAGGTTAGAAGTTCTTTGGAACAAGGAATGTATTTTCCCAGCATTGCAAATGAAATTAAAATTCTTTTGGTGATGCAAGAAAAAAGATGCAGATTTTGCCAGATAAGAGATGGTACAGTTTTACCCCACGAACATATCATGGGCTGCAAACTTGTTACTGCACAGAGATTTTGGGGGAAACTAGCAGGAAAGACTTTGTGAAGACTTGATGAAAATGAAGGTGCATGCAGAGATCCTGCAAGCATCAACCTGCCTGCCCACAAGCCTTCATGGCTGCACTTCCCAGCAGAGTCTCATACGCTGTGCCAAGCTCGTGTTAGCAGCATCCCTGTGAGTCCCACTAAGGACATCCTCATCCTGCTTTTATCATATTAATCTTGAACCTGACACAAATACAGTCAGCTGGAAACACAACTGGCTTCATTGTGGCCCTTAGGGCACCTAGCAGAATGTGACCCTGGGTGTCGAGTTCCCCCCAGCAGACAGGACAGGAAGCTGAGGGGTTTTTCAGGTGACTCGTACCTTCTGCACAGGGGATGGGGAAGCAGAGTTAAAATCCAGTGCTAAGTAATCAAGGTTAGATTTCCTTGTCCATGGAAAAGCACCACTGTATGGGGAGGTGGCCTGTCTGTGTTCCTGTCAGGAAAGAAGAAAAACTTTTAATGCTCTAAAAACATGGTCCTAGAAGGAAACAGGATCACAACTGTGAGGTGGGAGATTCACCTGGCAGAATGTGAATGAGGTCAGGGCCCACATAATTTTCCATGCCAAAGGTGCATTTAGTTACTAACCACAGCACAACACTGATATTTGTGGGCTGGCATGAAGAAACCATGAGACCCTCTTTCTTCTGACTATTCTGGCAAAACAAACAAAACAGGCTGATTTACTCAACTTTATCAAGAAGGACTGGTGCCTAGCTTCTCAATCCAAGCCCTTGGAATACTCAGACTTGCAGGGGTGCCCACTTAAACATCATCATTTAATGAATTTGAAAAAATTGTGAAAATTCAGTTCAAATCTAGAAACTGAAAATTATTCTCACAAAAACACAGATAGCCACAAACATATGTCAGGTTTTCCTAGACTAGAAAAATCAAATGGGGAATGGTTACAACTGGAACTGCCCTCTTGAGCACATTTCAGTCTGGAAGAGATGTGGGTTAAAATTTGAAACTATGGTTCATGGAGACTGTGGTCAGTTTTGCAATATATTTTTATAGCTATTGGTATTGGGCTTTTGGCTATGGAGCAGATCTGTAGACATTGGCTCAGATGAATGGATTTGAGATCCACTTCCACCTAAAATTCAAAGTAAAACAAGATTCTGGTCTTCTGCAAGATATGGCTAAAGAGTAAATGAAAAAACGGAAGCCACAAAGCCAGATGCTCTTCTTTCATGGGATGGGAAGTGGGGTTAGTGCCACCAGCCAAAGCAGAAGCAATGAGACTTTAATGGGAGTTCTGTTTCTACACAATATTTGGTGTGTTTCTTTAGGAAGTGCACTAATGGCTTTCTGTTATTTCCTAGGAGATTTTGCAAGGCACACTTTTAAAAGGTGAAAAGATTTGATTTTTCTTTGTCTTAATGAGTTCTCATGTAAATATGGCTGATCCCTGTGATCTCTTGGAACTGCTCAGCAACATTCGTGGGTGAACAGCTGAGTTCTGCAGAGCAGGAAAAGGGCTTCCCTTATCTGTCTGTAAATTGGGCCCAGTGTCTTTGGTTTAAAACCATTTCATCATTTGGGGAAAAAAAAACAAAAAAACAAACCAGAAGGCAAAGGACAAACCTCCTCAACGTTTTTTCTTAGAAAACAAACTTCTGCATTCTCCATCAATGTGACAGAGCAGAATAAAGCAAAGGATGGCTGTGTGAAAATGACATTACCATATGAATGTAACTTTCTTCCACTTCTCCGGAAACTGAATTGGCAAATATTCTTGCTGAATTAATACCGTCTCTTTCTGGTGAGATAAAGCTCATTCGATTGCTATGAAGAAAAACACAGGAGAGGTTAAGGAAGCATCTTACAGATGCACTGAAATGAAGCCAAAGCCTGACACAGTCCACATGGTGAATAAACTCACACTAAGGCTGTGGCCTTTATGGAGAGGATGTCCAAAGCCACTCCTCAGCTCTAGAAATAGTGTGCTGTATCGCTGACTGATTTTGTTGATTTTTTTCCTCTGAGAGTTATGAAAGTTTGCCATCTGGTACAACAGAAAGTGTAAAACATTGAAGCAATTCTCTATCAAGGGGCACAGAGCTATCATTCATTTGGGTAATAATGGGGGCAGTTACTTGGCTGTGCAGGTATCCACATTTTGGAGACTGATGTGAATTAATAAGCTGCTGGAGGTACATGCAAAGGAACTTGGTCTGGCTTTGCACACAGTGTCAACACCTGCCACTCGTGCTGTGGAGATGGCTGTGATTCAGCCCTTGCACAAGGAAATTTCTCCCATGAACACAACTCTCAGAGGTGCATGGTGAATAAATTACCACAGGCAAGCACAATGGGCTTGGTTAATAGGAAATTAGATGGCCTCTCTGTGCAGCATGAAGAGCATAATTCCTTTTCCTGTGGTCATTTCAGGCACAACTTCTTTTTAATTTTTGTTAGCGTAAAACATGCAAGCTCGTTATCCTTCAGGACTCTGCACTGTGTCAGCACTGATTAACCTCAGTGCTCTGGCAGAGATGCTTGGCAGGCAGGGTATTGGCTTTTCCTAACAGGCAGTGCCAAGGGGCTTAACCAGCCTTGGACTGGATGTGAGAGGGCTCTGCAACTGAGAAACTGCTCATCTTGTGTCTCTTTTGCCCTTCACATGAAACATGAAATGGGGGACTGGAAATGCCCTGCCCAGCACTGATGCCAGCAAAACCCCATATTTTCTGATGTGCCTGGGGTGTGCAGAGGAGGTTGATGGGAATTTCTGACTTTTGCATGCACATTTCAGCACAGCTACGGTTTTTTTTGTGCCAAGGCCCCCCCCAGCCAGCAGGCTGAATTCCTCCCCTGCTCAGAAGCTCCCTGAAGATGAGTTTTCTGCTGCCCTTGTGGCCCAACAGTATCATCTGTTCATACTACCTGGGCTTTGGGATCAAAAGCATTTGTTTTACCAACAAATAATTTCTAGTGACAAAAGGTCATGCCAAAAGTTCAATTCTGGACTGCTGTGTGGCAGTGCAGAATTCTACACTCAGTCTACAATTCAGGCAGATCTTTATCTGATCTGGTTCTCTTTTGCTATATTCATTTTCAGGAGCAAAAATGGCTCTATCATAGTTGAGGTATGCCAAGCTTTTAGCCATCATAGCAGCCACACCAGAGTGCAGACCAGCTCTGGCTGTTTAAAAGGAACCTTCAAATCATGACACTGAATTCTCTGGAGCTGCCCATTGTGAAAGGGAGCCCTGCTTTTTAGAGACAGCAAAACCCCGGGGGATACTGAAAGGAACCTTGGGTGGACTTTGCCAGGAATCTTTCTTGTGGGATGGAATCAGTTATTTTTAACTCTATTCCACACTAATGCTCAGAAGATTGGAATGGGAGGTTTCTTGTTGACTTACTAAGGCACAGTCCACATCCTGGTCACGGCTGCATGCTCCCGGATTGTGGAGAGGTTCCTCAAGTCCAGAGGAGGTGGTCGTGCTGCAAGTAAATACAAAAGGAACTACGTTTTCAATGAAAAGTACAGAGTGTTTAGAAAAATACAGTTTTATATTAACAGAAAGAAACTAACAGAGTGTTTCACAGAACAAAACCAGGACAGAAATCAGTAACAAGTGACCTCTTTGGTCAGTGCTTTAAAGCAAAGTCCCCCTATCACCCTAAAATAGCAGAATAAATACAGTGGGCATAAAGAGACCAAATTCTGCACAAGACACATGCTTGCCCCAAATATGCTCTGTATATACTGCCTTGGAGAGGCTGGTTCAGCCTACAGGTTATAACAGGTTTTGGATTCTATTGTAAATAAAAAGGTCCTTTACCTGGGGATAAGGATCATTTCTGAGTAACCCTGTGGCTCTACAATCCTAAGAGCTTTATTATAGGCTAGGTTTAAGCAATTTCTCCACTTCAAAGCTGAATTTTGTCCCCAGTATTTTCTCTGGAAGTCCAACACAGATTTTGGACAAATCATGAAAATCAGTAGTGGAAAATTAACATCAGCAAAAGCATTGGCAGAAAATTCCTAATTAAACCAAGACAGCTATGCCTACCCAAAAGAGGTTTAGCCAACAGTTATGACATCAAGTTTGAGTACTTGGGAGTTTGAATGTCCGATTCCTGGCAGGCCAGAGAGCTGGTGAGACAGGAATACATGTACTGCATAGTGGAAGGGCTCAGCCTGCTGTCTCTTCCAAGCGACATCCCTTTGGCTGTTTGCAGTCACAGTGAAAAGCCAGGCACTGTGCTTATGCAGCCACCTGGGCTTTGACTGCAAAAGCAGCTGTGGAAGCTCTTCCTCCTCTCACAAACCACCCTGCAAGCACAGCCTAGGCTACAGTGCTCCAAGTCACTCACACAGCATTTCAACCCATCCGCTAGAGGGGGAATTGCTTTAAGACACGCCAAGGACACTTATCAAAGGATGTCCCCACCATCAGGACCCCCAGGCATTGCACTTTAGGTCTGGGCTTACACTTCCTACGAGGCTTGAGGTCTCGGTTCACTGGAGGGGGCTCCACGTCGGAGGGAAGCTCAGGCAGCGGGCTGGTGAGTTTCTCGGTGCTGGCGCCGGGGAAGGTGAAGGTGGCCGAGCCGGGGCTCATGGGGATGTATCCGTCGGGGGAGCAGTCGGAGCCGGGCGCGGAGGAAGAGGCGCTGGGGCGCATGGGCACGTAGCTGTCCTCGGCCGAGCACAGCGGGGAGAACCGGCACGGCTGGCACAGGAGCAGCGAGGGAAGCGATTAATGCACAGCCAGCCCCAGCAAGCCGGGGGCTGCTGTGAGCTGGGAACACACCCGGGCTGAGCCCAGGCCAGGATTGCTCCGATGGGGCCTTTCAGAGAGGCACGAGATGGAGCGACAAGAGACAAACACGAGTTCAGGTGAACACTCCAGCTCTGGAGCAGCACACCGAGCTTTGCAAGTCACTGCTGGAAACTAGAACCAAACTGACTTTGTGGGTTAAATCCTCCAAATTCTGTGAGGCTGCACCTGCGCCTCACAGCAGTAATTCTGACCTATAAAATGAGGGAGGATCCTGAATACAAAAAAAAGTCTGAAAGGCGAACACCTGATGAACTAAACTTTGGCAAATGTGGAAGCTGAGAGAGCAGACATAGACCTACAATTCACTTCTGATCACTGAGAATTAGCATTAGAAAATCACTTCATGCAGGTTAGTGCTAGCTGAGTGGTGAGAGGGAACAATTATAGTCCTTGCAAGCTTTCAAAAAGGAATAAAATATAAGTTTTCCACCACCACCAAAGGATGTCCCACAGAAGCCAACATCCAGCACAAGGCAGAAGACTGGCTATTGTGATGTGAGATGGTGCTGCTTAGAACTGTGTCTGTCAAAGGCTGAGGCAGGAAGCTGTGGACTGATAGAGCCTTCAATCACAGGCACTTGAGAGCAGGCATTTTCCAATATCCTGAAGAAGAGATATCCCTCAGGATCACAAAGTGATAGGTTTCTTTAGACTCCTTTTTCAAGGAATAAGCCATTTGCTCTGGTGCTCTTAGTCAACAGTTTTATTCTTGAGGCTACTGGTAACCTTTTTCATAACAGACTCAGCTTCATCTGCTTTAAAAACAGGGTGCTCAGTATTGAGGCTGCTCCCTCCCTCTTCTCTCAAAGGCTGCCTGAGGCCACAAAGCAGCCAGGACAGAAGTTGCCCAAAGGCAGGCAAATTTTTCATTTTTTGAATTCTTCTGCTGAACAGAGGAGAGGAATGATTGAATATCAGGATGTGAAATGATTCACTCTGAAGTTTATGTGCAATAAGTGTTTTAAATTTGTGCAAACATAGTACTTACCAAATTCAAGCTAAGCCTCTTATCTCGACTTCTTAGGGAACTGCCTTCCATGTCTGCTGCAAGGAAAAAAAAAAGTGATTAAAAATGGCATAAGGCAGTGCAACCTTACAGAGATAATTCTGGAGTAAAACATATGGCTCTAAAATAATTAGAGTTTTATAAAGATTCCATAATTCCTAACTGAGGAAATACAATGACACTTAAGACCAGGTCCAACTCAGCAGCATTTCAAGAGTGATTACATCTATTTTAAGTATGATGAAAGCAAGGAACCTGATCATGTATAATCCAGCTGTAACTTATGCTTCCTGTAACACAAGCAGTTGGGGAAAAAGATTGGTGTGGGAGCAAGCAAGCAAGAATTTAAA
Organism: Polioptila caerulea; assembly: GCA_013397295.1. Classification (NCBI taxonomy): domain Eukaryota; kingdom Metazoa; phylum Chordata; class Aves; order Passeriformes; family Certhiidae; genus Polioptila; species Polioptila caerulea. The sequence continues at coordinate 538,951 of VYXF01001948.1, forward strand.
TGCAGCTCCTGCTCTAGTTGTTCTGTTTTCCCATCTGTCAGACTGGGGAAATTATATGAAAAGGGACTATTATAGATAACATTATTCCTTGGAAATTTATTTAGGAGCCTTTTAAGATGCCAGGGAAGCAATTGCTATTGCACAGAAAGTGGTGTGTGTGGGAACTTAATGGAAGAAGAAAAATTCTTTGCTTTGTCATCCAGAAGTGCTGATGTGGTACAACTGGCTCAAGGTGATGGGGACTGAACAGCCAGAGACACAAGCACCAGTTCCAAGTCTCCTTGTGCAGGTGGGGATTTGTCTTGGTAGAGGTGAATTTTATTTTCCAAGCAAAAGCCAAAAAACCCTAAAATGTAGCGTTCAGCACATAAAAGATCAGCTGTGGGAGATGCTTACAACCACCATCCTTTTCTAAAAAGGGATTTTCTGTGCAGAAAATGGCTTCTCAGTGGGAATGCCTTAAATCTTTGCAACCATATTAATCAGTTCCACACTCTTATGGTGGAGATGTCAGTACTGCAATGGGGGGCACTTTTGGTGGCACCAGTAAAAAAGGCTAAACAAGAACAAAGCGATTCTGTTTGTGCAGATACATACTTGGATAGACACAGTCACTGTCCTGGGACAGCTACATTTCTTTCTTATGGCAAAAAGGCATTGAGGCACAAGGCTATGGCAGATGCCAGGATACAGGTACCTTACAATTCATCCTCCTTCCTGGCACTTCCACCAGCTCGTGCTGCTTTCGCCTCTAACTACATCTGTGCACCTTTTGCAGGTTAGCAAGGGCAAAAAATTAAGTTTATAACTTGAGTGTACTCGCTGGGGAAGCTGGCAAGGAACTGCTGCTTTATCCCTCTTTATTTTTTCTGATCTTTCTTGTTAAACACATTTTAATTCAGAGTTTAACCCTTCAAACGGCTTCAGCTACACTTAGGGTAAGAAAAAGTGGCAGCACTTATTAATTCATTGCTGCCCCCATCAGGCAGAGACAACCCTGCAGCACAGCAGCACAACATGACATTTGGCCACTTGATCCTCTTAGAGACGTTCTGGTGTAAATTGGGTTGGAGGATCATGAACCAATTGTATTGGAGCAGCACACATGCAGAAGCAAGAGCAGCACCTCTCAAATGGAGCTGATAATTAAGAACAGCAATTCCACTGATGGGTGTTTCTCCAGAAACCTTCCAAGAATTGTCTGTACACTGATAAACAGGCTGAGCAGAGATCTCCTTACTTTAGCTTCTGAGCTTTAAGAGCAAGATCTAGCAGCCCCACACATTGTCTGGTCATTCCAACTGCAAGAGTCTAAAGGATGCTTGCCCTTAAAAACCTACACTTTTTTCCTCACCAAAAATGAAAGCTTTCACATCACTACAATCCACTTGATGATTTTCCAGCTGCCTCCCTCTGCTCTGTGGCTCCATGTAATAAAGCCTTCTCATACTGCATATGCTGGTTTTTGACACCATGATGTTCTGGGTTTCGACTGTTGCCCTTGTTTGTGATGATGGTGTTTCAGGAATAAGCGGAAAAGCCAGCTCAGCTCAGAGTAGAGTTTGCTTTGCAGCCTTGCCTTGCTCTGCAGCAGCAGGCTTTCAGACTGCCCTGACAGAAGGGCAAGGACAGAGTGGGATTTGTTCAAGGACACGCAGAGTCCCTGGTTCAACCAGGATTACATCCCATCCCCAGTGTCTCCCTAACTTCCTGGTCTTTAAGCTGTGAAAAGACACGCAGCTCTCACAGAACAGACTGCAAAGCAGCACAGCTCCAGAGGCTTTTCCCGCATGCAAGCCCACACTTTGACCTGTATGAACAGAGTTTGGCATTGCCCAATTCAGTCTCTGACTTCTCATTTTGGTCTTCTACTGCTTTCTCTTCTGAGGAGGGAGGGGGAAAATTAGCAAGGCAAGAGCACCCTGAAGGGATCAGAGCCAAATTGCTGCCATTCTGTACACATACTGAGAGGCTTCTACACACTAAGAGGTGAACCTAAGGGACAGGCCTGAATCCTGCTTACTAATTCACTTGAAAGCAGCATTTTGTGTTCCATTGGGTGGTGCAAGACTTCACAGAGGGGAGGACAGAGAGGCACAACAGGAAGTCAGAACCACTCTGTACGTGTGGGCAGCTCCATCCCTCACGCTGGTGCTGCTTTGCTGGCTCCTGAAGTGCACCCACCTTTCCAGTTCCTCACGTTGTCCAGGCTGGACAAGGAGATCCTCCTGGGCACCAGAGCGACCTGGGCACGGCAGATGCCTGCGTGCCCGTTCTGCAGGGCCGTGCTGCCCCCCTCCTCTGCCCTCCTGTCCGAGAAGTGGGTGGGCTTGGGCGGCCGCGGCGGGGGCGTGTTGGACAGCACGGCCAGCTGCCTTACGCCGTAGGGCAGCGCGCTCTGGCCCTGCTCAGTCTGAAATGTTGGTGTCAGCGGCGGCCCCAGCAGCGGAGAAGAGGAGGAGAAGTCACTGGATGGCCCACTGATGTCTATGTTCCTGGACACGAGGCTGGGATTTGCCCCTGGGGCTCCGACCTGGTGCACTGTGCCAGCACTGGTTGGCTGTACAAGGTACAAGGAGGGCTGGGATTGCAAGGAGTCGACAAAAACATCATCTGATGATGTTTGTTCCAGAGATCTGTCTGAATTTGACCAGCTGTCACACCTGCAAGGAGACAGAGGTCAGGACTGGAGCTTTCCTATTCTCCTGGCTGTAAGAACATAGCAAACAAAAACCCCAATCATAGGGTTGATTGAAAAATAGGACAAGATCTGTCCAGAGCTTCTGAGCTGCACTGGAGGCTGGGGCACTTTGTGAAGCACCTTGGGCAACAGCAGGTGTCTGGAAGGAGGCTGTGTGTCAGACCCTCAGCCACCCACCTTGGAAAAGACAGGACCAACATATGATGCCCAACTGCTAATCCATGCTATGAAAAGCACCCTGTAAATTGGATTAGGCTGGTGGTCCCCCGTTGTGTTTGGGAGCCAGCCCTGCGTGGCAGGGCTCCCTGGGGCTGTGTGCCCCAGCAGCCTGCCTGGACAGGCACAGGGGGGGTCTATCACATCTGGCAGACCCCAGACTCACCTGTTGTGGCTGAGCTTGCCCGACTCGCAGTTGGACAGGAAGAGGTAGTCAGGGAGGAAGACTGACTCGGACTCGCTGGGGGTCTCCTCGGCAGCAGCATCAGCAGCAGCGTGGTCGACTGAGAAGGAGGGGTCGGCGATGCGGGAGGCGTGGGTGGAGGCGGCCGGCGAGGGCTGTGGGGACGAGGTCGTGTGAGACAGGCTCTCCACAGAACCTGCAATGGCAACAGATGGCCCGGCTGAGGGACAGCTCTGACTCGCCCTGGCCCTCTGACTGTCACCACCTGCATTTGCACCAGAGCAGCAGTGAGTCGATGCAAGCACTGGCTCTGGGTACAGGGGAGCCTGATTTTGCTCCTCCTGCCCAGGCTGTCAAAGTCCTCTGGGCTGCAGGAAGTGCAGACCCTGTGCTCTGGGGTCCCCCTCTCCTGCAGCGCCAAGGCATCCCTCCTGCAGCCAGCAATGAAGAACAGACTGCTGAAGAAAGAGCTGAGGCACAGCAGCCTCTTTTATCAGGTATTTTTTAGTATCTAATGCAAATAATTAATTATTCATCTCCAACACTTCAAATTAATGGTGACAAGGAAAGGGATTGATTTCTTGCCACCTTCCAGATCTCAGTAGACAAAACTGAGCTTTGCAGCTCGTGGAGTAGCCAGACAAGCTCTGAACTTGTCTGCAAGCTTTTTCTGCCTCTCTGGGCTGGACACCAAACCACAAGAGCAGTGCTGTGGCTGTTACTGCCCAGCTGGAGGCTTCTTGGCTCTGCTGACAAAAGTGACACTGCTTTTCTGGCGGCCACAAGGCCCGAGGACCCTCTGCTCAGTGACACCTTCTCTGGCTGTCAGGCTCCAATGTCCCAGCACAGAGTGGGATGGCCGTGGGACAGGAGGGGGTCTGGGCTGCAGGCAGGGGGCTGGCCCAGAGCTGGCTGCCTGCTCACACCACCAAGGCCACCCTTCAGTGGCAGCACGAGGGTGAGACACTCAGACCCATCTGGCCTGAGCACTGCCAGGCAGCAGACTGCTCTTGTTCTCTTCCTCTCCCAACTTCTCTCCCTGCTGGGAGAGCTGGGAAGAACAGAAGGACTAATGGCTGAGCTACACAAAGTCAAGCTAAAACAAAGCTTTTGGGGCATTTCAACTCAAAAGATCAAGTGCAAGCCAGACCTCCTACAATGGGCAGCTGTGGAGTGGGAAAGGTGTCTTTACAGAGCAGCTTCCCAAAAGCACCTGCTCCTGGCAGCAAGCTCAAACAGTGGCACCAAGAGCACAGGTCCTCAGTTAGGGAATATGATTTTTCTAATGAAGTTTCAGGCTGCTGCATGGCAGTTCCTTCACCAGAGCTGTGTGGGGATGGGGCAGTGCTCAGTGGGTCCCTGACACCTGCAGGGCTTGGCAGTGGATGCCCATCTCTCTGGCTCAGACACTGCCTGAGTCAAAACTGCAAAACCCTTCTCCAAAATGAAAAACCCCATAGCAAAAACAAACACAAAAAACCAACGACTGCTGATAAAACCACACCTAGAATTAATATGCCTTCAAAGTGCAGCAAAATGGCAGATGTCTCTAATGCTGACATCCAGAACTTGATGGAAATGCTGGGAACCAACCCCTGACCAGCTGCATGCATCCTGTGGCCCAGATGCTGCACTGTGTGATGAGGTCTTGAGACCCTCCAGCAGGTCCAGTCTAGTCCCAACCTCAACAGAACCACAAGCCTTGGCACTGTACCAGGCTGCTGTAGTCATTTCTCAACCCTGGGAGGTGCTGGGTATGAGCAGACCAGGAGGGATGAAGAGAGCTGCCAAGACTAGAGTGGTTAGAGAGCAACATCACTAAACACGAACTAAACCCTCTCAGGAACATGGTGCAATTCTTGGGGCCATGCTATGCAGGGCCAGGAGTTTGGCTTGATGATCCTTCCAGGTCCCTTCCAACTGAGGATAGTCTATGATTCTAGTGATCCAGGGTCCCATGCCAGCCACAGCAGGCTTCACCCTTCGTTCTTCTGCTAGCAGAAGAATAAAACAGCTGGTCTTTCCTTCCTGCACTATCCTACATCTCATCTCTTTCAGCCTGGGAGGGACCTGTTTCTTTCCTTCCCATCTACCAGTATTGACTCCCTGCTGCTTCCTCCAATTAGCTTCAGAGGTCTGGGCAGTCGTGGGCCTCAGGTCAGCAAAGCATATAAGAACATGCTTAAATTCAAGTGTAAGCAAAGGATTTGCTTTAATTTTGAGCACATGCTTATGGCAGCAGGGTTTCATCAGTGATATCTAGAAGGAATGGCTTTTACAGGGTTTCACACTTGCAAAGCAAAGCTGAGGGCTGCAGCCTTCCCATCTGAAAAATAACTTTTTTTCATCGTGCTGGCTCAGACAGTAACTCTGCTTTTAAATCTTGGACTCTGAGAGCTGTCTTGCAAGCTGACAATGATCAAATATACACTGGGCTAATTCCCTAGGGATCTCAGAAAAGCATGTTCACTTCACCATCTGACTACATAAAAAAAAAAAATCCAACAAACCAACAACTAAAACTGCCACAACGCATGAGAAAGAAATTAATGACATTCTGAGTTATTAACACAGAGAACGAACAGGCCTGAACTCCATCTGGTACTCACAGGGTTTAGCCATGGATTATCCCATCAGGAAAGGCTGTGAGCTGCAGACCACATGGCAACGGTTGTGAGCAGGAGGGAGTGATGGGAACAGCACAGACCTGCCCTTTTCTGACCTTCAGGGGCTCAGGGACCTGCAGCCAGCTCCTCACAGTCTGTTCCGGTCCCTGCCAGCTCTGCTGGTAACCAAATCGTGTGCATTAAAACTATCACGACAGCAGCTGGGCAGAATAAATTATGCATGGCTACTTTCAACAGTGAGAAGGCAGAGAATAGGTTTGGTGCCTGCCATCCCCTTAGCCAGAGAGACAGCAGGAGGCTTCAGCTGCCAAAATAACTGCTTTGGTGGGTACTCACACAAAACATTACTGCCCTGCAATTAGGGACAAAGTTACCATAGAGGCTGCACAGCATCTTCCACAGTGACTGCTCCCATCAATGAAGGGCCATTGCTTGTATTGCAGAGCTTTTCCCTTATGCTACAGACCCCAGACCCTTTCTCAAGAATTGTTATGGTGCAACAGCAGTGCAGGGACATGGTGGAATAGGGGTGTTCTTCTCACATCAACCACCCCCAAGGCTGCACTGATACACCCAGGAGGTAGAAATAATAATGGTAAAGCTTCCTAATGAAACTGGTTAAACAACCTTCCCACTAGTTTCTCCACTAGTGAAAAGCTGTTAGCTTGGATTGTGTCAATTAGTCACAGCTTCAGCTTGCACATGGGATAAACTGTGCCCTGATGTCCCACAGCCACTTCATTTCATCCCCTTCCCTGCCCCAGACATGCAGGCCAAGTATCCTCTCAATCCCCTGCATGTCCATGGGTCCCATGGGGTGGGGGAATGATGGCCCTATTGGGAGATTTCACTGAAGTTGGAAGCAGGATTTTGCTCAGATAGGGTAGGAAAACCAGGAGCAAGGCCTCTTCCTCTCTCCTCCAGCTGACTCTCCAAAGGTGCCAGCTCCCCTTGTCATTTCCAGCACAGCCAGCGGCGCTTTCTGGTGGTAGCAGTGTGTGAGTGCTGCTGGCAAGTCCTTCCTGACAGCCACCCTCCCAGGTGCTTCCTGACATCTGCCTGGAGCTGCCATGTCATCTCTGCATCTCAGCTGTCCTCTCTCTTGTTGACTACAGAGCTGTGCTCACAGGAGCCTTGGTGTTCACAGCTCTGCTCCGCATCCAGCTGCCAGCACCTCTGGCGTGGGGACCTGGCTGTCCATCCAGCTTCTCTGCTGCTGGAAGGGACTAACTGGGAACAACAGGACAGTGTCTAAAGCTGAGTCACTGCAGAAACCTGTGGCTACACTTTAGGCACTAAGCAGAGAGAACAGCAGATTGTGTTTTGGCCTCAGTCACAGCAAATTTTCATCAATGCACAGATTATGAGTGATATGACTCATAGCAGAGACCAGCGCTTTTTTAAAACAGTGGCATTCAAGTTAGAATAGCATGTGGCATTTAATAGGGGTTTTCTCTTCTAATGTTAATTTTTAAGGGTAATTTGTTTAAATCTACAAGCTCTTGGAGAATCTAGAAGATCCTGAAAAGCTGAAGCAATTAAAAACTGTTTGAAATGTGATGTGCAACTTGTGGAGCTGTGCAGATTTAAATCAGAGGATCTGGATGTGCTTGGCAATCTGACCTGGATACACCCCAGACCTGAGCTCACTGGCAGGAGCTGCAGGATAAATAGAAGCTCTTAGGAGCTATTTGGCATTAGAGACACAGTAAGTGCATGTCTGGAGGCTTAGCTCACACCACCCTTGATGCGGGCTGCAAGTTCAGGTGCCAGACTTTGTACTGAACCAAGGCAAATGCTCGGCACTGCTGAACTTCTTGGGGGGTGATATCTGCCTTGGAAAGCTGGAGTGTCAGCTCTCCCAGCTGCTGCTGCAGGAGCTGTCATTCCTCATCCATCAGTGCCCACACTGGCAATCTTTGCTGGGAGAGGAACACCAACATGTACTACTCTGAGTATTGTCTGTGTGCAAGTCTTACAAGCAATAGTGCGCTGCACCAGCAAAACAGAGAAGGCATTTCCCAGTATAAATGCATTTGTCTGGGACAGCCACTGTCTTAGCTCCTCCACCACAGATCACAGCCCCCATGAACATCCTCACATAGTGCCAGGAAAAGGCTGCCTACACATTTCAGAGACAAAAATTTTTCTTCTCTTTTGCATACAAGGGTTTACCTTAATTTCAGAGTAATTGGTAAAACTCTATCTAAAATAATCCTGCACCAGAAATGACAATCCAAGAGCAACAACTCAGCGTCAACAAGGGCAGAACAGTAGGAAGGTGGTTACTGAATATCCCTAATTCCATCCCAGCTCTAAAGGGCGTATAGACTCCAATCCCTACCAGCTCTACTTGAAATTTGCATTCATGGGCAGCTTGTACTGACACTCAGGCTGTCAGCAAGTTTTCATGGTGGTTTCTGAAGTGAATGGGAAAAGAATAGACATCACATTTATAACAGGACCACTGCAGTGTTCTTGCCACTCCCTTCTCCCTCAGAAGACACTCAAAAGGCAGCTAAGCAATGCCAGGAACCACGATAGATTAAAGTAAAACCTTTCCCACAGCCTTTCGTTTCCTATCAAGTTGCTTGGTAATGGTGTGGCCATGCAGCACTTGCAGGCACCAGCAGCACTCTGTGTGCAGCAGCACAGAGACCATGGAAGGATGAACTCCCTGGCCACACCATGATACCCCCAAACACTTTACTGCCCTAGGGCTCGTGTCCCTCCATGGCCCCTCTTTTCTACTCTTGCACTGCCTTTTATCACATTGAAAGGCATCATTCTGACTCACTTCCTCTGAAACGCTCAAATTGCTGCTGTATCTGCCCCTTGGAATTGTCAAGGGAAAGACAGATAGCTGTTATCTGAGCCTGATTGTCTCATTTGAAAGGTAAGTTAATGATGCTACAGGTCCCTACTTTAGTTACTGGCTACATCCATTTTGGAGTGGTTAATTCTTGGCAGCTTTTCAAGAAATTCATTCTGCGGAGTATATACAGGTGTAGGGCCTGGCAGAAGAGCTGCCTTTATGCTTCACTGGCAGGACCATCTCTTAAGTCTATACACTCCTATCCTCAGACTTTTCTTTATTTTCTCTTATTAACAGACTAAGGCAGCCTAGTATTTCTGTCATTGATTTATGTACACGCATACACACCCAAGTCTGCACATTCCACATCCAGCACAGCCTGAGAAAATGGGAGTTATGCAGGATGCTTTCCTGGAACAGGTGTCTTACATTAGGCCTAACTAAATAAATACAGGACATGTAATGAAATAAATGGCCCCAGTCAGCTTTTCACATAAACAGCACCTTTTCTTATTAAAGATCTGCTGTTTGCTCCAGCAGGAATTACTTCATCAAAGTGAGACCAAGCAGTCAGTGAGTGTTTCCACCCAGCAGCAGTGAGGTCCCTGAGAACATTCAGATCAGGGTTTGGCAGCATCTCAGTGCTGTATGGAGCTATAGGAACCACAGTCCTCTTCCACCTGCTCAGCCCAGCCTGACAGCAAGGTCCATGCCTCCTGGCACCCCTGGGCATTCTCCCAGCCTCCAAGACGAGCATGAGCCTACCTGTGCCATCTTCTAGATGTCCAAAGTTACAGATCTGGCTGATATTGTGCACCCAGATCTGCATCTCCTCCTCAGTCTTGGCCACCAGGTAGAAGGTGCGGTAGGTGGTCCTCACGATGAAGACAAAGTTGTTCTGAAATTCCTTCTTGATGAAGTTGGGCCCCGAGTGCTTGAGCACCTCGCACTCGTTGAGGTCTATGGTGCGGATGGGTTTTTTGCAGTGGCTGTTCCTGTAGTATTCCAGCACGTCGGGGTTGCCGCTCATGCGGCCCCTGCGCAGCACGAACCAGCGCTTCCGCCAGGCCTGCGAGGGGCACAAACACAGCCCTTAGAGCCACACACCTACCACAGCCACCAGCCCACACACACACAGCCATCAGGGCTTGACAAGACCCCTCAGCCTGTTGGATCCAGTCACCAACCCAGTGCTTCCAAGCCCATCGCTAAACCATGTCCCTAAACAGCACATCTGTGTGGTTTATCAAGAATTCCAGGGATGGTGACTCCATCAGTTCCCTGGGCAGCCTGTTCCAATGCTTAATCACCCTTTCAGCGAAGAAATTTTTCCTAATGTCCAAACTAAACCTCCCCTGAAACAACCTGAGACCATTTCCTCTTGTTCTGTTGCTCTTTACCTGTCAGGAGAGCCCAACCCCTGCCTGGCCACAACCTTATTTCAGATAGTTCTAGAGTAATAAAGGCCTCCCACAGGCCTCTCTTCTCCAGGGTGAACAACCTGAGTTCCTTTAGCTGCTCCTCATAGGACTTGTACTCCATGCTTATTTTTTCACGTTTGATAGAAGTTTTCATAAGCTGGTCAGATTGTGATTTTTTTTTGATGCACTTGCTATCAGCTTGCATTGGGGATTGGAAAACAGGCAGAGGGTTGTCCCTGGGAGGTCAAGATGAACATTATCCCCTTCCCTCACCCTGCCAACATGATGCAATCAAAATGATCCAATACATCACCACCTCCTCCACAGAAGAGAGCACACATTTTTCTTTGTAAAATGAAAATACCGAGAACTGCACATGGAAACAAACATACATGGAAGAAACATCATGTTGCCCAGCAAAACCCAAGGCTCCAGATAGCCAGTGCAGCTTCCCTAGTATGGTTTTCAGTGCTATTACAAAGCTGTTAATGAGCCAATCACTTCTGAAAGCCCAGAACAAACCCTAAGGGCGTTGTAGTGCTAAAAATGAAACAGAAAATTTCAGCATCTTACAAAATGACAATTATTTACACAGGCACTGTCAACCTAAAGCTAACCTGGTAAGCACTGATGTTTAGTGACCCTTGAGACTAAAGGTATGGGTCCCATACAGGCTTAAATGAAGTTCTGGCAGCATCACTCTATAAAGCTACATGCCTGTTTCTAGGCACAAAATAATATACTTTCCTTTTTTTTTTTCTTTCCCCACTGGATGTTTTTGTTCATCAACAGTGTAAACACCTCTGTGCTGATTATAGCTGTCACCAACACCTACTCTGAGGGCCAGAAGAAATCAATCTGTCCCAGAGAGAAAAGCCAAAATAAGACATTAGGATCTTTGCCCTTGCCAAACTCCATAAAAAGTGTTGGCTATGTCATGCCCAAACCACCCAGGCCAGAGAGCAGTCACAGCTAAGGCTGCAGCTGCCTCAGCTGTGATGGAAACCTGGGAAAGGTGCAGGGGCTCACACGCTGCCCAGGGACCTCCAACAACTGCACAGACACTGGCTGCTTTACCTGCCTCCATGTGAGTTAAAAGTGCACTGAAAGAAACGTCTGAACAGCCACTGCCACAACCTGAACCTTACCCAAGAACTCTCTGCAAAAGGACTTGGTCACAATGATATAAATCTGGGTGGCAGCTTGTGTCTGAGTTAAAAGTCACACCTATATTGCAAAGGATGGAACTGCCAAAGACAGGCAACCATTTGATTTTAAGACAAAATAACTGAGTTCAGGCTGCTTCCAGTAAGATGTAAGAGTCCTTACTGGCACAGTTGAAGATAATCTAGGCACTACAGATTTTGCTGATGCTGAGTTCCCATAGGCATGGTGATAGCAAAAATGAACAAAAAAAAAAATAACAACAATCATTACACCAGGAAAAAGCATTTTTTTTGTACTCCGAATAATTTTTTTTTGTTTTTTTGCAGTGCAGCCAGCTTTTCACAGTCTGTCAATAGTCAACCAAAAACTTATCTAAGGAATAAGTCTGTTCAGCCTGGCAGAACCTCACTCTATTTTGAAAGCAAATGATTCTTCAAACACAGAGAACGAAACATCATGGAGAAAGCTCTGGCAAGGCTGAGCAAACCTGTGTACAGGAGGGGCTTGTAGACTGGGGCATCATATCAGGAATAAACAGGGAGCAGAGATGAGGTGCAAAGTGTATTGCATAAAGAAAATGAAGCCTTGCCCCCACTGACCTATTAAAGCTCGAAAGTGATTTCTTCTCTGTTGGAAGTAGCTAGAGATAACAGATTACTGACACATCTTAAACAAGCATAATTTTGTGGAAGCCAGGGAATAAGAGAAACATACACAGGAAACAGAAACACAAGAAAAATGCTTAATGGAGAAGGAACTTTCTAGACTAGCCAGATACAACACTGGAACACGAGCCAGCACGTACCTTGTGCATAGTACCAAAAAGAGCCCAAATCTCTGTCCCCCACTATCCAAGTCCTGCACAGGCTCAATGCACTCCCCAGATGGATCAGGACAGAAAGGTCTCATATCCTAACACATCCTCAACCCCTAAACAACCAAAGAGAAATGTTCCAGAAGGTGTGAGACAAACAAGGGCTGCTCCTTTGCCCCCCAGAGAGGCAGGCTGCTAAGGCAGTAAGGTGAGGACCCCATCAACTTTACCACATCCTATCTTGCCCTCCCAAACCTGCCAGCCTTGTAGCTTAAATACACCTGAATAAATACTTAAATACTGTTTGCTGATGGAAATCAGATAGAAATCACCTGCATCTGAGCAAGCTGAGGGGGGAAGGGATGGGGGAAGCAACTGTCTGCCTGGCACCCTGGCTGGCAGCTGAGGAAAAGTGGAAGCGAGGGTGCTCCTGCTGGTGGTTGCTACACACCCCGAGGCAGGACAGCCCAGTACCTGATTTCATACCCAGGCATTTTGATTTTCATGATTCTAAAGGAGTGTGTAGGTCGTGTTTAGCACAACCCAGGTAGCTGGTGAGAGAAAAGAGAAAATTGCTTCTGTGCTTTGTGGAAAAGCCCCCGGTGCCTCCATTAGGAGGCAAAGGCTGGCTGTGGTGTGTGTGAGGGGCCGTGGCTCTGTTGGGTTGGGCCTGTCTCTGAGAGGCTGCCTGCCAACCTGTTTCCCTGTGGATACACAATTTATTTGCACAGGTTTATCACCAGGCTGGCACTGCAAGACTGCAGATGGAGAGGTGCCTGGTCAGAGTGGCTCATGATAGGAGAGAAGAGCAGGGCTGAGCCTTTGAGAGAAAACACTGGCTACCATAGCTGAGCAGCTGTGAGAGCAGGGCTAAGGGGAAACAATGCCAGGCACCTGCCCAAACCTCCACTGCCCTTGGGAAGGGTGGCCCTCAGCACCTTCCCCAGGCTCACGGTGGGGCCCAGGCAGCCTCTGGCCAGCTGAAAAACAAGTAGATTTTTCTTGTGGGGGTTACACAGGGACTGTAGAAACATGCAGGAAAGGAGGGGGTGGAGTGAGACAGAGGAACTGCCTTTTGGTGACATCACAAGCTCCAACAACTCAACAGCCCTTGGCTGCCATCGTGGAGTGCCCCAAACATTAATGCGCTCTCAGCCTGATGGAGCTGCAGGGACCAAAGCAAATACCTGCCCATGCTGCCCACCCACTGCTGAGCCTGGAGTGCAGGGGAGGGAGAGGCAGCGAGGGGCAGCAGCCTGAGCCAGCAGTGCAGGTGAATCAACATTTGCACACGCAGATCTTCACAGACATTTGAGCACTCAAGCCCTCTTGAAATCAGGTGCCGTGGCAGAGTGGCAGTGGTATGGGACGAACCTGAAGCCACCTGGTGAGCTCACCTGCTGCCTTGTGCCAGGGCTGTTCTGTGCCTGACACCACAGAGTGGCCTGAGAGAGCAAACCCAGCCTCATCCAGCACTGGGAAATGGGGAGTGCTGCCAGCCCACTGCCCCAGCACCCAGCACCCAGCACCCAGCCTTGGCTGGACACAGGCAGGCCAGCACCAGGGAGAGCATCGAAGGGTGGGAGGAGATGAGACCACCTCTTCCCTGCATGCTTGCTCTTAACATCAGCTTCATTGCACCATCAAACTGCACCTGCACGCACTTCAACTCTCTGGGCTCCTTTTCCTGTCCTCCACTTTCTCAGGAAAAAGTGGCATCAGCTGCTGACATGACACAGTTACCTGTGTGGGTGGGGTTGAAGGACCATCTTTTACACATCCTCTCACATTTGACATACTCAGTCCCATCACTGTCTCCCCAGACTAATTTCCATTCTGAAACTTTCCCCAATATGTGCCTTTACCCCCAAAAAGTTGGTTCCAAAACCATTTTGCTTATCCTACAATGCTGAGTGACAGTGCCCAAGGTTTTTGAGCCACCTGCAGCATGCCTGCAAGTGGACAGGAGCAGGTTTGTCATTGCCAGGACACAGGGCTTGCCCTGTTTACATAGGCAAAGCAGGGGCTTTGGTTCTGGCACACCTTTCAGCAGGAGGCTCTTATCTCCGAGTCGAATATCCTCTCCTCATTTTCCTGGCATTTGCCTGCAATCTGCTGTGCACCTCCTTTCCCCAGGGTAAGGGGAGGCAGCACACTGGGGTCACTGGGAGCCCAGCAGTGACAAGCCCTGCTCAGGCAGTCAGCAGCAGCAGCTTTTATCTCTCAGGCCTCAGCAGCTCATACACCCTGGTGCAGAGGGTGCTTGGCCCCTCCCAGTCTAGGCTGCAGCCTAAGGGATTTGTGCCTCCCCCCAGTGCCCACCTCAGCCCCAGGGCTGAGCATGGTGGGTTTTACACGGCTGTACATCCTCAGGAGTTTCCTTTTTACCAATCACCAGTCACAAGGCTGCCTCCTCCTTTCCCTTCACAGGACTGTGCCCGTGTCTCTGAGGGTGTCAGTACCAGGCTGGGAGCCCCTGGGAGCCCCTGCAGAGGCTTGGGGCCAGCAGGGACACCCAGGGAGGCAGCAGGGCCAGACTGGCTGGGATGTGGTGAGGAGGGATTTATTTCAGCTGGTCAGAGCCAATAATATCCGCCAATATTTAGTCTAGAGCTGCACATGCTGCCAAATTTACAAGAGAATGTGGATCAATTTAAGGGTGATAGACTGTGCTCCCATGGCTGAGATAAGTATATACTTCAATAAGTATTGATTCCTGGCATTCAGCTCCTCAATCACACTATGAAAAGGTTCTATGCATCCAGGCTATTACATCCAAACTATTACATTTATTTTGGGGCCTCCTGAAATTATTATTTTTTTGATGAAGGAGTGGTAGGGTGATTAGAAGTTTATGTGTCCTCCAAAGCTTTGTGGGCACTAGAGAGAAGGCTCTATCAGAGAAACACAGCTACCATCAGACAAGAACCAACATCAATCTAGAACTATTTTCATCTGGCCTTCGTAAGTGAAACAGTTTGATGCCAAAAGAAAGAAAGAAAGAATTTGCAGCAGCATTGGTTGGCTGCCAGCACATTCCTTTGTGTAACACAAGCTATCAGTGTTTTCCGTTTTGCTCCTGAATTTTTGACTTTGGGAATTCCAGAGTCACATCTGAAAGAAAGAGGAACAGCTCTGTTTCCATTTCAGTAGGGTTTCTAAGAAAGAGATTGCTCCTTCCACAATCTGACGTCTCTGTTTCTGCTGAATGAGTGGTGTGAGGTTTAAAGGGCTGCTCTTACGTGTGAGCATTTGATCTACCTCAGCACTGTTAGACAAAACAAGCCATGAGCAAAACTATTCTGAGCTCAAAAACAGCTGGCTACTGAACAAGGCAGAATGAAGGCTGAAAAGGTTTAGCCCAGAACCTCCATCACTTACCTTCTGCCTGAGGACCAGGTTCTCATTTGTTTGTACAACGTATCCAGTACTTGAGATCTAAATAATTTATTAGAGAACATACAAGCTCAGTGAGGTAAATTGGCCTGAAATGTAATTTGCCCTGTGGGTTTTGATTTTTTCCTGGTTTTAACAATAAAACACAGAACAACCAAGAAACCAGCAAATGTGAAATTCTTGGCCATCTATATTAATGCTTACAACTCCCCCATGAGGATAACCTTCATTTTACAGAAGGCAGCAAGGGGGATGGCAGGGCAAAGCAGAAGGAAGGGTGGCTGTGTGCTGGTTCCTTGCCTGCCTGGTGCTCCTGGCACAGGACATGTGCTGATCCCCAGTGCTCTGGCACTCAAAGAAGAGTTTGAGAGCTCTTCCCTCTCTGATAGGGATGACTGCAAAAGGCTTGACTATTTGGAATTGCTCCTGTCCCACAAAATCCCTTAGAGAGGAGAAAGCAGCAAATCCCACCAGAGAAAGGTTTGGCATGGCTTCTCTCCCACAGCTGGTTGAGGGCTGGGAGCTTCAGTGCACAGTGCTCCTCCTGCCACTCACTGTGGGCCCACAGCTCAAGTCACCACTCTGGGGCAAGAGAACTCGCAGAGCTGCAGGATGGTAGCCCCATGGGAGTGTCAGCACTTGAGTTTTTTAAAGAACAGTTTTTAAGCACAATCCTGTGGAAAAAAAAAGAAGCGGAACTTTATAGCATTTCCTATAAAAAGCCCAAAAGAGGAAGTTAAAATTCATATGTAGTCAGGTTTGTAAGCAGCTGATTCTAAGCCCACTAAGACCATGTATGTTAACAGAGGTTCCCTGCCTGCACAGAGCAGGAGGTGTCGGGGCTGCAGAGCACTGCAAGAGGAATCTGTGCACCAGCAAGGAGTGGGGACCAGCTCCCAGCAAACATCCTTGTGTTCAAAGAGGATGGTGCTGGGAACTCTTTGTGCCACTCTTTCCAGAGCACAGGGCCAGTACCATGCAGCACATGCTCCTCAGACTGTGAGACCCTTGCAGAAGGGCTCACACCTTGGCAGCCTGCAGTTACAACACCTGATGTACTCACTCACAGAAATCAGATGAAAAAGACTTCTAAAACCACTCAGTCTGTCCCCCAGTTGGAGTTATGGTTTTGCTGTTTAGTTGTGGCTGTTGATCTGCAGCACCTATCAGCTCTGCATAAGTAACCTCTCCCTGATGAGACTGCCTGCTTGTCCCTTGCAGTTTGTCCCTGTGGAGCACTCTGAGGGAGCAGATGAGCTCACTGCCCATCACTTACTGGTTTAATGCTTCTCTTGGATTCTGTCTCCCTTATTTTCCACTCAGCTCTCACAAATGTCTTCAGCAGTGAGAGGCTGAAACGCATGGTTTATGACTGCGAAAGAAAAAATCAATAAATACTCAATTTCAGAGAGAGATACTCCTCCCTTAGGCCCTTCCTCTGCTTCCACAGCCTGTAATTCTATTTAATCTAGAGAATAGAATAGGAGACTTTTTTCAGTAATTTTCTCCCTTTGCTTGGGTGTCTGGAAGTTGAGGGGCATTCTCAGTTGTGCTGGAAATGCATTTGCTCTCCCTTTCCCTGCCTGTTCATGCCCACTGCACCTCGGCTTTCTCGAGGCTGGGGCTCAGCTCTGGTGGGAAAAAGCTCTGAGCTAACCAGTGTTTCCACACAAAACAACTTCCCACACAGACTGGCACAAATGGCCTGGCTCATCCTGTGCTAAGGGCTCAGGACACAACGAACTTAGGCTGCAGCCTAAGGATGGATTTCCATCTGCTATGTTCTGACCAAGGTAGTTTCAGAATGACTCTAATGAACCTTGTTTCAAGAAAGTCAGCATGACTCGGAGGAGACGTGATGGGTGCAGTAGTGCAAGGTGAAATACCCTCTTCCTTTCAAGGTGATACAGCTATGTCAATTGACTAAAAAGACCAGTCAGAAAATTTCCTGCACTTTAAGTGCAATGAGAGCTTTGTAATAAAGCACCTTAGAACCTCTGTTGAAGCAGAGAGGTGTCCTTTGTTTCTGTTTCTTTGTATGAAAAAATCTGTGGTTTGTGAAGAAAATATGATGCACATTTTAAAAAGGGAGAAAAAAGTCCTCCAGTCATATGTTGCCTGCTAACCTACACACATTACCTACACACACTCTGCATCCTAATCCATAATATTTATGGAGCTTTCCATAAACAAACATCTGCATCTGGGTGAATCACTGCTATTTAATAAACGTGAAGATTCTTTGTTACTCTAATGGGTTTGCTTGGGTGTGGAGGGTCAAAGTCATAGGGACCCAAAAACTTGAGAATTTTAAGTTCTTAAAATACTTGCAGCAAATAAGAAAACAAGTTTTGAAGGTAAAATCAATAATGAAACCACTTCATTTTGGGGAGGGAGAAAGGAGCCAGACATTTGTATGAAGAAATATAATTTCACTCATGTGTCCTGTCCTTTAAGAAGAGCAATAAAGAACTGTACTCCTCACAGTCATTTTGATGAGAGGCTTCCCCTGAGGACACTGGCAAGGTGGCACAGCACCCCTTTGCTCCTCATGCAGGTAGGAATTGCTCGCAGGACTCTGTGGGCTGAAGGGGAGCAGCAGTGCTGTGCCCTCCTCGCTTTCCCCATGGCTCCTGGTAGGTGGCTCAAGGGGCTCTCCCACAGAGAAGAAATGTGGATGCTGTGGTCATGCTGCCCAGGTGGGTCCCTGGAGTTTGCAGGGAAAATGCTGATGGAGCATCTTATCCCACAAGATCTTGCTGCCGGGAAAAGCTCACTGACTGATCCCAGCTACATCAAACACTGCCACAGCGGAAAACCACCACAGCTCCACCTCACCCAGGGGCCTGCAACATGTCAAATGGCTTCACAGGGTCCTGTCCTGAGGTCTGCAGGGCAGGCAGGACCTCACTGTTGCCCCAACACTCAACAGACCTCAGTGCTCACCACTGTCCTGAGGCTGTGGAGATGGCTCTGGGCTGATAAAGCCTTGCCTGTGAAACACAGCAGCAGAACCCCTGAGAAGTGGTGGCAGGATGGCAATCCATTTTCAGTGTATTTCTTTAACACTGACATCCTGCAACAGACATGGAGTCAATGAGCTGCCCTCCCCACTGCCAGCCCAGGGCATCACACCTCTGTTCTTCCTCCTATATTGACAGCAGGGGTGTTGAAAGCTTGGAGCTTTCCTTGCAAACAGCTGCCCTGCAAATATGTGCAGGGCTCTTTGAGCTCATTTACAGGAAGTATAAGGATCAATCAATATGAAATTGGTGCTGACTACCACCCCAGGGCAGGAGCCCAGCTGTGCCCCAAGGCCTGCACGTCCCAAGAGAGGCTTGTGGTGGATGGGGATTGTCAGGAGCAGCCAGGGACCAGGGCCAGCCGAAAAACCTGACAGCACCTGTGGGGTGCCAGGAAAAGACACCGTTGGTATTAATAAAAAAATGAAGTAACTCCCCAGCTGCACTTGGCTGGGGTTCATTGGGACTAACAAGATGGTAAAGACAATCTCACTCGCTTTCAGGAAACAACCGGAACTTTTGTGACTCAGCATCGCTGTAAAGCTGTGCCCAGAGTGATCTGGAGAACTGATGTAAAATCAGGCTAAGGAAAAGCAAGCCAGCTGTGGTGTGATATCTGCACAGGTCTGGGAACAACCTTGGCCCCAGGATGGCCACCTTCCATCTGGGCTGCCAGCACTTCTAGTGGACCGCCAGCTCTCATCAAGAGGATGCTGCAATGGGTGAACAAAAGCCCTGGGTGGAGGGAAGCTGATTTTGGCCAGCTGACCTTGCTTGGTCAAGGCATGTGGACCCTGTCCCACCTGTATCTCTGCATGCTGCAGCCTGTGATGCCAGGCAGGGGGTACCACTGTACTGGGGGCACCAGGGCTGGACTTGACTCACATCACGAGCACCCTCGTGAGCATCCTCATACTCTCTGTTTCATTTTGTCTTCCTTTTTCACTTTTAGTGGGGTTGTAAGTAGTCACAGCCCAGAGCAGAAGAAGACAGCACTGCAGTGGTTATTGCCATTCGAGGACCTCCTCCCCCAGAGCCCTCCTCTCCTCTGGGACAATTTTCTTTCCCAAGTGCAGGCATTGTGAAACAGTAATTCCTTTAAGCTGCCCCTCAAATGACACCTTTGCTACAATTTTGGAAGCATTTAAGCTCCCTGACAGTGAAGACTTACAGGCAGGACTCTTTACATGAGGATGTTTACAGCCTTGCTGGCTAGCCAAGAGTTTTAGTTCCATATTCCCTCACAGCATGTTTATATATAGCATTTTAAATGACATTGTTATCATACTGAATGCAGTTTAAGTTTCTGGAGTGCTTTTTTTCACCTTTGAATCCTAAAGCACTTGACAACTGGTACATCATGGTTACAGCCTCCATATGTTGTGATTTGTTCACCTGTCACAGGATACACCTGCTCTGAAGTTACACTGTGTTCCTGATAATTGGGCTGCTTCTCCACACACCCACAGGGATGCACTCCCATCTGTGTTTGGCTTCAGCCAATCTAGAGTGACACTTTTGCATCTGAAACCCTTTTTTAGCTGCATAAGGTGGCAGAAGTTGGTGGACAGAGAACTGCTGGTCTGGCTTGGCGCCACTCCTCTGGTCAAATAAACAACAAAATTTGGATTTCTCAGGATGCAGGATTGGGCTTTTTGCAGAAACAAGTTGAAAACAGAGAGAAAGGAGAAACTTAATACACTGACACAGGTCTTCCTGGATTTAACCTGTAACTTTGTTTTCTGTAAGTTGAAAAAATACTGCTGAAGGTCTAAGTTGCCTGATAGGAATTTCGACTTTTACATGAAGGGTACTTGTGAAAATGGTCTGAAAACTTTTAAGATCCCCCTGACTTGTTCACAATAAATTCTTTAATATTAACTTCAGTAATAAGATATAATCTTCAACAGAGGTAAATTTTGATTTCTTAGAATGGCTTTAATCCAAAAGTCTTGCACAGTATTAAAGGATTTTTGGAAGACTCTGCATGGATCTTTGAGATCCTAATGAAAAATAGATTTCTCCCAGGTTGTTTAATAGTTCTGAAATACAAATGCTGGATATAAGCATCTGCTGAATAACTGAATCTAGCTCAGTCACAGGAGTCTTCAGTCATTTTTGGAAACAAGTATAGGAAAATGTATATACCAAAGGGACTGAAGTTTGGACAAATTTTGAGCAAATTTGCTAACCTAATAGCTTTTATGGAAGGACTCCAAACCTGCTTTGCTACGGAAAGGAGTAGGGGCTAATCCCCTTCCTTGTCACTTGCAAGCACAATGTGAATACAGATGTGCAAAGCAGTTAAAGACGAAAAAACTGCCTGGAGATTGTGCCCTGCCTCAGGCTATCGGGAGTCCCTCTCCCTCCGCTTTACTTGGAACTGGCAGTTTTCTCAGTATTCTTTACACAAACAGAGCAAATTTTGCTGTTTCACCTTGTTAACTGAACATGTGGTGTGAGGTCAGCAACAGTCACCAGCCTATCTACAACTGTCTGTGCTCACATGATGCTGCAGCTCCAGCATAAACAGGAAATTGGGCAAAGTGACTCTTTTAGTAGGGGACCACAACACTACCTTTCTTTTAAAAAAAAAAAGTGTTCAACAACACACTGCCAGACCTAATGAAGAAAAGCAGAGTAGCCAGCAGGAGCAGAATAAAAGCTGCAAATGTTTAGGCTGTAGCACTTTTGCCTGATCATAACAGTGAGGTTCAGGAAATGCCCCCACGTTCAGCGTCCTGCTCAGCTGATCTGGCTGCACATGGAGCTGTATCCTCCACATCCCCTTCGGGCCAAATCTGGGCTCTTCTTTTTTACATCCTTACTGACTTCACGGCTACACACTGCAGAGACTTTGACCTTTGCACTTCATTTCACTCCTAAAATTGCCTGGAGAAAGGAAGTGTGCGGGAGGCAGGCAGAAAAACAGGGAGGAGGCGCACATGTGTGGGAGGACTTGCCGTAGAGAACAGGTCACTTTTGCAGAAAATAAGAATCAACCTTTCTGCACATACGAGCTCAGACAGAAAAGCAGGAATAGGTCCAATCTCACAACAGCAGCTATATAGTATCCAGATGAGCTCTGGTTTTAGGCATGTGGAGGGGGGCACTGGTTTAATTGCACACTCCAAGGTATACAGACTCAGAGATATCCTCTGGGATCTATGTATTGGCTTGAAATCAGTCCCGTGGGAACTACACGGCCTTTGCAGTGACATTTAAACTCCACTGATGTAAATGGCAAAGCTCCCATTTGCTCTGAGGGGGCCAGGTCCTCCTCTTGACAGGAAGCTTTGAGAAATTCAGAGATTCCCAAAAATGGAAACATGATATGAAGAAATTATCTGAATAAAAGAAATCTGCCTCTGGACTTATGAGGAGCATTTCTACCAACCACATCAGAAGATGAACTCTCCCTTCATGGGTCTAGTCTGGGTATTGTGGGTTGCACACAAGCTGCCCTCAACTGATTTTTCTCCAGCCAAAGAGCAAATATCTGTTGGTGGCTTCAGGCATGGTAAAAGCCCCTGTTAGGGGGAAGGCAGGCTGCCCCCATAGGCCTTACCCTGGCCATACCTGTCAGGGCAGGCATTGTGCAGCACAAGCTCTTACAGAAACATGGGCAGAGTGGCAAGCTGGGTACCATGGTGGGCAGGGCTGCTGTGGGAGCAGAGAGTGTCTGGTGCACTGGGAGAGCTGTCGGAATGCAACCAGAAAACAAACGAATTTTGCTGGAATAAAGTGAAGTTTGGAAAGGTCTGTATTTGTCCCAGAAATGCGGTTTGAGCAATCAGGTCTCTGCAGCCTCCAACTGGAAGCAGTGCTGTGTGATTCAGATGCTCAGCCAAAGCCAGTCATCACTGGCCAGATTTCCTCAGTGAATATTTACAGAAAACAAACCAGATTATAAACTAAGAGTTATTTGTCAGACCTATTTAGTAAATATTGTAATTGTATTTTAGAGCACACCAAGTGTGTGGGCAAGGCACAAACCAAAACAGACGGTGGAATGTGCTGGATGAAGTCTCTACATCGCATATACGCAAGCACTGATGTTTATTAAAGGGCATATATTTAGGTGGCCTATGCTTCCTTTAAGGCAGGTTGAGTTGAACCTCAACAACACTCAAGGTGGCTGAAAGTGCTCAATAGCTGGTTTTACACCCATTTGTTCATTTCAAAGTACATTATTAGAAAACCAGCTAGGCTATGGAATATATAATTCTACTTTGATTGCAGTCCTGCAGTTTTCACCTGTCTTATCAACTACATTGTGATGCTTAACCCTCAGTTATTCTCTAGGCAGTGTTTACTTCTTTAAAAGCTGTCTTAAATTAGTCTCTGCTTTACACTTGACAGGAGGCAGAGCTTGTTTTTTATTATTTTTAGACTTATTTTTTTGTTCTCCTTAGTTTGTGTAAAAGTGGTCATCACTCACATGGCTTATAATATCCAGCATCCACTGTCTGTCATTTTTTATTTTAAAATACATAAATGTTAGGAAACATATAAACAATGCTCCTTGTGCCAGGTTTTCCTTTTTTTTTGTTTAAGAATTCTCTCTGAGTTTTCAGTACTTTTTCTGTTGCTGTTGGGCCCTGCATGTCATCCAAAGGAAGGGTTTCAGGACGAAGGGTTTGAAGAAATAGCACCCTGTGAGCTCCGCTTTCCTTTATGTTTTAGGTGAGTTTCACAAAGTCAGCTGGTTAAAGTCAGCTCGAGTATCCAAACATTGCTTGTGTAAACTTCCCATGCTTAGGAGATAACTGCGTGTTCCCCTGCTCTGCTCTGGGAAGGCAATGCTGCCTGTGAAACTCTGCAGGCCTGTGCTTTTTGCCTTGGTGCTCTGCCTACTTCTCACTGGCCCGTGGAGCAGAATGCTCCAGAGGAGCTGGGAATGAGCATCAGGGCACAAACCCCTGGCCTCTGGCACGGGCTCAGGACTGTGCCTGGCTCCTGAGCTGTGCACAGAACCCTGTGCTGGAGGGGACCTACAAGGATCATCGAGCTCTGGCCCTGCACAGCACCATCCCCTAGCGCCACATCATGTGCCTGAGAGCATTGTCCAAACATTTCCTGAAGTCTGTCAGGCTTGGTGCTGTGACCACTTCCCTGGGGAGCCTGTTACAGTGCCCAGCCACCCTCTGGGCAAAGAAGTTTTTCCTGATACCCAACCTACCCTGACACAGCTTCATGTTGTTCTTTGTCCTCTTACTGGCCACCAGACAAGAGATCAGTGTCTGCATCTCTTTTTCCCCTCATGAGGAAGCATCCTCATCATCAGCCCTTTCTCTTCTCACCTCCTGAAACTAGTCCTTCCCATTGCAAATCATATGTAGGTTAAGCTTTTTCAGCCCCCTGTTACTGCTGCAACTGTTGCCTGGATGTGGAGACATGAATGTGGCCAGGGCTGGCATATGCTGTATAGCACTGCTTTTGAAAAAACTCAGCTGGACAAATAAGGTCCTAAGAGCATATGTAAAGTTTATCTTCATTTCCATGACTTCTCAAACTTCCCTTGCTGAACCAACTGATGAAATCACAACATGTTCAGAAATATTAAATCATTTCCTCAACATCTGAATATAACGGGCTGCATAAGGAAAACAATTACTTCTGGCACGCTGCACACTTTAACACTCTGAATTCTGGTATCCCAGCGTATTCACAGGCTTGCACTCTGATCACAGCAGCAGTAAAACAACTATGGACCATGATTTATTTCATAGGAAATGCCCCAGACTTGCCAAACCCAGCTTTGCCTGGACACTGAGGATTTTAGACCACACAGTGCACACACAGGCAGTAACTTCAGGATGCCCCAAACCAGCTTCCTACTGCTGGCCTGTGGGCAGCAGATTGGTGCCACTCAGGAATGTGCCAAACCCAACACTGGGTAGTGTCCTGCTGTGTCTGAGCTGCAGAAGGCCCAAACTCATTGTGGCACTAAAAGGATGAGGTGTAATGCAAGGATTGCCCTGCCTGGCTGTGTACCACCACTGCCTGCTTTACCCTGTGTGAGTACCTGAGCTTCCCCACTCTGGCCATGGGGAAAGGGAAGGGCAGGAGTGGCTGCTCCTCCCCAGCTGGCCGTGGTCTTCCCTGTGCTGTGAAAGGCCACGTCCCACCTGTGAAATCCTGGGAGGGCTGCTGATGCCAGGGAGAGCAACAGGGCTTCCCCAAACACAAAGAGAGAGAAAGAGTGAAAAATCCAAGTGCTCATTTCTGCAGAGCCCCACGGATTTCACACCCAGAAGGGTTCATTGCTGCGAGCTGATGAAGATGCAGCTTGCAACAGGCCAGCTTTCCTGAGCAGGTGCCTTCTCCCTGGGGTTATGTTCAGCCAGTTGACAGGGATTTGTAATGCAGATCTTTTTTGTGAGTACAGCAGGAGTAAAACTCACTGCCAAACTCCACAAATAGTAGAACAGTTTGGGAGTAAAGACAGATTTCAGAAATGAAAGTTCAGCTTGATGTGCTGGGAACAACGTGCAATTAATGTGCTCAGCAATGTCTTAAATATGAGCAATGTGGGAGAAGGGTAATAGCTCCCTTTCTATCATTTTTCAACCTGTCAGCACACTAATCTATGAAACACCAAAATCCAGATTCTTAGTTGTGTAAACTGGTAAACATGATTGAAGGCAGGGATATTGTGCAGCCTATCTGGATCTATGTCTTTTTTAAACAGTAAAGCCATCAGAAGCGTATGTGCTTGTGGGATGGTGAAATAGGATCAATGTTACTGTTACAAAAGTGAGGACAATGAGCCAGCTGGGTTTTTCCACAGGCATTTTCAAAACTACAGCCTTTATTTCTGCTTTTCTGCAACTTCTTCTCTATCTCTTCTCCTCCCTTCCCTATCCCCTTTTTTTTTTGTGGTTTATACACTCTGAGCTACACCCAGAAAATGAGGTCACCAGGGAGCAGCAAGGATGTGGAGGCAGACTGTGACTGCATCATTTGCTCTGTGCGTGCTGCTGGCTGCCTTCTCTCACCAGGGCTCCCTGGAAGCAGCCAGAGAAAGGACCAGGAAGGAGGAGAAGGCATCGAGACTGGACTGCTTCTGTGTGATGATGTGCCACTGCCTCTGCTGCTGCATGAACAGGCACTGGGGAAAAACAGAGACAGATGGCATATACTTCAGGGAGAGGTGCCTTCTTGTGCTCTCCTGGTGTCTGCAGCTAAAGAATGAGGGACCCTTCACACCCAGGCTGCTGTGTCCCATGAACATGAGGCCTCTGCCCAGCCACTCTCTCCTAGGCTGCAGGCAAATGGGGAATATGAAGAGCTGCATAAGCTCCCTGGCCATCCCCTTTCCTGCCTGTTCCCCTGCCTCACCTTGGTGTGACCTGTGCCCTCCCAGTCCCTCCCAGCTGGTCATGGCAGGTCAGTGCCACCACCTTTGTGCACGGTCACCTACACACCTTCTGTCCTGAGGGAACTATCTGTACACGTGTTCCCCCTGTGTCCTGATGTCTGGGGAGCACCTGAAGCACATCTGGGCACCTGAATTACATCTGGCCCTAGCCCTAGTGAGGCTGCAGTGAGTGCTGCCCAGGCTGATGCAATCCCAACCAGCTGGTGAGGCCATGCTGCTATGTTGGGATGAAAGGCCCCCACATGACCTTGGCAATGACCAAGGTGCGTTCTGCTTTCCTCTAATGGGAAGAGTTGGACAACTGGCTTTAAAACCATACCTCAGCCAGCCCAAATTCTATAAATCTTCAAAGCCAAAAGTGTACAATCATCTGCATAGTCTGCAGTGCTTGCATATGCTTCTGAAGAAAGCAAATGTAAGTGTGGCTGATGCTAATACTTGAACTGCTTGAATGCTGTCAACTTGAATTGCAAAATAGGAGTTGAAGTGAAATTCCAGCTGCTTTGGAGTTCCTCTGCTGAATTTTGAAATAATTTTCAGTTTTGAAGTGGGTTTTATTGCTTCTAATCCTATAGGAAAGATTAATGAAGACAGAGAAACTAGCAGCAGAAATGCCAAGACAGCGTTACACACTAAGATCTGCTCCAACCAAAATGCAGACACATAAAAATTCAAAACTCTCCACAGATATGACCCTTTCCTGATCAGCTGAATGTATGAGCAGAGTTGATCCACAGGGCTCTCCCATGCTGAGGACACTGCATTCCCTTCCCAGTCCCAGTTGAGTTCTCCTCTTCCTCTCACCAGTGGTGCCTCAGCCACAGAATGGTTAAATATCTGAAGGTTTGTGCCCAACAATGTGCTTTCAGCTCGTTTCAAAGAGTGCAAATCCTGGACAGTCAGTGCCTTCGCACTGGCTATGAAAGCTCTGCTCAGAGCATTTATCTTAGGGAGGGTGTGGAGACAGACACATTGACAACAAAGAAACCATATGCAACATCCTCGGCCCTGCACTGAAGCTACAGTGCTCAGCCTATTAGAGAAAAACAAAGCTGACTCTCCCTGTGGTTGCCTTCAGTTGAAATGTGGTGCTTGGGAACCATGCAGATTATTCTTTTTATAACAGGTCTCAAATCCACTTCTGTTTTAGCAGGCAATGTTTTGCTCCCTGGCTCGGCCATTTAGGCTCCTGCCTGATGTTATTTTAAGAGTGACAGCATGTGGGTATCAACAGGCCTGTTGGTGCTTGTAGGCAGTGATGGGAGAAGGGATGCAGGCCTTGTTTAGAGAGGTCATTTCAAGGGTGCTCCTGCTCTAGGAGCAAAGCAAGACTACAGAATAAGTAGTGCTTTCAAAGGTAGAGTTAAAGCAAGAGCTAAAAAGGGAGTGTAGAGGAGTCCCAAATGGGCAAGGAAATTGGAAAGACAGGGATGGGAGGAGCTGGAAAGCTTAAGGAAGAAGGACAAATTAAAAAAAGACTCTGAGGACCATGTAGAGAAAGGACTGGGTGCTGCAGCTCCGTCGGGAGGGCATCACAGAGGAGCAGCTTCATCCCCAGCAGCTCACACATAGCATAACCTGCAGAAGGCTGACAGCAAACCCCTGGTTCCAGCATGAGGAAGGCAGAGCTCCTCCAGCAAGAGCTGCTCAAAATTAGACCTAGTTTTTACTAGGGGTGGAGTAGCCCATCACATTCTGAATCATCGGGCCAGGGGCCGGCCATTGTACGCATTGTTATGAAGTATCTCCTTTGCTAAAGCCAAGCAGAAAAGCCAGCAAAGCAACAGGAGGGAAGAGGCCGTTACTGAAATCCTGTGAGAACGGTGAGGAATGGTGATAGACAATCCTCACATCCCTGCTGCCATTGCAGGAGCTGCCCGTGCAGGAGCACAGCGCCCAAAGCACGGTGTGACGGGCACGGCCGGCCAGGGCACCTCTGGCTGCTGCTAAAGAATTGCAGAGAGCCCCAGAAACCTCCTGTTTTGCTAGAACACTGCAAGCAGAGGGCAAGAGCTAATCAGGACTTGTGCTAATTAAGCCGCGCACTGCTGGGAGAGGATGGGGATGTGGCTGGATGCCAACAGTAATACGGTGGGCGGGACCAGAGGGCTCCGCTGACTCCCGGGGATTTGGCCACCCGGTCCTTCTGCGTTCTCCCTTCCCTCTCCCGGGGCTGCCAGAGGCATGCCGCAGCCTGTGGAGCCCTTCGGGAGCCGCAGCAGCTCCCGCAGGCCGGCGGGCAGGAGCGGCTGCCCCGGCGGGAGGGCAGAGCCCCGGCACTCGCGGCCCCTCTGCTCAGCCCCGCCGGCCTGGGACGGCTGGGGCTGCTGCTGCTGCTGGCAGAGCGACAGCCTCGTGTTTTTTGACCTTTTACTCTTCCAGAGATAGAAATGGGATTTGTCTGAGGCTTGGAATAACTTCCTGCGATTGTGCTGGAGAGGGCTAGTCTGGCTTGCTAGATAGCTGTGTCTGTCGGGCTGGCTCAGGAACGGAGAAACCTCTGCTCCGTGACTAAGCTGAAGACAGATTTAAAGGAGCCCAAAGACACAGCTGTGCCTTAGAGAAAAATAAGCTGAGAGCGCTATACATTGTCCCCAGTAGGACAACTGGGCTGGGGCTGTTTCTGGGTTTGGGCATTAGCCATTACTGGAGAACCACAAACAACCCTAAAGCAAATGGTGTCTGTGTTTTGATAGTGATTCCTCAGATGGTAACTTATAAATCCTCTCTGGACCAGTGACGTATGTGTGTCTGCATGTGTGGGAAAGTAGGTAATGGTCTGAAAATTGATCCTTTGGGATGATGAGAGCAAGCAATAGTTGTGCAAGCCTCCCCCCTCTCCTCCTCCACCGTTCCTCTGCCTCTGCTGCCAGCGCAGGCAGCGACCCTGGGCAGGCACCGAGGCTGCGGTGACAGCTGCGCTGCTTTTTCTGCGTCTTCTGATGCCCTTCTGCATCTCTTTTGTTCCATCTGAAATTGGCTTCTAGCAGCCTTTACAGGTGACACTGACAGGTTAGATGTTTTCCGCACAACATTCAACAGATCTGTTTGGATCTCCTAAAGAATTAAGAAATGTACTTCAAATAAAGCCTTTTCTAAGCAAGCTTTTAGTTGTTTCTTGTATTTTACTCATCAGTACTCAAAATCACTATGTACAAGATGTGTGCTAGTGTATTCCTGTGTGACTCACAGCCTGGCTGCCTCTGACTCTCCTTTATCTTAAAGTCTGGAGTAGGAATGATTTTGGTCCTTTACTGATATTCCTTTGAACAACTGAACATAGAACACCTGGTGGGCAGGATCCTTGGCTGAAAATGGTAATTTTGTACGCTTCTGGCCAACAGCAGTGCCAGCTGGAGATCCCCTGGCACATACCAAGGAATCCCCAGGCTATACCCAGCCCAGCCCAACTATAAGCCCCCTCTCCTCCTGCACTGGGTCTCTGCAGGCATTTGCTGGAGGTGTCAGCCCTCCCTCCTTGGCACTGCTTGGACAGGACAGGGAAAACAGCTCTCCCCACCTCTGCAGCTGGTGGTTGGATCTGTGCTGTTCCCAAGCATGAGTGTGTTTCGTCGTGGCTGAGAAACACAAATTTGGATCTTCCTGCCCAGCAAAAGCAGAGCTGTCCCAAAGCCAACTCACGTTCTTGTTGCAAACCAGTCCTAACACACAAGTTTAACATAATTAACACTTCTGTGCAAAGACACCATTCACAGGTTTTCAGCCTCAGGGGAATCCAGGGTGTTAGTGATATGTATCAGCAAATGTGATTTTTAATGTAATTGTATAATACAGTAAGAGGGTAACACTTGAGCCTTGGAGCCTCAGTGCACACCAGGTCCCTTAGGCAGCAGAAGGAAGCAGTGCTGGACTGCACTGCTGATCTGTTTGCATCAAGTTCTGGCTCCAACCTATATTTCACTTACTGCTTTCTAAATACGAAGCGTTAAACAAATTGGAATTTTGAATACGTTTTCATAAAAAAAATCTGCCACCCAAACAGTGAAAAATTATCAAATAAAACCCACTTAGTTTATTTGTAAACTAATATAATTAATTAATTTTATATTTTATATTAATTTAATATAATTTAATATAATTCATTAATTTTAAATCCTTTTAAAAAGTGTTTAAATGCTTTTGGATACTTTTCCTATTGTTTTAAAATGCAACTTGTTTCAAATCACATAAAATAATCCTTGCTGGGGGAAAGCAAGGTTTTCACCTTGCTTTCTTGTTAAAGAGGTGATACCTGGTGGGCTTGGCAGTTGTAACATAAAGAACCTGAGTAATTGTAGATTAAGCTACACCAATGCCTTCATATTTATGGATGGAGGTAAAGTATGCTGTTAGCAGAAATAAGCACTACATTCATCCTAAAAACTCCACTTAGTGGTAAATCATTGCACATCAACTAATGAAACTGTATTTCAAAGAAATAATTGAAAAAGTACCTGTGGCAAAAAATGAGACTAAGAAATTACAATTTAATTCAACGATTTATGTCTTCTAATTTAAGTTATTATAAAAATCTGTGTTGATGCTACTCTATGTGAATTAATGCTTTTTGTAGGGAAATTTCTTCAGGATGACTGGACTAGATTGGGGAAATATCATGAGGGGGAGCTGTTGAAATTAAAAATAAAACTACTAATGCTTCCAGACTGAACACAACTCACAGCCTGTGATCAATGGTGTTGCATACAACATTGTTTTTTTTTCTACCCTCGGTTGTGTATGTCAAAAAGACAGTGAAGGACTGTCACAACACAGGGCATCTGTTAACCCACAGATTAAAAGATATCCGAGGGCTAAGTAATTAATCTTTCTCACCATACCTTATTTCCAACAATGGAACTCAGTTATTTTACTTGTGGCACAGCAGGCAGCGACCACGTTTTCACAAGGACTCTGAGAATAATGCACATTAACAGAGTCTTGGGAGCTTCTCATGCACATGGGTTTTCCCCGGGCTCTCAGTGTTCCCAGACTCTGAGCTGGTGGCTACAGCCACAATTCAGACACAGCTAGAGTTTCATCTAAGAACAAACATGCAGATATGCCTTTGATCATTAAAAAGACCAGGTCACGCTTTGATGAGCACGTGTGAAGTAGGTCAGCACCGAGAGTGTCTTCCAGGCATAACCTCGTGGAGAGTGCAGGTGTGAGAGCAGTCTTACCATCACGAAAACAAGGACTCTCCCAAATAAACAACACCACAAAAAGATGTAAAACATTGCAGCTCAGCTCCCTGTTAGCTTAGGCTTTTCTCTGCTACACCAGGAAAACAAAACCCAGAAGAGAATGCCATTTGCTCAGATTCGTTCAGACTGCAAATCTTTTTCCTTACAGTTTCTCAACCCATCACAAAGCATCCCAGGGTTTTTCCATCCACTGCTCTTGGGCCAGTGGCAGCAATCCTCATACACACTGTGCACTGCAACACAAACCCAGGTAAGCATCCCTCACCGTGGCCCTGCATGGCTCTTCTACATCCAGAGGCTCTCTCAAAGCAAAAAACGAATTTCACATCCGCAAAGATGTCAGATCATCCTGAATGTCTGCGTACATTCCCATGAAGTTTCTGGAATTCTTTGCAAAAAGCAGGTTGGCTTCAGAGCCGAGAGCTTCCTGCCCCATTCTTGAATTGTTGTCTTCTAACACTTCCCCACCAAGCCCTTGCTGTCATTGTCTGACCCAGTTCCAGGAGCAGGAAGCTGTGCCCCTGTATTGTCACCTGACAACCAAACTGCACCGCTCTGCAGTGCCTGCAGGGCAGGCATGGGGGCAGGAGCTGTAAGCAGAAGCGTGAAGTTCACAGTCGCTGGTTTTGCTAACTGAATCCCATAAAAAGTGATGTGAGATAAAGGTTGTTTGAGCACAGAGCAAACAAACACTCTACATAGGCCCTGAGACTCCAGCGAGCTTAGCACAGTTAGAAGAGTCTCTGTCTCTCACATCCAAAAGATAATTTCTGAAATTCAGCCTGACAGAAACTCTTCTGTCACAGGCTGTTTCCTGAGGGTACCAAAAAATGCCCAATCATTCATGACCAAATAATTTGCCCTTCAAGTTTAGGTCCCAGTTCCAGAAAGTGCCTGAGCACACGCTTCACAGCAAGCTCAGGAATAGTCTTTGACCTCCTTTAAACTAAAATTTAAGGAATTGAGCTTGCTTATTTTTTTGCCATTGTCCAAGTTTTCCCTGCCACTTTCACTGTCCAAAGTTTGAGCAGCACCTGGCAAGATTAAAGGAGAATCTTGACTCCAACTAAGGGAAGTGCTACTATTTAACTGTCTTCTCGCTTCAGAGACAGTGAAGATTTTGTTTCAGAAAAATGCAATTTCACAGTATGTTTTTAACACATACACATTTTGTATGGTACGAAACTGAAGGGACACTTCCTCTTCTAAAGCCAAAGCCAAGCACCAAGAGGGAAGCAAGCACCATGCATGAACGTGTGCATGAGAGGGACATGGAAATCTTCTTGGGTATTGAATGTTTGACATCTAATAATTTTGATTTGCAAATGGGCCATACAAAACCAGCAACACAAGTAATCTCTCTCTGTCTGGGAGCTGCACGGGAAGAAGTCTTCCCCTGGTTCAGCTGAGAGAGTGAGGCAGAGTTTGCTTCTGCAAGCCTTGCAATGATCCCTTAAGGATTTGGAAGTGGTGGAGTCACCATCCCTGGAGGTATTTAAAAGACAGTAGATTTGGTACTTGGAGACATGGTTTAGTGGTGGGCTTGGCAGTGCTGGGTTAATTGGTTTGACTCCATGATTCTGGAGGTTTTTATCCAACCTAACTGATTCTGTGATAAGGGATCTTGGTCTATGGGAGTTCGAACTGTGTAAATGGAAGAGCTGTTTGTGCTCTGAGTAAGGAAGCTTAAATTTGACCTGCAATGAGTGTGTAAGGCTGCAGAGAGGAAGGGCTTTCTCTACTGCTGCGCTCAGAGCAATCTCTTTTGTCTAAAGGCCACTGTGGCTGTGACTCACACACAGCCATCAGACTATTAACACTTTTATTCCAACTAGTTATTTCTGGCTTTTGGCAGTCAAAATACCTAAATGCCCAGAGTGCTTCCAGGGTAACTATAGTAATTACAAAAACAAACAACAGCAGCTCGACCCATGGGTCAGCTGAAGCCAAACTCTGAATCACACACTTATTTTTTACCTATAGTTATGAAAAGAAATTTAAGCTGGACAACAGGGCAGTTAATTTCCTAGCCACCTGAGGGATGCTGGGCCGGACAAGCTCAGCACAGCTGTGGTGACTGCTCACCTCTCCCATGGGAGATGCAGAGAGGTGGGTGCTGCACAGCTTCCCTGAGCAACAGGCAGCCCCCAGACAACTCCATCAGACATGCCTTGTAAATCCACTGGAGGCTGATGGACTGAATGAATGATCCTTCTTCTTCTGGGCATTCATAATCTCTATGTTTTAGAGAGTTTTGGAGGTCAGAGCTCTGAAGTCAGGGGAAAGACGCTTTAAGCTCTAAACCTCCTTTAGAGTTTCAGTTCTTCCTATTCCTGCAACAGTGGTCAGTTCACTCTCAGCTGTGCCAGTAATCAGCAACTTCGTGTTGGAAGGGGTAGGGCTTTCTAGAAGAAACCATAATGTAGTCAAATTAATTACCTTGCAGATGAAAAGTCTCACGTTTTATTTTTAACTAAAATACATTTGTTGATGCAAGGCTGCATTGTGTTGCTGCTTCATCACAATGGGTTCTTCAACTCTTCTCCCTCTCTAAAACAAGTCAAAATTTACTATCTATTTTGATTAATTAGGATGTTGTAAGGACAGTTGGTTCAGTAGCCAAACACTGCTCAAGTACATAATCTGAAAGCTAAAGTGCAATGTGAGAAATCAGATCAATCACAAAAAAACAAGCTAATATATTATAGCAGATAATACATATTTTAAAGATTGAAAATGGTCATTGATCCTTCAGTTGTGCTTCTATTTATTTTCTATAAAATCAATTTTGCTAAGTTAGAGGGCCATGAGGTGTGTATTATCAGTAAATAAGAAAGATTGGAATACAATGGAGCAAGACCTCTATGATTCAGTAGTAAACCACCAGTCTGAAAGCATCAAACCTTCCAGGAGAACAAGATGCAATAAATGTGTAACAGCAGCAGCCAAGCTAACTCTCAAACAGCCCCCAGTTCTCTAAAGCTGTGTCCCTCATCTTAACTGAACAAGATCTAAATTAAATTAAGTCCAAAATCTCCAGGTTGAAAAAAAACCCCTAATACACTAAAGAGGAAAAGGAAAAATTTAACAAAGTTTTTGTTTCTGCTTCTGGCTTTCATTAAAACATACCAGTGCAAAATACTGTCCACAGACATGAAGCCAGAGTTGCACAGAGGAGAGAAATTCTGCGTAGGCTGAGATAATGGTTGTAATGATACCCAAAAGGGTGGCCCTGAATGAGAAAAGAGATTTTCTTTTAAGGTGTTGCCCTTGTTGCTGGGCGCTGTTCAGAGCAACAGTGCAGGGAACAGTACACGGAAAGGATGTTGTAAAACCATGGGTGCTGTCAGGAGCATTCAGGGATGGGCACCGGGGAACCTTTACAGCTTTCCACTGTGGATTAACTGACATTGTGAATAACAAATCTTTTGAAATCTATAGGGAAAGACAAGGTTTATCCTTGTGCCATGTCCTTGCTGGTTTCCAGGGGAGGAATACTACAGGAGTTCCCTTCAAGGAGAAAACCAAGCTAGGAAAATCTCTTTCCCTGATCCCTCCTACCCCAACAATGCAGAATATTGCTGAGTAAAAATGGAGTCACACTCACAGGCAGCAGATATAAAAGAGATTTCTGAAAGCAGTGGTTGAACACAGAAAGCAGTAACTGCTTTCCTTCTTTTAGACTTCATGCTTATTTGTTTAAACCCCTAAAAGACATTTGCATGCTGCCCTTTTCTGGTCAGACATGAAAAAAATAACATAGAAATAAATGCAAGAGCAAGTAACACCTCCTGCTAACTTTCAAGTTTAATTTTACCTCATGAAACATTTTAGTGAAGATCCATCACTTGATTCTACGTTTTCAAAGAAGCAAAGAGTATGATCAAAAATGACTTTGCTAAGAGGTGGAAAGAAACAACAGAACCCCAACTATTATCTTTTCTTATTTTAAACCTCATCCCACACTTGACACAAATTTAGAACTGAATGCGGAATTACTCCTACTCTTCTCCTCCACTTGAGACTCTTTCTTACCATATTTTCCAGGGAAGGAGGTTGTAAATGTTCCTTGAGAGGGTCCAGTGCAACAAACACGGACGGTGTGTGCTGCAGGCAGTAGCCCCACCAGGCTGCACATTGATGATGTGGTGACTGACAATTGCCAGATTTAAATGAAGCTGGCTGGGAGGTAAAATAGCCCCTGGTCAGGACAAAGATCTGTGTGACACTAACAGCGATGCTAAGCCAGCCAGAAGTGAGTGGATTCTAAACCCTGACACTACCCTAACATTTTCAGGCACAGAGTTAGGAGTGGCTCCTAGCACAGATGTGCCCATTCAGAGGGCACTGGCCCAGAACTGATAGTTTTAGGAGGCTTTGAAAAGCAGGCTGAGAGAGATGGCAAAAGACGAGTGTAAATGTGAACTTGTGAGCACATTTGATGATTGATCTAGTCCTTCTGCAGATAGAAAAGCCTTTTCTCAGCAGAAAATATATTTCTTTATTACTTTACAATGCCCAGGAAGAATCATATGGTGATGCTGTCTTGATGTTTGTATTAAAAGTCATTGCAGAATCCCAGGGATTTTGCTGTTTTCTGGGGATATGCCAAGGGAAGTGCCTCTTCTGTTTGTAAAGACTCTGATTTAGAGGGAAGACCATAGAGAGAGAAAACAGTATCATATGGGAAAATTAAGAATGGCATCCTGGCCTTAGAGAAACAAGGAGAGAAATTTCTTTTCTGACTTCAGCAGGTTAGAGTAATAATCAGACACACACAAAAGCCATGTGCCCTGTGCATGGTAAAGATAAGCAACACAATGTGATGTCTCAAACCAAGGAAGTTTGTTGAAAAGCAGCCTAACCCCAGAGAGCTGATGGGTGACTGTAAGATACAGAGGAATTCTGAAAAAGCTTCCAAAACAGGCAAGTCATCATTTGGATGACACTACTCCTTGCCCAGCAAACCGTATTTTCTTGGGGAAATTTCAAGAATTGCAACAGACAGTAAAATTTCAGACAGTGGCCACTTTCTGATTTCACACTCAACACTGTCTGAAATTGGTGGTTTCTGATGGGTATAGTCTGTGCTAAGTACAAAGAATTTTGCTCTGACTTGGCCCTCCCTGTGGTGCTGCCATAGCTATTTTTGTGTGCAATCAGAGGAGAAGCTGGACAGATGAAGACTTGAGGAGAGGCACAAAGCATTGCTTCTGCTAGGCAGCTCCAACACTTACAGTATTTGCTCAGCTGGGTTCCAGAGATTTTCAAGAAAAATCAACCATACTGACTTTTATGGAATTGTAATGGGCTCCTTGTTTCAGATGAAACAGTGCTAGTGCCATTATTTAATGTTCTTATCATTGAACATATTATCTTTCACACAATGAAAGACTGTGTGATGCTGATTTCCTTTCACCCTCTCAGCATGGACACTCAGACTATCTTTGATACTCCCACTACCTTTTTAGTGTGGATCAAACCACCATCAAGGAACCCACACAGGGAACAAAATGAATTTAGATGCTTAAATAACTTATACAACCCAGCCTGGGAGCAATGGGATGTTTGTACCTGTATTACTCAAAAGGACACCTCTAAACCAATAATGCAGCAGAGTCATGATGCTACACTATTGCACACTTCACCCTGCTTTGCAAAAGTAAGAATTTGCATTATCCTTTTCCCTCCTGAAAAAAAAGTTTGAACTGTCTTCCAATAATTTATTCATGCAGTGTAATTAAGGACGGAATCTGATGCAACTTAGCAGAGGCACAATTTCCAGCTCTGTGGTTTTTCACCTCTGAGACTATTTACTCTTTGCTTGCCAGTAATTACCACAACCATCTCCTGCTTTGAATTCTGGTACAGAAAAAGGTTTCCAATTAGTTTCCTTAAACTTAAAGGGAACTTCATTGTAAAACTCAGCTGAATGGAGAACTTCCATGAATCAGGTAATAAAACCATTTGCAAGCTTTTCTTCTTGCTTGTTCACCAGTTTAGGCGTTATTGGTTTCTCTCTAAAATGCCCTGGCCAGCATTTCTCTTTAGTCCCTGAAGTATTTCTTGTTGTTGTTTTTCAATACACCCTGTGCCTAAAGGGACAAATGCTTGGAATTGTTTACATTTTTCACTTGTTTCTTGGAAATCATGACCCATAGATAAAAAGAATACTCCTGCAACAATTATTTGGCACTTAAAGAGCTTCTAGTCTTACTGATTGTTTGAATTAAATTTTAAAACCCGTCACAGATGTCCATATTTTATTTTGTGACTTCCTTATTACTCAAAATAAGTTGAAAATTATGGTGCTTACTAATATTATTGCATTGCTACTGTCATGAGCTTATAATATACATAATTTAAACAATGATTTCTTGAAAAAATAAAGGAAATGGAATTTTAAGCCTATCTAGGAATTTGGGGTATTTCAGTAGTCATCTTTCAATAAATCCAAGATAAATATTTTGAATATGCCTTAGGACACCTCTGTCTATCTCTCTGAATGCTAATATTGATCCTGTAACCTCAGTCTCCTCTCCACAATGGTTTATTTCAATTTTTACTAAAATTAGGCAGTATAATCCAACTGCCTTGAATCCAGCTGGTTTAGGACTTTGTTTAATCCAAGGCTCCTTCTCTATGGCTGATTTTGTGTTTGTTCCTATTTGACAATTAAAAGGAAAACTAAAGCTTTTCTTGGGTACAAAATCATATGCACTAAAATAATCCCATGCCCCTTCCCTGTACCACTTCTTGTGTCTAGTTTGAAAACCGGGTATTTTTGTGGGCCAGAGCACCCTTTATTGTTTGTCAGGATATTTTCACTTTCATTCTTTTGCTGCAAAGAATCAATGTCTCTAGAGACAGACTGTTGCTTGCATACTTTCTAATCCACATTCAAATCAGAACCCATATACCTATGATTAATTTCACACATTGCTTCAGCTCTGAGGTAGAAACATTTTTCTTAGAGCATTATGTGACAGATGTCACGTGCTCTGTGTGTCAGAAAATCTTCTGAGAGAGAGAGAGCTCTGCTCTTCTAGGGCTCCAGGACCACAGCCCTACTCACAGGAATAAGACCACGTTCCAAGACCCTCTAAACAGCCCCTGATTCAAGAAGCTGCCATTCAAGGGACAGAAGCAGCAAGGAGAGATGTTTTAGCTTGTTTGCCATTTCCTAAGCCTGTGGCTACTTCACTTTTATGTTGACTAGCATGGGCCACAGCCACCCAAGGGGGCCAGGGAAGTATTTGCATGGATGCTGAGGGTTAGCCATAAAAGCCACCAAAGGAGGAATGTGGGAGAGGTGGAGGTGGCTGGATGGAGTCAAAAGCAGGAGAGCCAAAGGCCTCTGAAAAGACATTCAAGTCCTGGGCTGCACTGAATGTAAGACTCTTTGGGGTTTTTTTGCGTGTGTGTGTTGTGCAATCCCACCCCACAAAGCTGCTGCCTCTACCCTGACAGCTCCAGAGTTCCCTGTGTCAGACACAGCTGAGCATGGATTGTGCCTGAGCAGAGATTTGGTGACTCTGCCTTGCCTTTGCACTGGCAAAAAGTACCAGCTCTGCATTTACAGCCATGGGAGGGTGTAACTGGAAGGGAAGTCCTCCACCTGCAGCTGGGCACTGTTTCCACAGAGATTTACTACCAGTGACTTCCCATGCCTAACAACCTTCTCCAGAGTTCTCTGCTTCTGGCTTGGTCCTTGATTAATTAAGGGCTTGACACTGTGAAATTAAGAATTTTTCCCAACAGCATTATATGCAGTAAAGAGCAATTACAGATTGAAATCACTAAATGCACTACACACACACAGTTGGACTCATTCCAATGAACTAAATTAGTAATTAATGGCATTTTCACCAAAAAACTGAGCAAATACAGTAATAAGTCAAATGCGTAACATTGTGAGACATGGGTTTAAAAAAGAGACCAAAGTTGCCAAGGCCTCCTGTATTTAGATAACTACCTCAGCTCTTCTTTCCACTCAGCTGAGATCTCCCCAGCAGTTACCACAGTTATGCCCTGCCCTTAGAAGCTGAGTGTTATTATCATCGTGCCAGAGTTCCCTTCTGACATAACAGGTGTTTGGTTAGAAGTTAGTCAAGTCAACATTTATTTTTAACAACTGGATTACCAACAGGCATTGGATCTATCCCTGTTTCCCTGTTCCCTGATGTGGAGGCCCTGCCCTGGGGCTCTGGTATTTGCTGACTAAGGAGAGTGCCTGTAGCCTGTTCCCAGAACAGACCCCAGCCACAGCTCAGAGTTGTTACTGGGAACAGAAGAGGTAACACCCTGCACCAGCAGAGTGATAACTGGTGGGTTTAGACAGTTTTTCAAGTAAGTCACTACAGGCAGAAAGGGTATCTGCACTGGCCCAGCCCTTGCCACAAGCAGTTTGTGCTTTCTACAAGATCTTTCCACAAAAGGATAAGATTTTTTTCCCAGCATTTCTCTTTGCTGCTCTGGAGGCTCCTCCAGTGTCTTTAGCAGAAACACGACAGTCAGACCTGCTTCCACCATTCCTATTGAAAACAGCCCCTGGACAAGTCAGGCAGCTCTGGACTGGATCTGAGAGAATATAAGGAACACACAGTTTTCCAGACAGCCACTAATGTTCAATCATGGAAGAAACATAGTTTGATAACTTCATTCTGACTATTGCACAAGCGTGTTCTGAACAAAAACGTTATGCAAAACTCATAGGGGATTTCACTTTTTCTAATTTAACTGTTTTGTTGTAAGCATGTACAATGCCCCCAAAATAATTTTTGTTGAAAAACAACGAGCCAGCATAGCACAGTTTCTAACATCCTTCTGCTTCTTTACAATAAGATGATAATGATGTTTTTTCCCCTTTACTAGTTTAAAACTTTCCACTTTATCTCATGGTCTTTATGCTGAGAGATACTTCAGAGAGTTCAATTGTACAAGCAGTGAATAGAGACCTGGATTTTTTGTTGGTGGGTTGGCTTCTGTATATACAAAATTTAATTATGGAAAATCAGAACATTCTCCTTGCTGAACACTCTCTACAGGTCCAGTAGTGAAATGCAACCATGCAACCTGCTCCACCACCTGGTCCAAAGAATTTTCACTGAGGACTCACAAAATTACCATCTTAATGATGGGCCAACAGTACCCTTGGATGAGTTTAGTAAACTGGGAAGTCTTAGTGCAGGCTCCAAGGGACCATAGTAAAAAGAGAAGGAATTAAAGAATCTCTTTGTTTGAAATTCATGTAAATACACCAAGGGCAAAGGAGAAATACACAAAACCTGAGCTGTGCTCTTAAGGCTTGGAGAGAGCAAAAGGAATCTGACAGGATAGTGTGTGGGAAAGCAGGGATTACCACTGCTTGTGTTGCTGCTGCTTGAATCAAAGGGCTGTCTGCGTTTTTACTGGCATAGCTGAGCTGCCATGTATCTGCTGGCACCAGTATGCCATGGGAACGCTCTGATATTGATAAAAAGAACATTGTTCCCAATTTAGTTTATGTTGCTGCAGAAACAGTTAAAGGAAAAAGATGTCGCTCACCCCAAAAATATCTGAGAAGATGTTTATCAGCCTAATTATAGTGATTTGAATTTATGCATCATGATACATCTGGGTTTCCTGCAGATTACACTGGAAATGGAGCTTCTTAGAACAAGCCAGTGGTGATCATTTTATCAACGTTACACGCAAACTGGTTACTGAAGCAGATTTTTGCTGTATCACTAAACATGGATTATTGGAATTTCCCACTGGAAAATATTGCTCTGAATTAACAGCCTGGAAAAAAAGAAGCTTCTAATACTGGTATGATGAGTGGCATCACAATGTGACTGTGAGGGGTCAATGGCCATTCTAAGCTATTAGGGGTAAAGATGCTTTTTCCTGGATCTAGCCGTAAGTGCTTAGGTGATTTGCAAATGGAGCCCTAAGGACTCACAAACAGCAAGCAGCAAAACAGATCCTCTGGAGAAAGTAAATTGCAAACAGTCCAGCTCTTAAACAAAGAGATTTAGAGATTTGTCAAAATTTTCTGAAGCTTTTTCCTAAAAATCCCAAAGAGTTGAAGTTGTTAGGGAAGGTGCAAGCCACATAGGATGCACATGAAAGATCCCTGGCCGCTAGACTTCACTGCTGGAAGAACTGGAATTGTAGGAAATAACCCCAAAACTTGCCAGCATGCCAGCTGTTCTGTGGCCCAAAGCACGAGGTTTTCCTCCCCAAGAGGTGTCAGCTCAGCCAGAGAGAAGTCAGTGATGTGACTTTGGCGTCACTGTCACAGGTAAGGACCTCCACTGCTGGAGATGGGCTCTGCTCTGTTTGGAAAGGGAAGACAAAGCATGGTGGAGGAAAGGGCACAGCTGGGGTAAGGAAAATGGCATCTGATGGCACCCTGTACCATGTGCAGGGAAGAACTTGGTGCCTGCTGCTGCCTCAGCACACTCTCATGTTAGGATTAGATGTTAGGAAGAAGTTCTTTACTCAGAGAGCAGTGAGGCACTGGAACAGGTTGCCCAGAGAGCTCTGGCTGCCTCTTTGGAAGCGTTCAAGGCCGGGTTGGATGGGGCCCTCAGCAACCTGATCTAGTGGGTGGCATCCTGGCAGGGGGCTGGAATGAGCTGAGTTTTAAGGTCCCTTCCAAGCCAAGCCATTCTGTGATTCTGTGTTCTCACACATGCCGTGGTGCATAGCAACTCGTCTGCTGGGCCATCTGCTGAGCTGCCTGGTACTCGAATTAGGACTGCCACTCCTCATTCCTGTGTGCAGCCTTTCAAATCTTACACCCTCCTCACTGCAAACCTTCTTCTCCTGCTTGATCTATTACATGATCCATCCTCATCAGCTGGGACTGGCTGCTAGGGCAGGAGGTGTTTGGCAGCCTTCTCTCTCAGCCCTCAGATCAACACCCTCACCTGGGGAGAAGCATTACATGCACTTGCCGGTACTCTGTGTGCTGCCCCATCAGGGCCCTCATTTCAGAGATGGTGCTGGAATCCCCCAGCCAAGAGCCACCATCTGCCTCTGCATTCTGTATTTCTAGGTCCCCAGTATACTGTTGGCCATGAGTCATGCAAATTTTATGCCAGGCAAAGCAAAAATGGCTGCACCATGCATAGATTTTATCTCTCAAATAGAAAGTGAGATGTTTCAGTGAGTTTACTCTTTTTAAGAAGTTACTAATTTCTCTGCAACTCTGCTTTTATTTCTCACCATAATTCTATCTGGCTGAAATATCTTTTTGTGGAAAATTTTACACAAAATGAACCGAAACTGTGCGTTTGAACATATTCATATCCATTCATTGCCTCCAGTTTCCAGTCACAAGCTGGTAAATGCTGCAGTTCCCATACCACATACCATCTCTCCCAGTGTCACTGGAGCTACCAGGAGCTCTGATAATAATGGTAGATCTGGGGGTTTCCACTGGGATGCAAAATCCTCCTATCTGCTTTTCTCTTCCCACTCCCTTGTTGCTGAGGACCATGGCTCTGTGCTTGATCTGCATTCAGCCAATTCATAGAAAAGCTAAAGAGAAAAGCCTTGAGCTCAACCTGACATGCAAGTTCAGTGTTTAAATGCAACCAGACATTGCCAGTCACAAGGTACTGTTGCTACTAGTAAGGAATATGTAGGAAAACAGTTCAGATAATTTAAATATTCCCCATAAATACAGTCATAATGGGTTAGAATTTGAGACTACATTTTTTAGCTTCTGATTTCTCTCTAAGCTCCTGTTCTGCTAAAGAACACGAGGTGCCATTTCTATTTCAAGGGTTTTTTTCTGATGAGTCTTAGTACTCTGTACATGAAACCTTTTCAGAGAGGACAAAGAGGTATTCCAAGCAGATTCATGCAAACTCATAGAGGCAAATGAAAGCTTCACATCCAACCCTCCAGTCTGACTGTGCAC
The DNA here is from genome assembly GCA_013397295.1 of Polioptila caerulea. Classification (NCBI taxonomy): domain Eukaryota; kingdom Metazoa; phylum Chordata; class Aves; order Passeriformes; family Certhiidae; genus Polioptila; species Polioptila caerulea. Next base: position 581,817 of record VYXF01001948.1, read on the forward strand.
CTGCCTGATTCTAGCAGCTCATTAAAGCCAGTGTTTACTTGGCCTTTCTGTTCTTCATGGTGCACTTGACTCTGGCAGGGAAAAGTTCCATGCTAGGTGGTGTAGACTCAGTTGTGCTACAACCCTGTATTTGGTTGCTGCTGTTCTCTGCAGGCTCATGTGCCTTTTCTTTTTATCCCAGCAAGAGCTGTGAAGATTGTGCACCATGAACTAAATCTGGAGTGATTCTGCACGACCATGTTTCCACTCAAAACAGGTTCTCTGACTGCAGCAACCCGAGCTGGAAGTCAGAGGTGACCAGCTGCCCTACAACAAACTGATCTTAGGCTTTATGCCCATTAATAGTATAAGGCCTTACATCTGAGTGCTTTCCTCTGCTCCTTATCTTCTATTCATATCCATAGGTGACACATAAAAAACCAGCTTTCTTAAAAAAAACCCAATCTCTGAACTAAAATGCCCAACAATATGCTCATACAGAGATCCCAGCTCCATTTCCAAATCCAGTAAAACAGAGAAACAAGTCAAACTGAAACCTGTCTGTGGATGCACAGTGAGTTCTGAGCCGATCAGAATTAGAGCCACCACTGCTGATGTCTGATGAGGTTGCTAAACTACAGGCAAATCATTCCTTAGACCTGTCAGTGGAGTGCATCTCTGTGGCTACCCCTCTCCATCACTGTGTTCTGGGGAGGACTGCACAGCTACAGCCTCACACGAGCTCCCCTTGATTCTTCACCTCCCAAACTTGTGTCGCCTGCTCTCCAATGGCAAGTTTCACTGAAGCATCTCCGACCCCAGGACAAGGTAAGTGCCACAGTGAGGGGAGTTCATAGTGACTGAGAGCAGCCATGCAAATATGCTTAATCTTCATCCAGCTAACTACAGCTTACCTGAAAGCTGGCCATGTCTGCCAGCTTCTGCCTTGGCACAATTTCATCCAGTTTAACACTCAAGCTGTTTGCCCCAGCAAAGAGCACAGGCAAACATCCCTGCAGCCCATCTGGACTACTCTAATGGGTAAACTGCTCTAATCTACCAACCAGCAAAATAAGTTTCTTACAAGTTTTAGAAGATCTTTTCAAGGACCTGGAAATATAGTGAAAGGCAAATAGGTCCCTTAGGAGAACAACATAACAGAACTGCAGAGGGCATAATTCATCCTTCATTCCACTTAGCAATGCTGCTGTTGCTGGTTAAAACTGGGCAGTTTGCTGAGCACTTGCAACACAGCCCTGGAAAGGACAGGCTGTAGGTTGCTCTTCTCCCAGCTGCAGACTTCTGTGGAGAAAATGCCTGGTAAAATCTCATTCACTCCAAAGAGAGATAAATCATAGTAATTGCGCTTTAGGGTTTGAGATAAATGCAGTCTCTGGCAAGAGTGAAGTATTTGACAGAGTCCAAATGAGGGTTTGAACTCCACAGGGGACAACAAAGCCTCTAACACCCTCTCCATCAGTGTGAGGCTGAATACTGGTTGTGGTAGAAAACAACCAATTGCAGCAGCAAACTTGTGATGAAAGTAAATAAACAACCCTGATGGATCCTAAACTACTTGTTTGTTTTCTGACACAAAAAGTCAGACACATCCCAAGGTCTAAGGCACTAGGGTGGGTGCCTGTTGCCTTAGACCTTGGGGTCTAAATTTCAGCTTGGGGCAGAAAATTGGGAAAGTATCTTATTAAACCAGCTATTCACATCCATCATATTAGAAAATGTTCCTAGTCAAGTTCCTAGATTCAAGTTCCACCCCTTCATTCAAGAAGCATTAACAAAGAAAATTTTAAACCTTGTGCAATTTAAGATCAAGTCGCATCTTTGATTCCCATTGTACCTCTTATTTAATCCTCTTCTATAAATTTTATGCTAAATGTGGGATTTTCTGGAATGCTTCAGATCCAGAGGTCTCTTGTCTAGGGGGAACTTGTTTGTTTGTAGAAAACTAACAGATTTGTGGAACTACAAAAGTAACACCAAGAAATCTCTAATAGGGTTGCATGCACTGAACTGGTTAAGGTTGTTGCTGTGGGCTTCTTCCCTAACACACAAAGAAATCAGAGGCCTCATATTGTGTCATGCGAATGATTTGTTTATAAGTAAACATATATATTTAAAGGGAAGGTCTTCCAGATTAATTACAAATCTGCTAAATTGCCTCACAGTTCAGTCTGTTCCATGTCCCACCTCCTGCCAGGGGCAGGTCTGGCAGCTTCCAGCTGCTCTGCCCTGGGCTCAGAGCTACTGATGCTCCCGGGAGCAGCAGGGCCAAGGGCAGGGCAGGGCAGGGCAGATCAGGGCTCTGCCTGCCCACGGCAGTGCTGGGCAGGGTGAGGGGTTTGGTGCTCAAGGAACACAGCCCTGAGCTTCCAGCATCTGCCATAACGTGTTGGAAATAAAGTCAGAGGCCTCCCTCTGCACATAAGGAGGCTGCTGGGCTCATTCCTGGGATAAGGGTGCTTCTGCCTCAGCTCACATGGGTGGAGGGAGGGCTGGGCTCTGCTTTTCACCCAAGTGCTTGCAGTGCCCCCCATTTACTGAATCAGCCCTGGAGCTTGACCAAGAGCTCGTGGGGCCAAGGTCCAGCAGAGCACACAGCAGCAGCAGAGGAGAATGAAATGACCCTGCTCTTGTGCAAGCCAGGCTCACAAAGATGTTCAGGCAGCCGAGGATGCAGGCAGGTACCTGGGGCTACTCACAAAGAGCCTGTGCACATTTTTGTATATCTGGTCTTTGGGAACCTGCCAGACTACCCCAAAAAGGACAATGGACTCAAATTTCCTGTTTTTTTTCCTCAAAGCTTGCTCTCTCTGACAGATTTTCCCTTTTGCATGCCCCTTTGCAGAGTGGATGTTCAGCAGTCCCTGTGCCCTTTGATACCTCCAAGTACCTGCTCAGTTCACAGAGTGAGGCTCCACTCTTCCACTGTGCAAATTTGATCTTGCAAAGAACAAAGCCAAAAGACTTAGAACTCCCAAGGTGTTGGTTTTTTATACTCTGTCACACTCAGAAATTCTGTTGTAGTTTCCTTCTAAGTAGTCTAGGGTTAATGAGACTGAAGAGAATAATAGGAAGGAAATAAATAATTTTATATTTTTCTTTTTTTTTTTTTTTTTTTTTTTTCCAGCATGTCCCAAATGTCACCTTTGACCTGGCTTTCTATTTCTGGCATGGACTAAACTCCCTCTATTTATTTAGCAGCCTACACACCATTACAGTAACATAGCAACAGTACTTTCAGTTGTGAATTTGAAAAAAAAGCAAAGCAGAAAAAAGAACATATGAACATATTAAATCTATTAAAGCATTGCAGTCTAGTAACACTTCAATAAATGCTTCTTTTTTTTTACCTTTAAATACCAGAATTATTAAGCTTCCAGTCTGCAAACCCAAAGGAAAGGGATGTACAGAGGAACCAAAGCAATGTCACCACCACGAAGCCTCTTCTTCCTATGCCAATTTGATTGTTCCCTAACCTTTCTGTTTGTTTGTCTTAATGATGTTTCAGCTTGACTATTTATCAGGCTCAGAGCAGATGAAAGCAGGAGTTGGGGGAAGATTCTGAAATAATGATGGGGTTTAGCTGGTGGTTTTCCATCACTTTTCAAAAACAGTTCACCATTATTTTATAATCTGTAGCTCAACGCTGATGTGACGCTCAGATATCTGTCAAAAAGGAATATTTGAAAAAGTATAAAGTGTAACAGTAACAGGAGTAATGGGAGTAACAGTCCCATTTTCAGCTGACAGTACAAATCTTACTGTACAGGAAAGTTAACCAGTGAAGACCTGTGAAGTACCCCTGGAGTCAGGGAGGGACCCCATGAAAACATGTTACAAACCTTTTTTCAGTGGGAGCAAAGCACTCGAAAATCTCAGAAAAACCAATTCCCTGAGCTACTTGAGTGTTTCTTATTTTTAAACCTAAGGCCTCAGTGAGAATGCAATTATTTCCTCAGGATGGGTTCAAAATGTTGAACTTATTAAAAATAAAACTTCTTAAGCTTGCAAAGCTTCCACTGTAAATATTAGTAAACAATCCAGATGATGTAGCTGGAACAGCAGTGAACACTTGGGAAGGAGTGTATCACTTCTGAAACTGTTTCCCCACTGCTACTGTAAACTCAGCTGGCATCTCTTCAGATGTTTCTTCTCCTGCCATGGAGATCTGATCAGCTCAGCCACCTCCGAATGCCGGGGGCTTTTCTGTGGAACCAGCCCCTGGGACAGCAGGCACACAGAGCCGGCTCTCCCCCTGCTCAGAAACCCAGGACTCTGGCAAAGCTCGTGGCTTTACTGCTCAGTTTGTAAAGTCTGCCAGTAGAACACAGTTCATGCTTCTTCTGAACTATTGGCTTCTCCTTGGCACGACCAGTTCGTGTCAGCTTGGAAAAATGGCTTCACAACTGTAAAATCCTTGAACTTCCACAAACAGTTTGCAAGTCTGGTATGTAAAAACAGATTGTTCACAAACTATGTGCTCTGCTGGCATTACAACAGTTGCAGAATTAGAAAGGGTCCCCTTATGGCCATTATTCTGTCCAACAGAAATATGAATACATAACCCACGGTCTCAAGACTTGGGAGTCACAGGATGAATATTTATCACTAACAGGCCTCACAGAAAGTACTGTCTTTTAAAAAAATCATTGTCAAAAATGAGCCAAAGCCTTTCATATGACAATCTAAATTCAGTTTAAATTAACAGTCTCATTTAGATACTTTCAAATTCTTCATACTAATAACAACATTTTTCTGCCTTTCTGCAAAATGCTCTATGAAAAGGGATCCTGGATAACTGAAATGTGCTGTTCAGGGCTTTTGTGGAAAGCTACAATGTAGTTTTGACTGCAGGGGTCAGGTGGGGTTTTTGGCATCAGGAGGGAAGGGAATAACAAAATCTCTAAGAACAGTTGTCTCATTCTAACAATTACAAAGCTATGAATGAATTAGCCTCAGAAAGGGAGTATTTTTCTGGCACAAAGACTAGGCATCAGTTTTAGTTTATTTTGAACAAACAGCTGCAGATTTTAAAACTGAGTTTTGCATGGCTATGTGTTTGTTGACTTGTTTATTTTCCTGATGCAACCGAAACTGAAACAAGTCAAGTATATGATTGTAAAGCAGAAAAAAAATTAAAAGTTAAAGTATTGCATTTTATTTAAAAATTAAATGAGAGAGAAGAAAATGTATTTTATCTGGCTGGATGCAATGTTTTGACATGCAAATTTTCTTTCAAAACCAGTATTTTTTCCTTGTCTTATCATATTACTAATTCATTTCCAAATCAAATGAAAAGGACAAAACAAAGCAAATAAAATGACTATTTTTCTAACAAATAATATTTTAGGAATAAACTTGTCCCTTTCCCTAAAAACCTATCATATTTTCGTAACAAATAATCATTGCATTTTTAATGCATCATTGCTAGAAGTAATGTGTTTATCCATATTTCCATAGATTTCATGCTACAACAAAGACTTTACAGAAGTACTACTTGTAATGCATTTCCCTCTGAGCCATGTTTGACTGCATGGCTTGTTTAATTACTGCTGGAGTTAACATTTCCTTCTCTATTTCAAACCAGCATGTTTTTTTAAGGCTCTATTTTTGAATGCAAAGACCTGATAACTTGTGGGTTTCTGTTTTGAATAGAAACCAATAGCTGGACATTCTTGTGCGCCGAAAACATGTAGTCAAAGATTAAACTGGGGCTTCAGGACTATTATGGCTCCACCCAAATAAATAGTTCAAGGGAAATTATTCTGATATACAGGTTGCCAAGAACAGCAGTGTTTTTTAGAAATTATTTCTTTCTTAGAAGTCAACCTATCTCATTAAACATTGCATTTAAACTATCAAAACATCGTTAAAATGGAAGAAAAAGGTCTAGAATAAACATCACGCCTAACCTACCAAAACAAGGTCTGATTTGCACATAGCTAATTGCAAATGTTTAATTCCAGTGATGGAGACTCCTCCCTAACATAAATATTCTGGTGTTATTTCACCAGTGAGATCAATTTGTACAGTATTTCACAGAGAAGGGGACACGTAGACTGCCACACAGGAGCTTCTGTTCGAAAGCCTTCATTTTCTCAAGAAGTTCTTTTTAAATATGTAAACCAGATAGAGAGAATATACACTGGATTTTAAAATGAAGTAACAACGGAAAAAAATCATAGGCACAAAACTTACAACTGGAAAGAGCTAAAAGGCTCTGACAACTTTCTGCACCTCATGTGCCTCCTACTTCCACCCAGCCTATGAACCACAGTTACAAAACCCATGCAAATAGGTTAAATAAACTCAGGGAGCTCAGGATATTTATTCCAGGATAGTATGAAAGGTGGTCAGGTGCTCTGTTCAAAAGAGGTAGGACTCAAGAGGTGGGGCTTTGTAAGAGGCATTTGGAAATAAAAAGACTTGGGGATAAAAATTTGGGTTTCTTCTTGATAATATTTTTCAGAAACTTCCCCCAAACCCCAAACCAGCAGAAGTACTTGACCTCACAAAGCACTTGGGGATTTCTTTCATGGGAGGTAGCAGTGTCCTCTGGTGACAGCAGCCCAGTGCTGGGTCAGAGAGCAGAGGCTCTCCATCCCACCCGCCCTTTGCAGTGCTCGGCGACTCCTGTTCCTATTACTTGAGCAAACTCTTCCATAATTCTACTTTACTTTTTCTTCTTAGTAACTTCCTGTTTGTTCTCCTGATAAATACCAGAACTTCAGCTAAAAATGGAGAAGTTGCCTAGATTCTCTTATCTTCTAAACCCCCAGCCTTGGTGTGTTGCGGTTGGGTCCTGGCAGATCCCCCAACGGTCAGAGATGCTGGGCTGGGCTCTGCTGTGCCCTTCTGTGCCCCACACACAGACACAGCAGCAAAGAACACTGCTCCACCAGCTTTTGCCATTAACTTACACCTCAATTCCAGACAGGAGACTTCAAGCAGTGTGGCAGGAAGCACAAGGCTACATTTTCTAATATGGGGTCCATTTGGGACTCTTGTTCTAGAGATGCTGACAAAGAATTTCGATTTTCAACAACATTTGAAGAAATCAGTCACCCCAGTAAAGTGGGAAACTTGCCCTTTTTTGAGCAAGTGGTCTTCCCTCATCAATTTGTATAGTACTGAAGATTAAAAATAGCTCTTCAGCTGGGGTACAGCTGCACAGCTTTGACTTCAGTGGAGCTGCAGTGACTCACAATAAGCAAGCATCTGTATATGGCCCTTTACTACTGCAAACCACGTAACTGAGGACTAACAGCAAGTAAACACTGGCAGGGCATTCAGAGGAGCTACTGCTGCTGTTTCACACTGGTGTGACAAAGAGTGGGACAGCGATTTGAGGAGAGGTTGCAATTAGCTGTGTGTTAAAAATCCCTTTTCCTTCTTCTTGTCAGCACATGAGCAATGTGTCTTCTCAACAGCACTGGTCTCTTATTTCATTAGACATTCTCTGGACTGCCTTCTATGTTGTTTTTCCTTTCATCATGACATTTTGCACTGGCTGTGTTAAGTCCTTTGTTTTCAAGGCCATGAAACCATTCCTTCCTTCCACCTCCCCGAATAAATAAACAACATAAATAATAACAGTCAGTGATCAGATATATTTCCCACATGAAAACTATCAAGGAGCCAGCTATTCAATGCTGACATTACAGAATTGGGATGGACATATTCAGCACCAATATAAGGAACTGTGAAACCCATCAAATTTGAAGCAGATTCCCCCATTACATCTAATTTCCTAAAGAGGTTGGTATTCACTGATCCACCAACATCAACAGTGAAAATATTCAGTGGCTTTTCCTCCTGTGGGGCTGAATGTCAAGCTATGACTGATGCTTAACATTTTTGGTCTAGAGCAGGATGGACTTTACCTCCATCACCACCACTTCTTAGTTTTTGTTAGCAGTTTCTTCCTCTCTGTCTCCTGCCCCATACCCAGCTTCCCCTCGGCTTTGGCTGTTCCCTGGCACCCCTCAGGCCCACGCAGACCTGGTCAGTGAGAAAAGCTGGAACCAAGTGGGGAAATGAAAGCAGCACAGCTTTCGGGTCACACTTAGAGGACAAAGAACTGCAACACACACCGAATATTCTCCTGGGAGACTCCTTGCACAACTGCCTCTATAGATAGGCTGACGTGGTGGTTTCACGGTTCAAGTATCAGATTGAGAGAAAAGCATTGTCCGTGCAGTTAAATCACTATTAGAGTATTTGCCTGCTGTAGCAAAGCTCCCTGTGCTTTCTAATGAATTCTTTGTGTTTAGCATTAAGCTCTCTGTTTTTACAGAAAGTTACACTTGGGTAATTAATCTCATGTTCGTTTCCTGCACATGCAAGAGAGCAGCCTTTGTTAGGGAATGATAAGACACTTCTAAGAATAGTGCTACTAAGAGCATCGGCTTTGTAAGACCTTACAGGAAAAATAGAGACTCTTAACACCTGCTTTTCACTTTCAAAGTTTTGAAAATAATGTTCTTCTTACCTTGATGCAAAGTCTGACTTGTTTATGCATATAAAACCTAATTGCTTTCATCAGAGAACAAATATAAATGTAGGTATACTTTGGTCTTTAGGCTCTAGTCTTGGAAAGATTAATTTGTTTTATTCTACAAACACTGCAAATATTCCCAGTGGCTTCAGTGGGACTACTGCAGTTCCCAAACTCACAACCTGAATTAATTGCTTTGTCTGATCTTTTAACCGTATTATCCACTGAAATGAAATGGATTTTCTTAGGGATAGATGTACTAGATGAAGGATTAAGAATCTATCTGTGTGTAAAACACTGGACCCTCAGGTCAGACCTTACAAAGGCCGGATGCTGAACTCAGGAAAATGTAAACTGGAAGACAACTCCACGAGAGAAAATGAGGCTGGGCAGTGTACGAGAGGTCCCATGAGCAGCAGGCCAGGCTGGCACTCGAAGCTCCCTGGAAGCTCAGCTCAGACCATGGGCTTTTCCAGCTGAACACAAAGGGTTGTGTTGAACTCGGATTTATGTATGTTGTCAGTCCAGAACCAGAGCCAACACCATTCTCCTGTAAGCAGTTGACACTTGACACTAACTGAAGTCAGTTTAAACAGTCACTGTTTTAAAGCTCAGTTGTTTTTAAGCAGTCACTGTGGTTCAGCCTGAGCTATCTGCTACCTCAGTACGAGATGCACAAGCTGCCATGCTGGTGAAACCCCACAAAAATTAGGGGGAAAGTAGTTTACTGCAGGAGAGAGATGATTTGAATTTGGTTTGTAGCATTCACTGTGTAACCAGTCATATGAGAATGGACACTAAGCTTTGCTGTACTTCCACCAGATTTCTTTCTGCTTTATTATGGACAACGGACTACCTTATTCTCATAACCAGAAAACAAAGCTTTATCTGCAGAGATCTGGCTAATCTAGTGGTTGATGTTTGGAGATTAACACAGCCCAAATTTCCCCTGATTTTGTAGTGCAAAATCTGAGCAGAGCAGACTGCAAGTAGCCTTGTGAGCTGATCAGAGCCCCTGTTGTGACTATTATCTTGACTGTATAATGGGGGCTTTCAAATCCCAGCTTTATCACATTCTGTTTTCTCTACTTTGCCCTTTTATGAATATTGAGTCATCAAAAATAGCTTCACTGACAGAGTTACTAATGATACCAGCTGGGTGAATCAGTGGCTCTTACACTGTGCCTGCCATACAGTGCTATTAGTACACTCGTTACAAAATATAGCAAAAATGAGATGCCCATAATTTATTTGCAACTCCCATGAGACACATCATAGTGGTTATTGTAGAATTGGAAAATGCTAACTGAACAAAGCAAATATTCAGCCACTTCAATGCAATACTGTGGTCTACAGGAAGAAACTCTGGCTTAGAACAAGTTAAAAATAAGTCCAACATCAGTAAATTATCCTTTCTGCTAGGTTTTAGCCAAAGAAAAAATACACTACCAAATGATATCCACCATATTCTTCCACAAGACAGTTATGCCTCGTGTTACTGGGAAAAGCTAACATCAGCACTCCAGAGAAAATGCTGATAAACAGAAGTAAATACGACAAATGATGTAAGCTGTGCATATGGCTCAGAGCGCCAGAGACACGGCCAGGGGCATCCTTCGAGTACGGGGCAGAGCTCTAGGGGAAGTCAGGTTAGAAGGGCATGACTCAAATGGGTATTACCTATTCCAAAAGTGTCACAGCAGAGCCTAACAACATGCCTGATGAAGAACCATCACAAATGAGTATGCAAAATAGCCCGTGAGGGGCTTACAATTTTAATGCTGTCCCAAGCAAATTTTTAAGGGTCATTTATTCCTCCCCAGAGTGTTTTCCTCACACCCTTGCAATGAGACGGTTTCCTATGTTTGCAGCAAAACATGTTTGTTTTTTTTTAATTCAGACAAACAGGCAAGCAGATAGAGAATGAAACAAGGGGCCCATAGTGCAGTTGCAGATCTCCATGCAGGGCTCGCTTCTTCTCCCCAGCCCCCTTTACCTTTCATCTGTCAGGAACTTTACAGCACAGCATCTTCCAGCACCTCCTCTTTATCACAGACCAAAAAGCTTTCCGAAGCTTTCTGCTAACAACTGCATCTGGCATTGGTAAATAAAACTATTATATATATTGCCTTTAGCAAGTGTCATAGAAATTACAGAGGATCTTAACAAAGCCCGGCCTCAGAATTTAAATTATTAGAATTTTGGCTGTTTAGGTTGTGGTTTTTTCCCCCCTTTCTTTTTAAGAACGTTCTTGTCCGTCCCTGGAAAAGTGACATCTGCAATTCTATTACAACAATTCTGTTAGTTAGGCAACGTTAACTGAAACCGAAATGTGGTTTTTAACCTAAAATATGTTGCATAACAGCTGAAGTACTCTAATCTTACGAGCAGGGAAAGGTTAATTCCAGAGGACACAAGAATGTCGGTGGAAACTAAAATACTCCATAAGCGCATGGACTTGGAAGTCTTTTTGTTTTGGTCCAAGGCGAAGCCGAAAGGGCGAGAGATTTCAAAGGAAGAGTCAGACAGCGAGCACACGCCGAAATCCCTTTAGCGAGAAAAAAATATCAGCAAAGCCTTTGCACTTACGTATCTCTTGAGTTTCTTCTCGGGGGGTGATTTGATGAGCCATCCAGTGCAAACCACGTCCCCCGAGCTCATCTTCCCGCGGGGCGCGGAGCGGCGGAGCGGGAGCCAGGGTGCGGGCTGCCCGTGCGTGTGTGCTTGGTATGTGCGTGTGTGTGCGGGCGTGTGTCCGTCCGGGCGTGTGTCCGTCCGTCCGTCCGTCCGTGTGCGCTCGGGCTTGCCGGGAGGCGTGCGTGTGTGCTGGGATATGTGTGTGTGCGCTGGGATGTGAGTGTGTGTGCTGGGATATGCGTGTGTGCTGGGATGTGAGTGTGTGTGTGCTGGGATATGCGTGTGTGCTGGGATATGCGTGTGTGCGCTGGGATGTGAGTGTGTGTGCTGGGATATGTGTGTGTGCGCTGGGATGTGAGTGTGTGTGCTGGGATATGTGTGTGTNTGTGCGTTGGGATGTGAGTGTGTGTGTATGCTGGGATGTTTGTGTGCTGAGATGTGTGTGTGTGCTGAGATGAGTGTGTGTGTGTATGCCGGGATGTGAGTGTGTGCGNGTGCGTGCTTGGATGAGTGTGTGTGTGTATGCTGGGATGTGAGTGTGTGTGTGCTGGGATGTTTGTGTGTGTGTGCTGAGATATCTCTGTGTGTGCGCGCCGGGATGTGAGTGTGTGCGTGCTGGGATGTTTGTGTGTGTGCCGGGATGAGTGTGTGCGTGCCCGTGTGATCGCCGGTGTGTGCGGGCGTGTGTCCGCCCGTGCGGGTGCGCGGCTGTGTGTATTGTTCCCTGCCAGCTCGCACCCGCAGCAATCAGCTTCCTTCAGCTGCGCGCTGCTGGGCTCCAGCCCGCGGAAGAAGTCATGACATTGATCACTGACACGGCCAGCCCTCCCTCCGCCGCCAGCACAATGCAACACACCGAGCACGTGATGGGCGCCCGGGGCNGCCGATCCCTGCCGGAGCCCCGCGGGCGCTGGCAGCCCCCGCCCGGCGGAGCCGTGGGAGCGCCGGAGGCAGCGGTGACCGCGGAGGTCCCCGTGAGGTACCGTGGGGACCCGGTACGAGAAGGGCTCTGGCCGGAGCGGGAGGCAAAATCAGCGCCGGGGCGGTCAGTCTCCACTGAAACCTCCATTGCAGCTTCCAACATCTAACAAACTTCGTTAGTCTACGGATTTAGTGTTTTTATTTTCCAGTAGCATTTAGCCCCCAGTATGAATTTAATAGGAATAAACTTGATTTTTCTGCTCACATCATCACCGGTTTTTTAGAAACATACTATTTCAGAAAGTGACTTCAAGCAGACTGGCGTTCCACTGTCACAACTAAAAAATACGCCCAGAGAGCGCATAATATTGCTGATATCCTTGCAGTTTGTGCCTCTTTCCAGGGTGGGAAACTCTTGCCTTTTCAAGGACAGGCCAATCTGTGTTAATTTTTCAGAGGACTTTTTAAACTCTGACTTACTTAAAGTGGCCGCAGTGGCTCTTCACTGATTTCACGAGTCTGTTCCTGCAGAGGAGTCTCTCGTGCCCCGGCCAGCACTCGCAGCCCGACTCAGCAAGGTGTGATCAGCACCAGCAGGCTCATGGGAGAGTTTAATGCTTTCACAGAATTCTTCGGGTCTCTGTCAGGGCTCTTTGGCAGGGCAGGCTGACAACAGCTCGCAGTGTCACTTCTGGAATCTCACAAACTAGAAACGTGTTTTTCAAGTTTTCAAGCAAAAATGTGATTGCAATATGTATTTATTATATTTAATAAAACATGTACTATAAAAGGCATAACTGTATAAATACAGGCCCTATGTAAATTCACATAAAAATATAAATAAATCTACAAGCTCAGATTCCTGTTGCTAGTGCTTTACATTATCACTGGTCTCAAAAGAATCCTGTGATAAATGAAAACTGTCATGAATAAACTATAAACACATTTCAAATGTGCTCTGACTTTTTTAGATATGTTTTTGTTTGAGAATGGCTTTCTTGCAGTCTTGCAGTATTATTTAATTACCAGCCTTCTATTCTACCACCACCTTCACTCAGCTCCATTTATCCATTATTCACAGTGATGTTTTAACAACTTCACATGTTTAATAGTAGGATTGTGAACAAGGCTTTGCAACACTTCTTCTTGGAGAGATATATATCCAGCCATGGAATTATTTAGGGAAGGAAAGTCACACTTTCCTTCCATATGTGGCTTGCCTGTGTCACCCTGACAGATACAGTAGCCTTAGAGGCTTTAAAACATCCAAATGTCAAAATAAAATGAATTGGGATACACTTCATGTGTTATCCCTGCACTGTCCTAACAATATCCATTTTTTACTGGATCATGCTTCAGACAGATGGCTTCCCTGGCGCAGCTGCATAACCACTTGCAGAAAGGCAGCAGAGGGAATGGGGAGGGGACAGGACAGGGGAAAAAGGAGCCTGAGCTACCAAATGAATTTGAACATTGAATAGCAGACCACAGCCTTAAGGAGAGCTCTGGCTCTGTCTTTGCTGTGGTCAGTGATAATGCTGCTTAAACCACCAGCAGTCCCCATTCTTGTCCCTGCACTTCTGCCCTCACCTCCACTGCACAGACATGGTGTATTTGTGTGTCTGCATGAGGAACTGAATCACAAACATGACTGTTCGGAAAAGAATGAGTCAAAAAAAAGAGAGAGACTATTTTCCAACTGTATCAGGACTAGTTTCCTGATCAGATAAATGCTGTGGCCTGCAATAGCACACACCTTATCAAGGGAAGGGGTGATGCAGGGGCAATAAGAAGAAATCAGCAGTTGCTTAAATTGGCACTTCTGCCCAAAACCCGCCTGCTGAGTGGTAGCCATGGTGACAGGGAGGGGTGCAGTGATTCTGTTCCCTGCTTGATGTGTCACTCCTCTGTCAGACGGCTCCTGTCCTCTGCTGGAATGGCTCAGCTGCCTGCGAAGCACCTGCCCGGCCACTTGCACTCAGCACATTCAGAATAAATAAAATCTGTGCCAGCTTACTTATGGTGCCAGTAGCCTGAGGAGAAATACAGGAAGCCATAATTAAGCGGAGCATGTGGGGGTTAACGTGTTTGTTATGAAAGCTGCTGTGCCTTCTTGGTATTTGTGTTCCAAACATTAAAAGAGCAAATAAAGTTATTTTCCTACACTGACAACTTTCATTGTGCTGATAATGTATCCCTCATGCACGTGTTCAACAATAACAGGCTTAAAAACTAATGGTATCTCATCCTGATGGAAGAAGTGGGATTTCACTTTTGTCCTGATCCATGCACAAGTTTTTCAGCCATATTTAAGTCATAAAATTATTTTCTTAAATCCGTCATCATGATGGTGAATGACAGGGTCTTTGTTTTAAAAATCTTACAGCTGAAGACATATGTAGACGGTGAACTGATGTTGGAAACAGAACGGAAAGTTCTCAGTCCTCTCTTCTACTGCTGAACAGGCTTTTTCCCCTTCCTAAGTACATTATCCCAGAGGCACTACCACCGTCATGGATCAGCTTGGCCTTGGCCAGTGGCATAGCTGTCGTGGAGCCAGCTGGTCTTGGCTCTGTTGGACGTGGAGGAAGCTCTGGCAGGTTCTCACAGATGCCACCCCTGCAGCCCCTCTGCTGTCAAAACCTTGCCACACAAACCAACATGGCCCTCACCAGACTAAACTTGTATGTGGACTGGCAAAGATCACAGCAACCGTGATCAGTTTAACCCTGGATGTGTGTGTAATTCACATCAGCCAGATCTCTAAGAGAAATCTCTGCTTGTCATGGAAGTACTGGTGTGCTCCTTTCATTTCCTAACTTAGGCTACTGATGTTTCAGAGGAAAACAACACCTGACTATTAATAAAGCAGAAGAGAACAAAATGGCTACTTGCATTGGTGGGAAACTCCTTCATGACTTGACAGACCACTGATAGAAATTAAGTCTGCTACTTAAGTTTATCAATTTCCCTGTTGCACAGCAATTGGTGGTATTATTATTGGTATTATTAATATTATTGTGTTTCCTTGTGCAAAAATGGATAATCAGGATGGAAAGAATGGAAAAAATCAGAAGGATCTATTTCATTCACAAATTTATAGGTATAAAAAGAGAAAGAGATGCCAGAGTTATCTCAACTGAGATTTCCACAAGCAGATAGTTTTCTGAGAATCTAGCCTCACATTTAATTTAAAACACCACGCAAGCACTGTGAAGGTTGAGGTGCATGCAAGAGACAGCCATGGCCCTGGGAGAACAGCCTTTTTCTCTCATCTAGCAACTGATCCCTGTTTACATATGGAACTCGCACCACACTTACTCAGCAGAATGCTAACGTGCCTCTGCAGCATTCTCTCAGCAAGCAGAAAAGCCCAGTGCCATAAGAAGACATGACACAGTATATATGTTCCAGCTGTTCCTGACAGTTACCACTCTGCTCCCCCCTGCAGACAAGTATTTCACTCTCTCTCTCTCTCCATTCACAAGGACAAATTTAGCAAAGTCACGGGATAATTCAGCCCCTGCTCTTCCTTTCAACAGCCTGTCCTCACCATACAAATCAGGTCTAATGGAGGAATGCACTCAGTCCTCGGAGAGACGTGATTTGTTGCTGTTGTTTAAACAACTAACTACCAAAACTGGAGCCTGACCACAGGCCCAGGGTGATGCTGACCTGTCTGCACTGTGCTGTTTGATTGATGAATATATTCTGCCTGGTTCGTGCTCTGTCACCCCCAGGACCTTGGTGGCAGTGACACCCCGTGGGCAGACACCTGATTTTGGAGCAGGAGCCATTGTGAAAATCAAAAAAGAAAACAGATGAACGTTGCTGCGGTTTTGCTCCAGGAAGTGTATGAGCTATGTAAGCTGCATGTGGGTATGGCCTTTATTGTTGTGGACAGGGCAGAATCTAATTTTACCAAAAGCTCTCATGACACATAGGGAGAAGTCTGTCAATCCCTTTCGGAAAACAGACCAACGCCCTCTGGCACTAACCTCCTCTGTGAACCAGCAGCAAACATCCAGCATCTCATAGGAAAGTCTCCTGTTTAGGAAAGCAACTGGTGGAAGACTGGAGTTCTGCTGAATAGTGCATTTATTTGAAAAAGTAAAACTGCCTTTTCCTGAAGTGGGAGTGGCAACAAACAGACTCCCTTTGGTTCAAACCTCTGCCCCAGCTCTTTTGCCAGGTAAGAGGTTTCTCTCCTCTCTGTCATCCACAAAAGCACTCACTAAAATTTTGGATTTCCTAATTTTCAGCTTCTGTTTGCGGACTAGTAAACAATTTTAAGATGTCTACACAGGTGATGAAGTAAGTCATGGTTGTTCCTTTCTACATGTGAATCAGTAGCAAATATTTTGTGAGGATTTCCTCATGGGTAATGACATTACCAGCCCCTCAAGGTCAGCAAATAACCCTTGCAGTTGAGGGAGGAGATACAAAGGCTTTTTTAAAGATCCAGATTTTCTATTATAATTGTACTAATTACTTTTATGAGTTAAGAAAAATCTACTTAATTTTTCACACAACAATGATCAGTACTCAGCTCACATGTGAGGTCTACTTTATATGGAAATTTGAAGGATTTTACCTTCTTTGCTTTATTAAAGGAATCCAAAATAATCTATTTGACATCAAGATTATGAGATGCCTCTCCCAGATCAGAAATAATAAATCATTATTTGAATTTTAATATCCTGAAGGTGAGGATTTTCTGAGTCCAGACTCCAGACTATCTGGAGCAGCCTGAAGTTTGGATGTGAATCTTAAAGAAGGGTCTCAGGTAGGCCTAAAGAAACAGATGGAAAAAGAAGTCTGTAGTTTTATGTTTTGATGTAAAAATATCTATCTAGGTATTTTCAGACTCATAAATGTGGAAGACCCACCATGAAGTGCAGGATGGGTCTCAGCTTCCCTCAAACAGTCCTGCTGAGATCAGAGAACACTCTGGAGTGATGAGAAAATGAACCCAGGAAAATTAACAGAGGACACTGCCTGTCTCTGTTCTCTAGATTGCCCAAAAATGCCTAGGATTAAATAGGAACCCTACCTGTTACCTTTGGGAGAAATTTTCATGCTGATGGCAGAACTATGGGTGAGAGACCTTCCTCCCCTAGGCAATTAACTATGTTTAATTATGATTCAATAGAGCAAAATATAGCAAAATAGAACATAAAGCAATACACCAAAATACAGCAAACAGACCAGATTTCTGAACTCTGTGTGTAAAAGGTTGCTCTGTGTGAAGAATGTAAATGCAGGAAAGGAGGGATTGTTTTGATGGCAGCTGTGTGTTTGAGACTTACAAAAAAGGAAGAATCAGTACAGGATGAGGAAGAAAGAAGGCCCAGGCAGTCAGGGAAGCAAAATAGCAGCAAAAGAAAAAAAAAAAAAAGAAAAAAGAAAAAAGAAAAAAAGACAGCAAGGGGAAAAGCAGACACATATCCTATGTGCACTAATATAAACTACTTCTGTCTAACAGACCCCTCAGCAGAAATGGATAGTACTGTGGAAAATATAGCTTCAGTCTAGTTTTTCACAGTAGATGTTTACAAGTGAAAATAGATATAAAGGACAAGATTACAAGTATTTTTATAGCAGGGTAAAGCCTGTGGCAACTGAAGTGATAGCTTTTGACTTATGGAATACATCTGACATATCTGCGCTAAAGGCTAAGGCAGGCAGTACTTTGCAGCATCCTTTTGTGCATTTCCTGTATTTAAAGGAAATTCTGGTGCATGCTAAAACCTTCAAACAAGAACTGTTATGTTTTCAAATAATCTGTGATTGGTGTGAAACCCACAGGCTTTTGGTTGAGAGATAATTTGTTTTGGGCAAAGAAGTGAGAGAATTCTTTGTGAAGAAAGAATCGTAACCATCATTTAAGAGAGTTAAAGGTGAGTTAAAGGCTGTACTGCACCAGCCTGCTCACTGGATTCTCACAGATATTCCAAATTTTATAATACTCTGTCTTTTTAAAGAGCCATTTGTTTATAGATTTTCAATATTGCAAAATGACTGCATAGGTTAGGGGAGAAAAAGACGCCATTGCAGGGAGTAGCATATTATGCTTCAGCTTTATTTCAGTTGGAGGAAACTTTTGACAGCTTTTGCTTTGATCTAAAATCTCTTTTAAAGGGCTCTTCTGGTTGGAGACTGTCTTCTTGAGACAATGCTCAGATTTTGACAAAGTAGTAGCTTATTACAGCAGGAAATATTTTATGACCTCCAAAGGAATCACCAATCATTGTTATATCTGGATGACATCACTGTTTGTAGGTGGGCAAAATCTGGCATTCAGGACAGAATACACAGTTGTAAAACTGTTCATTAAAGCCTGGTTATGGTGGCTTAAACTGATACAAATGAGTGTGGTTTGCAATCCCACCCTTCATCTTGCTGTAGCTCTGTTTTGCTGCTGTATTGGCACTGGCCCCTGTGTGCGTGGGCAGTTGAATTGTTTTGCTGTTCTGATCTGAGGAAAAAATAACTCTGTTAGGATCAATTTTGT
The DNA here is from genome assembly GCA_013397295.1 of Polioptila caerulea. Taxonomy (NCBI): domain Eukaryota; kingdom Metazoa; phylum Chordata; class Aves; order Passeriformes; family Certhiidae; genus Polioptila; species Polioptila caerulea. The sequence goes on from VYXF01001948.1 coordinate 600,383, forward strand.
TTTTTAGAATCTTGAACTAACCCATTGCTCACCTGCAGAAACACCAGCAACAGTGCAAGGGGTCAGGAACACAAACTGTGAGAGTTCCTGGATCTCCCACTGCAAAAATGAACACACAGCCAAAAAAAAAAAAAAAAAATAGTTAAAAAATGGTGTAGTTGGGAAATACAGGGATATTAGAAGACTTTCCAGTACCACAATAAAGCTCTGGCTACTAAAGCCTGGATTAAAAATGCAGTATTGGGATAAAGTTGTAAAAACAAAGAGTATTTGTACAGCTATCAACTCTTTGAACAAGATACAAATGACACATTAGCTATTTTATTATAGTTCCCAATGCTGAATGTGGTCTTGCATTTGCAAATCCTATTGGCAATGCTAGAGACTCTGTTAGGTGAAATGAAAACTTGATCCAGAAAACTGATGCGCTGATTTGAAGCCTGCACCACTAAAAACCCCCAACAAACAAACAAAAGAAAAAAAATAAGCAAAAAAAAAAAAATCAACCTCAGAAAGCCCCCAAGCAACAACAACAAAAAAACACAACCCCTTTTCTATAAGAATACTCAATGTCAAGTCTATTAGGGCACACTGTTGCCTCTTACTGATGCAGAATCAGGAAGCATTTGTTTGTAGCCATGAACTGGGCTGTTCTCATCTGCTCGGCTGCTGCAAAGCCCTGCAGCCAGGGACATCCCTGCAAATGGCATCTTCAGCAAAACCTGGCTTACAAATGAGTGGCACATAAACCAAGAGCACATTTGAGAAGTATCTTCTTTATTGTAAGCTCTAGAAGAGGAGTCCTAGGCTTCTTTCTAATCCTGTGAGCAAGAAAATAATTTGGAACCCAGAAGTCAGTAAACTTGGAAGGGAACTTGTGAAATAAGGAACTGAATGAAACAGGGCTCCACAGGTAAGTGCAAGAATGCAAAGAACTTTGCTCCTGAGCATAGCCAATGTTTCTTGTAGAGAAATAACCTGTCACTAACAGCAATGATAATATAGCAACACTTGATATGAGCATTTTAAGCAAGATGGTAACACTGCTGCAGTCAGGGTAAGGTGTGGTTACTGTGGTTGATCACACTTGGAGGCTGATGCAGGCATGGAGAAAAAGGTGACAATTATTCAAGAGAACTTGAAAATACCCCAGAGACAGCTGTGTTACTTCCAGATGCTGCTGGTTTCTGAATTTTAAAGCTTTTTATTGCTTACAGTTAACAAGTATTGCACAGTTGTGGTTTAAGTTCATTGCTGGTATGATTAAGCTAGGAATGACCAGTGTCCTAGAGGTGGATTTTGGACTATGGCATTCAATGGAGAGCCTCCTGAATGTGCACATGGGAGTGAACAGATCCCAGAGTAACAGCACACAACCTTCCCAAGGCCCTTCTTAACAAAACCCGTTTGCCATTCTAAGGGGAGATGCTACAGGTACTTGATATAGTTACAGACGTAATTAAACAACAGCAAGTAAAAGATGGTTTATAAAGTAATTTTTGCTACGTTTTTTCCTATTCTTGATCAAATTGGATTCAAGACTGAGCAGGATTCACATCAAGGAGCCCTCAGGCTGCCGGGTCCCCTTGTCAGGAGCCGAGCACAGGTCGGTGTTGCCACCTGGTGGCACGTGCCAGCGGCACTGCCGCTTGGAAATCGGATTTTCAGGTCAGCAAACACGCACGGAACAACTGATATCTAAGACACATTTTGTTATTTAAGCTTTTGTTTCCTACAGAACCAAGGCTTTGCTGCTAACAGCAGATCAGCATCCCCGCGGTGCATTCACACGGTTCCACTGCACCAACCCTGAGTTACCGACCCTGGTTGCTGTGACAGCCGGCAGGCCAACCCCACCTGCTCACCGAGGGGCTCAGAAGGTCTTTGAAGGCTCCTCGTTTTTCAGCGGGTGCCTACATCATCCCCTCACTTCATTTCTGCTTAGCAGCCACTGCTCTTCAGCTGTGGCCTGAGTTACAAAACTGTTGCTACTGGTGGCCTTGCACGGATTTGGCAGATTCTTGGTGCGTTGAGTTTATTTGTTCTCGTGATTTCAGCAGCCTGCTTACAGGTCCAGCACTTAGCAACTCACACAAAGGGGCCTGTATAGCACCTTGGCCTAGAAAGTAATTCCACAGTAATTCCTTATTTAAGGAGTTACCCAAACCCAGTTAGACCTGTGCTAGAGAAATGAAGACTGCTGCCATTAGTCCTCTGTTTGGAAAATGTTGAGTTCTGTGCTAGAGAAATTTTAAAATCCTATGGAATTACCTGGATAGTATATAAAAATGTCACTGGATCAATATCTTATTAGCTCTTTACATATTTCAGCAGTGTTTAAAACATTCAAGCGGGTAACAGTGAGCCTGCAATTTCTGTTTTTAAATCTGCCAAGAGAACATAATTCTCAACATACAGTATGTTAAGAGGCATCTTTCTGAATCGGGCAGAGGAGGCCTGCTAAATTGGTGTGTAGGAGACCACACATTCAGCCCCAGTGATTATATCTGGCAGTCTGTAAAATATGGAGTAAAAAACCTGGGAAAACAAGGAGCTAATAGCTAAATCTACAATGTTAACAGGACAACTAGCCCCTTGCCTCCCAACACATGAAAAAACCCATCAGTTGGATATATTCAGTAGAATTTTTCAAATATGACTACAAAATCTAGTATGCAAAGTAAGTACAAAAAAGTACCTCCTACTTTTTAAAAATAATTAATTAGATTATCACATGATATTACCATGGTGTGACTAAGTGATTTTTTCAGCCACTGCTGTAGATCCACAAGGAATATGGAGAACAGTCTAAGAGAAGCAGCTAAGAACATTGTTGCAGTGTCAGATGCAAATGTGAAGCACACAAGCAAAAAACAGCCAAAGGAGATTTTTTATGAAAGCAGCAGCTTGATTGTTTTGAACAGCATGCAATGTTCCTGTGAATTTCAAGGAAAAAACAAGCTGTGATAAACACTTGAGAGTGTTTTGCATAAACAGAAGCTTCAAGTATTTGAAAGTGGAGAAGGAAAGTCAGATATTAAAAGCGGTTAGTGCGCTATTTGCTTTAAAGATTAAGAACAACCACTTTATGGACTGGAATTTTCCCACCTTAGAGACTTTCTCATAGCTGACGGTAAACTTCATTTTCCAGAGTGTGCTGCTTGGAAAAGCTATTTGGAGCACTCTTTCCAAACCAAACCTCAGCCAGTGGGGAAAGAGAGAGGGAACTGCGGCCAGGAAATTAGGATAAAAGGGAGGCTGCGTCCTCCAAAACTTTGAGAGACCCCAGGGGAAATGCCCCACAGCCTCTCCCTTTATTCAAATAAAGTAAAGGAACTCCTCTGTCTCCTTTTTGGACATAAACCTCTGGTGTTTGCGGATTAATTTTCTTGACAGAGTGATTCCAGAGGAGGCCACGGAGAAGGTTTGGAGGCTGCAGCACCTCTGCTGTGGGGGAAGGCAGAGACGGGGCTGCTCAGCCTGAAGAGGAGGCTCTGGACAGATCTTGTTGGAGCCTTTCAGTTCTTAACGGGGGCTCTTGAATGAGGGAGAGCTTTTTACATGGGCAGATAGGACAAGGGGGAACGGTTTTAAA
>VYXF01001948.1:604878-622189 GCA_013397295.1 Polioptila caerulea
CCCTTCGGCCTCGCCCTGGCAGCGGCCGCCGTCCGCTCGGCCCCGCGCTGCCCCGGGCCGGCCTGCAGCGGACCCGCTCCGGCCCCGCGGCCTGGGCGCTCCTGCAGGGCCCGCCTGCCGGAGCCCCCCGCCCTGCTGTCTCCTTTCCCGTGCCCTGGGGAAAGCTGTCCCGGAGCCGGGAGCTCCGAGGGCTCGGGGCGGGAGTGTCGCGGGGGCGGCCCGGACAGCTGGCGGCTGACGGGGGTCAGGGCCTCCTCTGCCCCCTGCCCGGTCGAGTTGTGCCCGGATGCCGAATACACCCCGAGAGAGAGCACGGATGGCTGCCAGCCGCCTCGCCTTAGTTTTTTGGAAGAAAGACACAAGGCATGTAGAAAGTGACGTATTCAGGTATCCTTGGAAACAGAACAAGATTTAACCCGAAGAATGAATCTTAGAAAAAACTTAGTAGGAATGAGGACCGTACATCATATATTTATGATACTGGAGAAGATTGTGGAACTACTGATCACAGTGCATTCAGATTTTTTAAATCCCCGTTACTGATAGTCCATTTTGCCTGTAAAGAATGTTTGAAGCTTTATTATGTATACAAACACTTGTGGGACACAGTGCAGTGTAATCCTGAACTTCACTTGGTTGCTCAAGGGAAAAGGGTTATTTCTCTATTGTATACAACTTATTCTGCAAAATTTTATACTTGTCAACTGTACAGTTACAGCATCTGCATAACAGTGGCAGTCATACAGCCTGTTGTGCTCTGCTCTGCTCTCAGTGTTTTACTTTATAAATAATCTTTTTTGCACTACCGAAACTGTCTTACTGGCTGTTTGGAATTGTATTTCCACCTAGTATATGTGAGTTAAACACAATCCTAATTATTCTTAGTCCATCTGTTCAGAGTTCTCAGTAGCACAATTGCAAGAGTAAAGTCAACTAAAGCAGCAGCAGTTTTTGTTCCCAGTTGTTCATTTAGGTGTTCGTGGGGCCTGCTCACTTTGGGACTGTTAAACTTTCTGGATAGAAATCTCTCAGCCTGAATTTAGGCATTCTGTTTAGGGTAGTTATTAGAGATTTTAAGGGAAGTATTTTGTATCTGAGAACACTTAAGGTCTTTTGAAAGTGCTTTGTGGATGCTGTAAGCTGTTAAAATGACACCAGTTTTCAGGGGACTGTTTAATCTATAATGGAAATACTTTCTAGACTAGAAACAGATTGTTACTGGTGAGTTTCCTGAGTTAAAAATGAAAGTAGTTTTGTAGTGGTGAACTGCACTGAGACTTCTGCTGTGGTGGTTCCTGACAAGTCAGCCCTCTAAGTGATGAAGATACATTGTATAAAGTTTTTAGGAAAAAATTCTCAGACTTTGTGAAATATTTTTTTTTCTGTGTTGTGTAAAGGCACATGGCCCAGTTGTTAGGGGGAAGTATTCTTACTCATATCAAAATGCAGTAATTGTCAAGGTGTAGGTTTTTGTAATTCAGAGCATTATGCAGAGGCCAGTTTGGGTATGGGGCCTGTCCCTGCCTGCCTGGCACCCCTGGCACACAGCAGTGCTTTAGTGAACCTGCAGCACATTGTCCCTGTTGTGGGCTTTGAGGAAGAGGAGGGGCACAGGGATGCATGTGTCTTGTTTGTCTCTTTCACTGGCTTTTGACAATCTCCTGTTTGCTATTTCTGATACTTTGGAGCCATCAATATTCAACAGAAACACTGCAATAAGAAGCAGGGAGGGCAGGGACAGTGTGTTTTCTCTTGGAGGTAAGGTGTATGGTATGATTTTAGTGTGCTGTGGCTGCAGTAATGTGTCAGCTCATCTACTGTTTTAACTCAGAGTGCGTTATTCAGAAATACTTATTTCAGAATAAATTTGATTTGTATGCCACCGTAGGTTTTATCCCTCTGGGATAATCTGAGTAACAACAGAATTGACATTGCAGCTGTCTGCCTTGGGGCTTAGAAAGATAGTATTGCATTGCAATTTACTTGGAAGACTTTCAGTTTTAAGGGATTCTCATAATGCTGAGTTGTTCTGCTTGAAGAAACTTCATACTTACCTGAGGTAGGCAGACAGCTTTTTTCCAGTAACACATATCTATCTAAGTTATTTCTAGGGCAAGTGAGGGAGATGCCTGAAATGGCCTACTGTCAATTTGTTTTCATTTCATGTATAATTTGACACTTCAGTTGAAGGACTGGACCTGATACTAGCAATGTCACTCTCTCTTTTGGAGTGTATATTGTATAGTAATGTAAAGGAGGTGTGAATATACACATCTGTTTGACCTGCTCTTTGGCATGTTGGAGTAACTTTGTTTTCTGAGATGAGCTGACTACCTGTATGATTGATGAACATTCAAGTGAATAGAATGTTTCTAATGCTACCTATTTGCAACATTTGGACTTGCAAAGGTAGCTGAAGCATTTATAAAATCATTAAGCTATCAAGCAGCTTCATTACACACTTAGTACTGTTCACCTCTGCAGAGAATTACGGCTTTGGGCCCAATTTGAAACAGCAATCTCTGACTTCTGAAAATATTCCTCCCATTTGCATGATTGTGCTTAAAGAAGAAGCTGGCTGGTGTATTTATCAGTAACAGTTCTGAAATTTAAATGTAATGTTGCTTGACAGATTTTTGAATATTTGGTACCATTTTGTCATAGTTTTGTTACTGAACCCTGAATAGTTTAGATTGATTATTATTTTAATTTAATGTGTTTAATAGTAGTCTGATCCTTAAAGCACTTAAAGCAGATTAATACTCTGCACTGTTACATTTGATGCAGACATGCACTCTGGCAGCTCCTTTCAGTTTATTCAGAACTTTTAAAAAACATTTTTATAATTTAATGTATCTCAAAATAGGTTTATTTTTTATTGGCATATTTCAAAGACCAATTAGGAAAAATTTCCTAAATTAGGGGAGGAAACAAATCTGCCATTTCATCATTTTACCAATATAGTTGGGGAAAACCTGCTTTGAGCTTCACAGTTGAAGACAGGTATGAATCTCATAAACTACAAAAGTCAGGCATTTGAGTTACAATTCCTTAGTTTTTTGCATATATACTAAATAAAGTGATTCTTCAGCTGTCTGAGAGTGTACCATGGAGTTGTTGCTGCATGGCTTGAGTTGGTTGGTTGTGTATCTTCCTAGATTTATGGTTAAGTTTAGTTCAAGTGTGTTTCCAATTGAACTTGTGACTGTTCATCTAGAAGCAGAAACAGACAAAACCCAACCAAAATGCAAGTGCCAGGAACTTACAGTTAGGAATCTGACATTTAGAAACCACAAATTTTAAATTTTTAAAAATATCTTTTCAAGATATTAATTATGCGTTTACAGTGAGATCTCTGTGAAAGATTAAACTTTGTGCTCTTTCAGTAATTTTTCAATTTTGATCCTGCTTGTAGAGATAAATATGAGCATCTTTAGTTTCATCGTGGACATGATGTTTTGCTTTGGGTGAAATGATGTGATAATTGCACTCATTTAATTTTGAAATAATTATTTTTAAAAAGTAACATGCTTGCGTTACAGCTTGTAGGTTTGTTCAGTTTGATACATTTTGCTCAAAAGTAAATAAACTGGTATTTATAAACTGTTTAACTTTTGAATTCCAGAAAAATGATCCCCCATTTCAACTCAAACTTCCTCCAAAGGCAGCTAGACCTGAAAAAGAAGTTGACCCGGAATATGAAGAGAAGATGGTGAGTGCTTTCATGACAAAACATACTGCAGATTTTTATGGCACTTGGTTGTTGGAACTGGATCAGCACATTGCAGCCTGGATGTGTCAGAAAAGAAAAACAAATCAAGTTTCATTTAGATGTCTAGGCCCATGTCCTGTTTCTCACAGTGACTAGCAGGCCAGGTAGTGGTAGTCTGTGAAATACTGTCCCATTCTTCCAAGTATTTTTGTCTGTTTGATTTTTGGAGTTGTAGCCTGTGATTTTTATACTCAGTAGGTGTCATTGGATTTTTGGTTTTGTGGTTTCTTTTTTACTTATCCACACCCATCTGTGGTAAGGAGTTACTATTCAATGACACTTTATATTTACAACTCTCCCTATTTTGTTTTGAATCTCTCTCTGCCAGTTTTATTTGATGACTCCTTGGGTCATGTCAGAGGCATCCTTAATCTACTTCTTACTTAACTGAGATACTGAAACTGCCAGTTTCTCTCATATAAAAATATTAAGGTTTAAAGTATTTAAATGCCCCATAATATGTGAGCCGTAACAATGAAAAAGAGGATCTGTCCATGGCACCAGAGTTGGGAGCTTGTAGTGCTGGAGAGGAGATGTAACAGGGAACTTCTGTGTTAAAGAGAGGCAAAAACCTGGAGGACATTATGAGACTCCTTGAATGACATTTGTAGTAAGTTCTTGGTTTAAGCTGGTACCTCTATCTTAATATTAAATGGATGCCTAATAATTACAGTAGAGTCTGAAAGGACTGGATATCACAGAAGTCAGGGAAGAATATAATTGTTAGACATAGAAAAATTGACACCAATATGTATGAAAGCCTAATTTCTAGCCAAGGAGAAGAGCTGCGGTGAATCTGTTCTTTGAGAATGACTTGAGTAAACAGCTAAACTTGTTTCACAGTAATACATGACTTTACAGCTTTCCTAAATGACAGGGTTAGTTTGGTTGTCCTCAGAGGCAAAGGGATAAGATATCAAAAAATCTACCATTTATCAATTGTGCAGTTGTGAGCTAGACCTTTACTGTTTTATCAAAACATACTGCTTATACTAACCCAATAATAATGAAGGAAGAAAATTATATTGTGTCATTCAATATAGGTCCTGACCAACAGTGATTATTTTGCCAAAACAATCACATATTACTTGTTTACTATGAATCCTCTGAATGGATTTGTTTTTATACCATGATCATAAACATCGACGTCTCTACTCCCCCCTTCTAGAATTTCATTTTCATGAAGGTTTTAGTTGCTATTTAGATTTTATTCGGCCGTCAGGTCATTTACAGAGATGGTCCCGTAGTGATGCGATGTGGGAAGTTGATTTTCCTTCCCCCGGAGGTGGCGGCGGCGGTGCCGCTTTGCGGGTTACGGGGAGGCTGTCGGCGGGGCGCAGTGCCCTCGTGTGGCCAGCCCGTGCCTTGCACGTCGGGAGCCTCGTTCGGCCCTGCCTTCGGCCGGCCATTCTGCTGCCTTGCTTGCTGTGAGTGACCTGCAGAACGGCTTACGTGGGCCGAGCATTTCTAGGGAGGGTTACTGCAGAACTGCGGTCCTGGCTGTACCATTTATATCGTGATATGCAAATGAGATCACATGGAAGTTGCCTTACATGGTACGGTGTTACATGATGCTTAGATTTGTCATAGAGAAGCTGGTAACAGTTGCATTCTCTCAGATAGAATTTGCATTTTGTCATATTTTTCTTAAAAGCGATGTAACATGTTATCTTCTAAATATAAGGAAGGCCATGTTTTGCTGTGTGACATACATGGCCACACTGTATGTGTGACATACAGTGAAGTGTACATACTCCATTGAGATGGCAAAACTGAAATGCTTGAAATTTGAAATCTGACAGCAAAATTCTCAAACTTGAGTAAAAGCAGTTCATCCATTACTTCAGAAACAGTTCTGAAAGCAGAGCTACTACATTGTTGTCTTTGATCAAATCCTGATAGCCTTGAAGCTGATGAAAGTTCTGGCACTGATGACAAGGTTAGGATTTCATCCCTTACTATAAGTCATAACTTTAGTTTTGTGTTTATCTTTTGTAGACAAAGATTAAAGCATCCCTTCCCCACTGCTGGTGTGCCATGAAGCAGCAACAGCTCTGTTTCACAATGCCTGTAGCCCTCTGAGTTGTCTGACAGATGGTCTTGTCAGTCTTTCCACACATAAGTTGTTCTCATGAGTGTCTGAATTCTGTTTCTTACCAAAAATTCGCTTCTATGAAGAAAAGTTATCTATTTTTCTTCTTTTCTTTTCTTTTCTTCTTTTCTCCGCTTTGAAAACTAGAAAGCAGACCGAGCAAAAAGGTTTGAATTCCTCCTGAAGCAGACAGAACTTTTTGCACATTTTATTCAACCTGCTGCACAAAAATCACCAACATCTCCACTGAAAGTCAAGCTGGGACGGCCACGGATGAAGAAAGATGAAAAACAGAGTTTGATTTCAGCTGGGGAGTATGTTTTATTTCCAATTTCTCATATATTCAAACAACTCAAACATTTTAACATAATCTGTTTAGAGATTGTTCATAGAAATTACACTTTCAGTAAATCCAGACAATTTCCTGTTTTGTCTATTAGTGGTGTATCAATTTCTTTAAAAGCTGGTTGGTTTGAAAGCATCATCTGCTCCATCAACATAAATGTGACCTTGGATCAGAAGTGCACTTTTAAAGCAAGTTGCCTGATTGTTGCTGTGTAAAATGCTTTGGTCTGTATTGTGGGGTGACTTTGGAACACATGAATTGAGTTTCTTTGCATGATGCTGGAGGGGCTCTCTGGAAGTCCCCCTGATGTGACCCAGCTGGTCGTGGACCAGTCAGTGGGACTGGGATGGGGCTAGACCAGATTATGATAAGGCAGTGTCCATGTAGTGGGGATGTTGGATCCTCAGCACCAGCATCCTCCACCAGTGTGTCAGTATTGCAGCAGAACCAGCCTGTAGTGCCTCTGAGAGGTCTTGAAATAACAAACAACAATTTTTTTGAGTGTTTGCATAATGACATTCTATTTTAGAAATTTTAATTTTTTAAAATGTTGTGATTTTTATGAGCTTTGTAATTAGCAAGTAATTGAGTCGAAGGCCGCCACTGATGTGTCTTGTATTTCTGTGTTGCTCATTAAAAAGTGCCTCAGAGAACTGATGATATTGTAGATTATAGTTGTGGCTCTGAAAGAGAGGGCTTCGTGTCAGCCTTTCTAATTAAAGCTGCAATGATTCTTAAGGAATAACGTATTAACAGGATGAGAGTTTGGTCAGGATACCAGGACATTCACACCATGGGCCAGTGATTTCTTCTGTTGTCATTTGTCTTTGGAGTTTGTAGCAGGGTTTTGAAGTGATTTTGTTCACACGTGAGTGTTGGGTTCCTTCTGTAGGTACCGCCACAGGCGCACGGAGCAGGAGGAGGATGAAGAGCTCTTGTCTGAGAGTCGGAAAACGTCCAACGTGTGCATTCGCTTTGAGGAGTCTCCCTCATGTGAGTGTGGTGATAACAGTTCTCTGAGTCGATGTAATTAAGGTCTGAGCAGATTGCAATTAAAGTTTTCTACTTAGAATTAGTATTTTTCTACTTAGAGGAATCTTACATTTACAGATGTGAAAGGAGGAACACTAAGAGATTATCAGGTTAGAGGTTTGAACTGGATGATCTCATTGTATGAAAATGGAGTTAATGGCATTCTGGCAGATGAAATGGTAAGCAGTAATCTTTTGGATTTTTTGTGGTAATTACTGAGCAAAATACAACGTTAAAGTGCTTAGAGTATTTTATGTATGTGCAGTAGTACGCTTCATTCTACAGCAGTCTGGCTTTTCAAATCTGAATTTGTAATGAAAGAAATTCTATTGCAAACATTTTTTGTGTAGTTTGCTTTAAACAAATGGCAGAATTATATAGTAAGAAAATGATTTTAAAGTCTTTCTTTATGGTATTTCACTTTAGCAAGTTTCTTTCCCCCTCCTCTTTGTCAATGCAGGGGCTTGGTAAGACTCTGCAAACAATAGCTTTGTTAGGCTATCTGAAGCATTACCGAAACATCCCTGGGCCACACATGGTCCTGGTTCCAAAATCAACTTTGCATAACTGGATGAATGAATTCAAGCGCTGGGTTCCATCCTTACGTGCTGTTTGCCTCATTGGAGATAAAGATGCCAGAGTAAGTGTTTTACATTTCAGAAATGTGTGTATGCATTATTTGGCAAAAAATAATGTTTTTTGGGTACGTGGAATGTCAGTTGGGTATGTGGAATTCTCCCTAAGCTATTTCCTTAAGTACGGTATATTTTAGTAATCTTTAACTGCATTAATGTGGAAAATGCAAAATATTATGTTTGTGACTATGAGGAAGAACTGAAAATCAGTAGATGAAATAATAGACTGGGATCAAAGTACAGTTCTTTGAGTTGTCTGTTTTTCTGTTGTTTTCCTCTGATTTTTGCACTTATTTTTATCTCTCTTCCATATTTGTGTAATGTGACAGTGTACTCCTTTTTCTTTATTGCACTCACTTTGTTGCCTCTTTCTTCACCTTCTTTAGGTGACTTTTCCCACTCTGGTATTTTGTAAGCCTGCCTGGCCTTGTAGCTAGGATTCTGTTGTAGAGTTTTTCATCTTTCATTGCAAAGGCCTTAAAATAGATATGGAATGTTTTTCTAACCAAAGAGGATGAACAAGCTGGATGTTTCTGTGAATTCTGTGGCTGCTCATATGGATTGCATGGCTGCCTGTTACTGCTTGAGAGTAGAAAGGCTCTAGAAAGGGAATAGGAGCTGGCAGCATGGCCAGGAAGGCCAGTGGCATCCTGGCTGTACCAGCCATGGTGTGGCCAGCAGGACCAGGGCAGTGACTGTTCGCCTGCACTGGGCCCTGGTGACATTGAGGTGCTGGAGTGTGGTCAGGGAAGGGAACAGAGCTTAGGAGGAGCATCTGGGGGAACTTGTTTTTGTAAGTAATAGGACAGGAGGAAATGGCCTCAGGGGCACCAGGGGAGACCTATCTGCATGGCTTTCCTATGGGATGATGTTCTGTCATCTGAAAGGATTTATATGCCTTGATGTGTGCCTTGCAAAACAGAGATGAGACAGAGAGGAGGGGGTATTTGGGGAAGAGAGAAGATAGTTGGGAGTGGGCTATGTAAGTTGTTTTGATACAATCCACAAAAGTGTATCTTTGGATGAGTTAATTTAGAATTTTTTTTGCCCCTTTTGGTTGTATGTACTCTATTTGAATTATAGAGAAATTATGCTGAAGGCCAAATAATTAATTATTAATTAGGTTAATTTTGAGTAGGAACTAATTTGTGTTTTGCTTAAGTCCAGCTTTCTCTGTGCTTAAAGTACAAAGGATTGAAAGCTTTTGTTACAGTAACTTTTAGCTACTGAGAAGATGTTTCAGAGTCTTTTGTGTGCTTGTTCAGCACATCAGTAATGGTGGTGGAGACAGCTTTTCCTGAATGCCATAAAAATTGTTCATATTTATAAATGTTTATTAATCCAGTTCTTCTGCTTTAGGCTGCATTTATCCGCGATGTTATGATGCCTGGTGAATGGGATGTTTGTGTTACATCATATGAAATGGTAATTAAAGAGAAATCAGTCTTCAAGAAATTTAACTGGAGGTACCTGGTGATCGATGAAGCCCACAGAATAAAGAATGAGAAGTCTAAGGTAAATTTGAAGTTGTTTGATACTTTGAAGTTAGCTCAATACAAAGAGATGCACCTGATTTGAGCAGATTTTAAATGTTAGGTGTGGTGTTTTTTTAAAATAGAAGCAATAAACTATTGGGTGGTAAATATGAATTTCATAGGTTGCTCACAGTCTCTAAGTTTAATTGACATTGTTTTAGGTTTCCGAAACTGATTCACTGTGCTTTAGAGTAGATGGTCTTGATAACTCTGTTGTGTTTCCAGCTGTCAGAGATTGTGCGTGAGTTCAAGACCACAAATCGATTGCTGCTTACAGGAACACCTTTACAGAATAACCTCCATGAGCTGTGGGCATTACTCAATTTCCTTTTACCTGATGTCTTCAATTCTGCAGACGTAAGTTGATGTTTGGAAGTACATTGTTGTTATTTTGATTCCTAGGCTGTCAGTAGAAGACAAGAATGACCAGCCTAGTAGGAGATGGACATTGTGCATGACCCAGGTTCAAGGAAAGCTCTGTGGCTTACTGAAGACTACTTCTTTTACTCTAGCTAGTTAAAACAGTGCATTCTGCTGGTGTGGATGAGGCCTCAGACTATTAAATAGCAAATGTAATACTTTAAATAGCTCAAGAATGACACAAAATTTGAGAAAGAAATGAAGTATCAAGAATATGAAGCATCCAAATAGGCATAAGCTTTTTTTTTTTTAATTTAGAACTTGAGTAATTTTTCCTTCTGTTTTACTGGCAACTTCTTTGTGCTTGTATTACTTGCTTATGGTATTTTTGCTCTGCTGTCCATCTAATTTTCTTAAGGATTCAAGTTGGTTTTTTTTAACTTCTTGCCCCATCATCACATAACCACTGAAGGGAAGCACTTGGATGCTACAGTGATGAACATGGGAAGTTATTGTATATTAAGCAGAGTATAATGGGATTTTGACTGCAGAGTGATGCACTTGACTTGAATGTTAAAACATACCGGGGAGATGGCACAGAATTGCAGACTGATTTTTCTTTCACAGAAGTAATTTGTCTCAAGATTTATACCACTCTCAGCTGGAATGTAAGAGAGTCCATATGTGTCTGTTAAAAGTACAGATGATAAACTGTTCATACCAATTATGCTGTTTCTCACCACAGGATTTTGACTCGTGGTTTGACACTAAAAATTGTCTCGGTGACCAGAAACTTGTAGAAAGACTTCATGCTGTAAGTGATTAAAGCTGTAGTCACATGTCATCATTAGCATGCACACTGTAAAGAAGAAAACCAGATTATTTTCCCCTTCATCTCAAAGTTGAAAAGATGAACATGAAGGTATTTAGTTACAGGAATGCTTAACAGAATTTTCAAGAATTAAGCTTCCTATCATAGGTACTACTTTTTGTGTGTTACTGTTTGAAGCAAACAAAATCTGAACATAAAATATGAAAATGAAGTATTTTGAGATCTTTTTGAAATAATTTATTATTGTGAATAGTACACTAATACAAGTCATGCTAGTCTAAATAAAGGCATGCCTTTACCTGTGTTCCACTGTGCACGAGATAAGACTTGTTTGCAGTAGCAAAAGAGGTCAGAGAAACTACAACATGCATTGCTTATACTTGAAATTTTGGTGTATTTGGTCGCTTCTAGTGGAAATGAAACAGGGCTTATGTTAAAAAGGATTAGATTTTATAAACTTACTGGTTTGGCCCCTTCTTAAGATAACAGCTGGGATGATTATGGCAATCCTTATGTAGGGAGACACGTATTTATGTGTCAGTTTAGTCATTACTGGATAACTTCGTTTTGCAGAATTTAGCAGAATTTTTCTCATGGAGTCACCATGACAGCAATAGATACCAATTAGTTCTGAATAAATGTCAGATAATTGAATCTGTTAATTTTATATTTGTGGCAGTCAATTTTATATATTTATCTGTGTAAAACATCTTAATTTGTGTAGGTTTTGAAGCCATTTCTCTTGCGTCGCATAAAAGGTGAAGTAGAAAAGAGTTTGCCTCCAAAGAAGGAAGTAAAAATTTATCTTGGGCTCAGCAAAATGCAGAGAGAGTGGTGAGTTATTTACATCAAAGTAAGATTCTTTTCGGATAAACACTATAGCTATTGACACTGATACTTCTTTTCTTATAGTTACATATTGAGACAGTCAGATAGAGAAACTTACTTATAGCTGTCTTAGGGCAGAAACTTTTTTCCTTTGTTAAGTTTATTTGAAAGAACAAATGCCTCCTAAGTTTCCTCCTTTGATCCAAGTATGTATGCACCAAAAAGTCTTGCTTGAAATTAAAATAAAACCTTGAGGAGCAGCATACCCAGAAGAGATGTGAGACAAGGAGCCAGATCAGTGTAGCAGTTTCTGTCAAATGAGTGATATTTTAAATCCAGTTTGTACTACTAAAATGAAACTGTTAAATAATCCAGTGAATGACAGATCATTGTCACTGGCAGAGAGATTCCCTTTCGCATTTAAATATGAATTTATGAATCCTTAGTATCAGTCAGATGTTTTTGCCAAGTTTCATAACATAGCTGATTGTTTTAGAAACAAAGCCAACTCCCCCATCCAGAAATAAAAATTGGGATATTGTAGGGTTTCTTTCATTCATTCAAGTAAAAACTGGAAAGTTGTTCAAAACTGCCCTTAAAACTTTAGGTATACCAGGATCCTGATGAAAGATATTGATATCCTGAATTCAGCTGGCAAAATGGATAAGATGCGTCTGCTGAACATTCTGATGCAGCTGCGGAAGTGCTGTAACCACCCTTACCTGTTTGATGGTGCTGAGCCAGGCCCTCCTTACACCACTGACACTCATCTCATCACCAACAGTGGGAAAATGTTAGTTCTGGATAAGCTGCTGGCAAAACTCAGAGAGCAGGGTGAGTACCGGTTATGGACAGCAGTGATTGGAATGCTCCTTGTAAGTTAAAGTATCTTTCAAAAATACCACAGGTTTAGGCTTTCCTGCAGCTAATGTATTCATCACTTTGTGTGAGGTTTTTGTTGAAAATTAATTTTCTGTAGATCTTAACACATGAACGGGAAAAAAGTCTTATGGGAATGATGAATAAGACTGCAAATACAGAGAAGTGGAAGGAAAGGAAGAGTAGAGCCTCCCTTCTCCTTTCTGTAAGAAAATTTCTGATGATAGGATTATTTCATCTATGCACATCAGTTGTCACCAGATTTCCTTAAAGTGGCTTGAAGCGTTCTGTTTCTTTGGTTGGTTATTTCTCCTGTATAATATATCAAATAATATTCTTGAGTGGTTAAATGACTACCAGAAAAGTAACTTCAGAAGAAAGACTGATTTAAGTTAGACATAGTACAGAATATTTCACATAAATTCTGAGTCATGCTCTGTGGTAGCTCTGTGATAAGATCAATGTGAAAGCATAAAATGGATGTCAAAACCTTCTGTGTTCTGTCAGGTTCCAGAGTTCTGCTGTTCAGTCAGATGACTCGCTTGCTGGATATTTTGGAAGACTATTGCATGTGGCGTGGTTATGAGTACTGCAGACTCGATGGGCAGACACCACATGAAGAAAGAGAGGTGGGAAAGTTCTGTGAAAAACAAGAAAAGCCTTTGGTTTAAGTTAATAAATTATTATTTACATATATGTATCTAGCCACATAATTGTTTAAAGTAAAGCAGGAATGCTGCAGTTTTTAAAAGGCTGCTTAAGGGTGTGTTTTTCCTGACTGAAGTCTACAGTATGTTTCCTTTGATCCTCAGTTAAATGGAAAATACAGCATATTGTGGAGTCAGTACAGATTTTCTCACCTGTCCAAACATACAGTTTCTTACTTCAATAAAATTATTTTTTATATGAAAATTGTGTAAGTTAAAAGAAATTTAATTGGAAAGCCACCAATATACTGGAAACTTGTTTGAAAGACCTGATACTTTAGTGACATCTTTTTTTTTTCTTTCAGGAAGCAATTGACACGTTTAATGCTCCCAACAGCAGTAAATTCATTTTCATGCTGAGTACCAGAGCTGGAGGTCTTGGAATTAATTTGGCAACTGCTGATGTGGTTATTCTCTATGATTCAGATTGGAACCCTCAAGTAGATCTGCAAGCCATGGTGAGTTAACTCCCTAATACACATTTGTTTATTTAAGTTTTCATGTTCTATTTTGTATAACTGTTTTCAGAAGTTGGTGTTTTTGTTACTTTTCTTTACTTTTTGTACGCTCAAGACAATACCAAGAAACAAAGGACTTGAATAAAAGGGCATGAACGGAATTTGTGGAGGAAACTGTAGATTTTTGTCCATAAATATTTGTCTTAATTATTTTCAGAATGAGAGATTACTTCTATCAAAATACTGTATCAATATTGTTAATAGAAATACAGACTTATTCTTAATTCTGTCTTTTCAGAAGAGAACAGTAAATGAATAATAGAGGACTGTTTCCAAAATAATAACAGATAATGAAAAGCATGCAGCCTTACAATCCTCTCATTTGAGAAGTTTATGCTTTTACTTTTTGTTTCTGCATAAGCCTAAAGGTATTTGGTGGTGATGCCACCACCAAATGGGGTGGGAGGAAATGTTACCTTTGGGTTAATCTGCTAAAATCTTCTCTTTCTGAGTGCTGAATGTAAAAAAAAATTGAGTCTGTAATTTGTTTCATGTGGAATAAAACTCATGTGATCCTTCTTGCATGATTAGGAGGGTGACTATTTGTTCAGTGGTTTGTAATTTTTAATTTTCTCTTAATGCACTTCCACACATCAAATATTTAATAAGAATAACTCATCCTTCAGATATATGTGTTTACTGACAATAGTTAACCAACTTCCTGGGGATTCTGTGATTTGTGAACTTCAGTAGTGTTTTCAGGAAGAAATTAATATTATGCAGGAGAGTAAAAGATTTCACAGCTCTTGTTTAAAGACAGTCAGAAAATCCTGGTACCCCCAGCTTGAAGGACAGCTGTTTAACTTTTTTTGGTTTAAAAGGACATGTTTTCCAGAGAGAATAAACACAAGTTTTGTTGCAAATGAGTATAGTGTGTCAGTCATAAACCTCATTTGCTGGCTTGGGACAAGCACAGTGTTGGAGCTGTGGCTGCAGGAGCTCTGCACATGGAATTAATGTGCTCAAGCCAGGGATGCAGAATATCAATATGTGTGTCAAATGAGAGAATTCATTTGAAAGCAATACGAGTGTATGCATGTATGTACTGTTGTATGTCTACTTCCCAGCTGCAGCCTGGACAGACAGACAATTATCTTCATTTACAGTGAGGGAGATGCATTTATTGCTGTGGAATGACTCAAAAGTGTAATAGCCAGGTATAAGTAAATATTAGAATACTGGTTTTACAGTAATCTGTGCTCTTGAATAGGCAAGGGACCAGGAAGTACCATGCTAGTTTGAGGCTGCTATTTCTGCAAGCTAACTGTCTATTGCTTGTGAGTTCTTGTTGCTGAACACTCATTGATTTATGTTTGTTAGGATCGTGCGCATCGTATTGGTCAAAAGAAACCAGTACGGGTGTTTCGACTTATCACTGATAATACTGTTGAAGAGAGGATTGTAGAAAGAGCTGAAATAAAACTGAGACTGGA
Source organism: Polioptila caerulea (assembly GCA_013397295.1). NCBI lineage: Eukaryota > Metazoa > Chordata > Aves > Passeriformes > Certhiidae > Polioptila > Polioptila caerulea. Next base: position 619,848 of record VYXF01001948.1, read on the forward strand.
CTCTATAGTTATACAACAAGGTATCAACTGCTATATATGTTTGTCTGCAACAGAATTGTTCAGTCCCTTAAAGTATGGTTAAATAACTGTACAAATGTACAGTGTTAGAGAAAGCAGGCCTTGTGTATAATAGCAGTATACTAAATCAACCTAATGTGCAAGGTATTCACTTGTTCAGCTGAATTATTTTTAAATTCTGTTTTCCTGATTGATGTAGACATAGAATTACAGTGAGTCTAAATAAGGAAAGTAAACTAGAGCTGAATAGGTGTTACTTAGTTTTGTGATATGTTAAAGAGAAAAAAAAGAAAATCAGGTGTGTTCCATGGCAGTAGAACTGATATACGCATGCTTCTTACCACAGAAGAATTAACTGAACAGTAAGACACCTTTGTGTATTTTTGTTTAGAAGCACTTAGAGGAATAGTTTGTCAAAACTAAGGTATTCAAGCTAAGTTTTTTGGGTTGTTTGTATTTACTAAAGGGTGGGCTACTGAAAGGATGATGGTCAAAATTTTGATAGCATGAGAAGAGATAGGATAAGTGAAATTTTGGGACAGAAATTCAATTTTTGGGAAAAATAATTAGAAAATTGGGTTGAAATCAGTGATGTGAATGTTGAAAATGTCAGGCATTTCTGAGGGATTATTTTAGAATGCTTTGTAGTTTTTCACCTTGAGATAAGATTGTGATCTCAAAAGTTCAGCTAACTTTGTAAGAATAAGATCTTAAATGTGAAATTCGGATTATCTGAATGTGAAACGTTTTTTGTTATTGCTTGAGTCAAAGTTGTTTTTTTAATTTTCCCCAAAGTTCCTGACTTCCGTTTATTCTCATCTCGAGCAAAATATATTCCTTCTGCATGGTTGTTCTGTTTTTCCTTTTTTGTTCTATCAGTGAAGTAAAAAAATCCGCTGCTTGCATGGTCCTACTAGAACTCCCATATTATAACTTTCAACACATTCCTTGTGATTGTAGGAAGGCTCATAGACCAACAGTCCAACAAACTGGCAAAAGATGAAATGCTGCAGATGATCCGGCACGGAGCCACGCATGTGTTTGCTTCCAAAGATAGTGAGCTGACAGAAGAACATATAACCACTATTCTAGAAAGAGGTGAAAAGAAGGTTAGAGAACTGTTTAATATGGAATTCAAAATACATATGCACAAAATGGAATGAGATCTGGTTACATTAATCTGTTGTTACTCTACTATCTGTGCAGATTTTCAATATTATGAAAGTTTTGAAGAAGGAGAAGTAGTGATTGTAATTATTTTCAAGATTCATGTGTGCATCGTATGTTAAGCACTGCTTATTTTGTGGTCTTTTAGAAAAATATCAATGTAATGCAAACAATTCTGATAGGCAGAAAGTCCTTATGGAACTTCATTAGGTAATAGATATTGAAAAAATATGAAAAAATGAACTGCCATTTCAGCTCCAAGGAGATGGGCATAAATTTAATCTAAATTTTAAAGTTAAATTCTACAGTTGTAGGACTACATCCCAGCATAATAAATTTAGTTTAATGGAGAGTCTTGAAGTCAAATTGCTCTAAATTGAAAAGGACAATTGATATACCTCTTGAGAAGAAAATGTAAGTAAAAGATAAATCAGAAAAAGATGTTGAGAATGTTGTAGTAATGAAAGTTGTTTTTTTCAGAAAAGATAAAATAGTTTGAGTGAGCCTAAAAATCTCTTCCTCTCTTTTTAGACAGCTGAAATGAATGAACGATTGCAGAAAATGGGAGAGAGCTCCCTACGAAATTTCACTATGGACACAGAGATGAGCTTATACAACTTTGAAGGTGAAGATTACAGAGAAAAACAAAAGGTAATTTTTTATAGCATTTAGGACTTCAGTTTAGAGGTGGGAGCATAAAAGCTACACTAGTAATGTTATGACTATGAAGGTTTCTAGGTTCTAGAGAAGTAAGGTACTGTTGAAAAATTCACTTGGCTCTGCCTGAACACTAATATTCTGAATTTTTATTAAAGTACTTTCAGCCCCGCTGTTTTTTTCATGTAAAATCTGGTAGTATTGCTTAGATGTTATCCTTTGTGCAGCAAAACCACTGTGTTGCATGCTACTATACTGCTGCAGTCAGTAGTATTTTGCTGTCGCATAACTGAGGGGAAAAAACAGGCCTGATAATGATTTCTATGTGGATCTTGGACTAGAGTCAGTTTTTGTAGTGAAGGTTTATCTTGGTTTGAAAGACAGGTGTCTGCTAAGGAAGGCAGGAGCCTCCCTTGGAATGTAAAATGTAAACCCCCTCCCTCTGAATTATTATAATTTGAAATTAAGGGGCAAAGGTATGAGAATAGGAACAACAGTTC
>VYXF01001949.1:0-56360 GCA_013397295.1 Polioptila caerulea
CAGAAGTTACTGTATTCATCATTTTAAGTTTTGCAAGTCTCTGATAAGTCTCTCCTCTACAAGAAGTATTGATAAGTTATTGAACCTTGGATTTTTTTTGTTTCTTTATGAAGTTCAATATCTGTTTTTAATGTGAATCTGAACAAGATAAAAGCAGGTAGGTATTACTTTGCACTTTTCTCAGAGAGTCCATGAGTGTTTAATAAAAGATGACCCATTTTCTTGTTTATTGTGAAATTATTGTTACTTTAAAATGTTTAAAAATGCAATTTTAAGCAAACAATTTAAAATATCTTTTTCTATTATAAATGCCAATTTCAAAAGATGTTTGTAAGAATTTGATATAGCAAAAATGTAATTTTCTTTTTAAAATCAATTTCTTTTTTGTTTTCTTTTAAAAATTTTCCTACATAAGTGTTACTGCCCTCAAATCCACCAACACAATTGAGAGTTCACAAGTGTAACCCATTCTTGGAAGGATTTGTCTTTCTTAGGGATTTGAAACTTTTCATTGCATGGCTTCTGATTAAAGTTGGGAGAAAAAATTGCATGGAGACTGGTATTTTATTATAGCTGCTGTATAATTAGATCTCTACAGTTTTATTTGCAAAATGTCATGCAGAAAGAAAAGGAAGGGCACTGAACAAAGTTACTTGTCATACAAAAATTAGTTACTATCAAAACACCAGTGGCTTAATTCAATTTGAAGCATTATTACTTGACTCTGTTTTATACACTCCAGTATAAAATACCACCCCTAATTTTGCACGTTTTATCTATAAAGTGTGCTCTGAGACTGAAGTCAAGATGCTTACACAGTGCCTATGGCAGGGTAAATGCTTTTCCCATTCCTATTTGCATAACAAGGGAAAAGAAGAAAATTTGATTTAAGGAGGTAGAAAGCAACCCAAACCTTCTGTCTATGCATGTATATGAGGATACAGGTTATATTCACAGAATCACAGAACAAACTGGGTTGGAAAAGACTTTGAGATCATCTAGTCCAACCTCTGACCCAACACCTCCTCATCAACTAAACCATGGCACCGAGTGCCACATCCAGGCTGTTTTTAAACACCTCGAGGGTTGGCAAATCCAGCCCCTCCCTGGGCAGGCCATTCCTGCAGCTTTTCCAGGAGAGTGCTGTGGGAGACAGTGGCAAAGGCCTTGCTGAAGTCCAAGTAGACAGCACCTTCTTTTTAAGAAAAGGAAAAATTTTGGAGTCCTCATTCTCCTCATTCCTTTCTTCAGTTTTGTTTAATACAAACATTTACATTAAAACTAGGATAGTGTTCAGATTTTTGGTTTTTTTTGAGTCCTTATGCTCCTTCTGAAGTTCCAACCTTATACAGTAGGCTAATTTACACAACAACCAGCACTTAACAAACACAAATGGGATAAATATTATGCTGAGGATTAACTGAACTACAAAGAAAAGATCTCACTTTTGAGCAAATTTGAGTAGTATTAAAACAAAAAAAGTCAGAGGATGAAGAGTTTATGCNAAATATTATGCTGAGGATTAACTGAACTACAAAGAAAAGATCTCACTTTTGAGCAAATTTGAGTAGTATTAAAACAAACAAAAAAAGTCAGAGGATGAAGAGTTTATGCTGTTACACATTGAACTATATTGGATTTTCCTAAATGTTTTTGCTTTAGAAAATGCTGACTTGTCAGGAACTGTAAGTGCATTTATGTTCCAAATCTAGGATAAAACTTCACAAGTCAGAGGACTTCTTCCCCTCCCTATCCCCCCATTTCCTGATCCTGTTTATCTTCACCCCTTTCCAAAATCCAGCAATCTAAACTGAACCACCTGTACAAGAAATTCTTCACCTTTTATACCAGCAATGTGCTTGCAACCTCTTTGCTTCAAATTAGAGAAAGTTCCATTAACTTAGTTCTGGAAACTCTCAATCTGGTTTTCACAAAATATGTACTGGAAAAACAAGATACTTATTAAAAAAAAAAATTCTAATGACAAGTTTCCAGGATGTTAGGGATGCTAGTAACTGATAAACCAAGAAAGATTTTGTGGCACTCCTTGGAAGAAGGAAAACAGCTGTAACAGCTTTGGTTTCTGAGTCCAGATTCAGGATGCAATTGGAAACAAATACTACCACTTGAAGCTCTGGTTTATGTTGCTTTTGGTTTCAGTGACAGGAACTTAAACATGACAGATTCTGAGTCCCCAGGTAATTAATTCTAATCAGCCACCTGCCTCCTCTGTCTGTTGACATCCCATGTTCAGAAGTGGTTATTGAAATAGTCACTCAAGGAAACAAAGTTATCCTCAGAGTACATCCAGCCACCCACCTGGCTCACACAGAGCTCTCAGGGCTGAAATTGAGATAGAAGGAAAAAAATTAATAATTTCTGTATTACAGGAGTCACATGCCTATAACTAGTCAGTGCACTGTTTAAAATCAAAAGTCATAAAAGCTGGCATATTGATGAGGTTTTCCTATGGTTTTGTTGCTTGAGATAGAATGGATTTTATTATGTCTAAGAAACAAGCTTCTCCCAGGGAGATGGCATCCACTGCACTGCACTGCCCCTCAAAAACCCTGGGCCATGCAAGGCGGGGGTTTCCAAATGTACAAACAAAAACCTGCCACCCAATGCTCCCTGCAGACACTGCCAGATTCTCCTACTGCCTCTCCAGTGCTGAGCTCTCGTTGCAATCCCCCCAGCAGGGACAGCATCCAGGCAATAACCTGGTGGGAGCTGGAAGAACAGAACTGGCCCTGCTGCAGCAGTTGGTCAAGGGAAGCTTTCCCTAGGAGGCAGTTTTCTTTAGTTCAATGACTTGCATTTAAAAAAAAAAGACAGAACTGAGTTGATAAATCATCCCCAGGTCTGCCTTTTTCTCTTTTCTGAAAATGAAAAGAAATGCCAGGATAGGTAACTTCAAATGAAAAGGAAAACAGACTGCAAAACAAACTTCCCCAAAATGTTTTCCTGCTCTTGCCTGTCCTCTGTCAAAAATATTCAATTCAATCAACATTATACTTCTAGCATAAACGTAAATCAATGCTGAGACATTTTGCCTTTGTTATCAGACATGCTATTTTTATAAGAAATGCATAAATACAATTCATTTTAAGATTCCACCTTTTTTTCAGGTCATCTGTTGCCATTTCTAGTCCTTCATTAGCCATTTTTCTCAGTATATGGAGGACAGGGAGTCTGGGCAGCTTTTGGGCTAACAGAAGACATTGAAAAACAGGGAAAAGAAAATCTAAAGTGATATCCACACAGGCAGAATTAGCTTCCTCCTCTTACAGAAAGCAGAAAAGATAGAGAGGCAGCACACAAGAAAACCTCTATGAAAAGTAGTTTGGCACTTTGCTCCTGTCTAGGAGCTAGATTGGCAATAAGTCACTCATGTTTTAACACCAGGCAGCAGCAGCTTGAGTCTGGAGATGCAGAGTTTTAGAATCCACTCCAGCTGCTGACAGCTCAGGCAGCAAAATCGGATTATTTCCAGCCATGGAGAAACCCCTGCTGCACACACACACCTGGCCCCAGGCCTGGGGACAGGAGCTGCTGCCTGTACACGGCACCATTTGTGTGACAACATCCCTGAGGGACTTGCCAGAACGGAGTGAAGTGTGGGGAGTGACACAAACAGCTTCTCTGAGAGAGAAACATTCAAATATTGTCATACAGGAAATCAATAAAGAAGCAAACAAAACAACAGCAGAAAGCAAAAAAAAAAAAAAAAATCAGCAAAAGCAGAGTAGGTCTGTCAGTTCACTGGTCACTGCTGTGATTATCCACTCTGGAATGACAATCCAGGATTGGTAACAGTTGTGCAGGTAATGAAAGAGAATGGGGATAAAGGAGTTGCAGTCTTCATTTAGATTTTCAGCACTTTTTGACTTCACCTCCAATTCCTTCATAAAGGGACTTTGGAGAACAAACTTCTCCTTCTATACCTGTTCCTACAGTACCTCCCAATCTCATACTCTCCTCATCCTGAATTTAACTAGCACATTTTGCTCTTCATCCAGTGTAGACTATTGCTGAGCCCAGACATGGTTACTGATCTCTACTATCTTACCTATATTCCCCCAAATTCTTGGGCTCCCAAGATCATCACCAGCTGCCTGACATTCCAGCCTCTGACATGAGCAATTTCCCAGACCCCTCACATCTCCACTATGCCTAACTTCTATACCATCACCTCTGAGAGAGTTTCTCTCTTCTTTTTTTATTAGCAAAATGTTTATGATACTCTCATTACATCTCTCAAATCCTGCAGGATCCTCTTAGGTGGGGAACACAACCTGACATATTTGTTAATGTGGGATTTGAAAAAAAAGAGGCCCTTGGAACATTTCCACTATTGCTAACTGACTTGTTATCATTAACATCCTCACCCTGTTCTTCCCCACAATTCTTTAATTCTCCTGCCTTTCCCTGAAACCCAGCCCTGCATCACCTCAGGCTCTGGGCTGACCCTGGAGCTGTCTGTAATGTCACACAGAATGGCCTCAGGTGCTCTGCTGGGGCCAGGCACTGCCTCTGCAGGATGGGAGGCTCACAGGCTGCATCATCCTTGCAGGGCTGCAACTCTGTCCTGTAGAGGCAATTTGATTGAAACTAAGAGCAATTAAGAGAGGAAGATGTGAAGGAAAAAAAAAAATCCAAAAGATTGCAGACTCATGGCATTTGGTTTGGATCTTGAAATTAGCAAGTACCTCTGGAAGCTTTGGGCAAATGGCTATTTCCAGGTGTTACAAATGATGGATAATGTTATGCTGTGTTTGCATTGGGTTTAGTGGATAATTTGACAAGTTGATTGCTTCTGTGGTTTAAGAGACCAAAATATTATGGAACTTCACATCCAAGATATTTAATCATAAACCAAGGCAACTAAAACAGCAAAGCAAGAGAAGACAACATAGCTAATGCTAAGCTTCAAGATAAAAGATGAAAACTGTTACAGTTACCAATTAACATTTAGATTGCCTGTACAAAGGGATGCCATAAATTCCCACACTCAGGTACAATAATTCCTTTTAATATCTCATTGTATCACTGCAAAAAGACTGTCTCTCTGCTGTGAACCATTTCAAGGCACATTTGTGCACTTTTTGGTTTTCAGTGAGTGTTGATGCATGTAAATGACATCAGTCAATAAGTTTCCTTGGAATCCAACTAACCCACAGTTAGCTTCTTCCCCAAAGAACCTCTCCCAGAAGAAGCAGAGGCAGCTAAAGTTCTACTGAGCATTACTCCAAAGGAAAGGCACCAATTTAATGGCACTGAGTAAATTCAATGCTGTTAATGGAAATAGATAATTTCCCACAATTCTATCCTAAGTTCTGCATAATGCACCCATAAATTTCAGCTGCAGCCTGTACTGAAAGCAGAATATGGCTTTGCCTCAACACTGCGTTGTGAGCTCACTAAACCTGTGAGGGAATATCTGAAAAGCTTTTCCACTGTTTTCTTTTTTGTCTCTATCAAGTATTTGGCATTGCAACAAAAGTGCTACTCTGAGCAAGTTTTAGTTACAGTACAAAATAATTTGGCTTTCATGTCAAGGAGGTTCTTGTTTGGAGGTTGGAAGTTTTGTCATAAAATCCTTTAGCGTGGTTTGAAATATAACAAATTTGAAGAAGGGTTATCTTATTACCCAAAAGAGCACCATATTTTACCTCTTGGCTTTTGCACAATTTTGCATTTCACACAAATACAGACAATTTTATAATTAAATACAAAACAAAATAAAAATAAGCAAAAAAAATCCAAACAAACAAAAATCCAACCAAACAAAAACAACACCACAAACACAAACTTAAGGAATTTCAAATTAGTAATGAATTAATCCCTTTGCACTCATAAGGCAGAATTTTCACGATACAAATAACTCAAGGGGTCAGAAACATTGCTCTCACTGTTTTCAATTACTTGCATGTGATCCCCAACAAAAAAAGAATCAGTCTGGCTCCTCAAAAATTCAGTTTCTGGAAGAAAAATTAAAAGATGAAACCAGAAAAAAAATCCAGATGAGAGCAATAAGATGAGCAGGCTGAAAATGTGAGTCACAAGCAAAAAGTAGGAGAGCTGAACACAGAGAGGAGCAGAGGAGATGAGTATTACACTTTAAATATTCTGGATTGCTGCAGAAAAGAAGGGAAGATGACTCTTTTCTAAGAGCACTCCTGTGAGGAGCCAATGCATCCAGTTCTGGATAAGGGACCTGCAGGGACAGTGGAGCAGGGAAAGATGGGCTGGGAGCTTGCAGAGTTAGGAGATTTTGGGAAGATTTTGGGTAAGTACCTGTTAAGGGTGACACAGGTTACTGCTGCTGACCCCAGGTGAGACAAGTGCTTTAGGCCTCTTCCAGCCTTGTGGGACATGATTTCTGGGAAATAATGTCAGGAAACAATTCATCCCTCAGCTGAACCCAGGCTTGTAGGTGCAATTTGCTCCAGATTTCTGTGTTAAGCTGCATTTCCCTGTACATTTTCCTGTTACCAGAGAAGCTCAGATGAGCCTGCTCAGACCTGACAAAGCAGATATCTGATACAGGAAGCTCTGATATCAAATATGATGAGAGTTTCATCAGGAAGTCTGCCTAAGATTCTGCAGCAATTAAACCCCACATGAAATCATCTTCAGTGAAATAGCCCAGTTGTTCACAGAAGCTTCAGTAGGTTTTTTTCAGGATGCCTGTTAGGCATCAAAAGAGAAAAAAATGGAAAGCATGAAAAAACAAAACTGAAAATACCTTAAGCATCAATCCTACACATTTCATTTTGGAATGCTACTGCTACTGAAGAGCCCACAAGAATAAAACAAACAACATCAGACCCTAACTGTATATCTGTACTAGCAACTCAAAGAGATCAAGTCTCAGATATTTTTTGTGGTCTTTGGAACATGTCAGCTACTTTGGACCTAAATTTATATGTTTGTAGGCATGCAAATTGATAAAATATCATCAAGGAACCAAATTCAAAACAACAAAGCTCTGACTTTATCCCAGATCACTGAATTTGATAAGACAGTAATCTAGCAAAATCATGTTACTTGTAAGCAGCTGGAAGAGTCTGTGATATTCTTGCACATTCACTTTTCCAGAGCTGTAAGCTAACATTGATGCAAGCAGAGAATTTCAGACACCATCAGCAAGGGAGGCTCACCAGGATGGGGTACAGCAGAGTGTTTGTTGGGTTTCTGTTGGTTCATTTGTTCTGTTTGGGTTTTTCATTAAAGCATTCACAGATGAGGAGGTTGATTTGCTTGTGGTTCTCTGTGAAAGAGCTGCTAAGGACACTGATATCTGCCCCTCAACAAGAACCTCGTGTCACCCAGTGTTGAAGGCTGTGAAGGGCAAACCCACACAATGCAACGACAAACAAAATTCAGACAACTCAGAAATAAAAATTANCAAATATGATGAGAGTTTCATCAGGAAGTCTGCCTAAGATTCTGCAGCAATTAAACCCCACATGAAATCATCTTCAGTGAAATAGCCCAGTTGTTCACAGAAACTCCAGTAGGTTTTTTCAGGATGACTGTTAGGCATCAAAAGATAAAAAAATGGAAAAAAATGGAAAGCATGAAAAAACAAAACTGAAAATACCTTAAGCATCAATCCTACACATTTCATTTTGGAATGCTACTGCTACTGAAGAGCCCACAAGAATAAAACAAACAACATCAGACCCTAACTGTATATCTGTACTAGCAACTCAAAGAGATCAAGTCTCAGATATTTTTTGTGGTCTTTGGAACATGTCAGCTACTTTGGACCTAAATTTATATGTTTGTAGGCATGCAAATTGATAAAATATCATCAAGGAACCAAATTCAAAACAACAAAGCTCTGACTTTATCCCAGATCACTGAATTTGATAAGACAGTAATCTAGCAAAATCATGTTACTTGTAAGCAGCTGGAAGAGTCTGTGATATTCTTGCACATTCACTTTTCCAGAGCTGTAAGCTAACATTGATGCAAGCAGAGAATTTCAGACACCATCAGCAAGGGAGGCTCACCAGGATGGGGTACAGCAGAGTGTTTGTTGGGTTTCTGTTGGTTCATTTGTTCTGTTTGGGTTTTTCATTAAAGCATTCACAGATGAGGAGGTTGATTTGCTTGTGGTTCTCTGTGAAAGAGCTGCTAAGGACACTGATATCTGCCCCTCAACAAGAACCTCGTGTCACCCAGTGTTGAAGGCTGTGAAGGGCAAACCCACACAATGCAACGACAAACAAAATTCAGACAACTCAGAAATAAAAATTAATACTGGCAGCTGTCAAAAGTCACAGAAATAGTGACAATAGTTGCCAATAGGTAAGGGGAACATTCAATTACAATTTCCAAGATCTTGGGGAAGTCGAGCACTTCCTTGGAGCGTTCTTTGAACGTTCTAATTTTTTGCTTAAGAAACATTTACCTAAATGAAAAGCAAAACTCAACTGTTTCCATATCAATGACTGGATTAAAATCAAGAACAAAATAATTTATCAGCTATGTCTGCATAACTGATTCCTGAGATTAGCCTGGAATTACTGACTTTATTGACTTTGCTGGACTTGCTCTTGCTAATGTAAGCAAAATCTAAATTTGACAAAAGATATTTGGGCTAGCTTTGCTTCCAGTGCAGAGCTTTGTTTTCTGAAACATTTGCTCAATTTTTGGCAATAAATATAGTAGGTTTTACAGCAGATAGTTATTGTAACTAATTTGTACTTACAGGACTAATTATGAGTGAGAAGAAAGCTGCTTACAGTACTCTCTCACATCTGGAGACGACCAGAAGCACAACAGCAGCTGTCTGGATGCTGCCATGAATTTGTTGCTGTTTATTCACTGAATGCTGATTCTTTTCTCTCCTGATAAAAAGTCTCATGCACCTCCCATCACCCTGCATCACTGCTGGGCTGAATTACTGAGCAGGGAAATCACATTCACTTGGCTAAGATAGCAAACAAAAGAACTACTGACAGCATGTGAATATCTTCATACTGATCAATACACACATAAACTGCCTGACCACCTATTACAGGAACCTTGCTTCTGGTTTTTTTCATTCCTCCATAAGTTCACATAGAACCAATTATCTTCTCTCACCTCTCTGAAAGAACTTTGGGGCAAAATTTTTGGGACAAAAGGATTGTTTAATTGTCCTAAGAAGTAAAACCTAACAAAAAATTCCAGCACATTGTCACTACTAAGGTGATGTTTGACAATCCTAATTCAAAAATTGAAGATGTTAATTGGTTGCAATAATTAAACACCTTTCTGAATTTTTTTTTCCATTTTTTTTCTCTTGGACATTTTTATTTAATTTTTAGTTCATTTCTCTTGGTAGAAGGGAAGGAAGAATTGGGTAAATAGTTTCTCAAATTCTTGATTTATTATAAGTATAAATTAAAAATTGACTATCCAAAACATTTTACCAGATGTACAACTATGCTTAAGAAGGAATATGTTAGCATTGGGGTTTTTTCCATGTTCAAAATAATCAACACCACCCCCACTAATCCCACAGCACATTTTGAACTTTCATCAGAGAAAACAAAAAATAGCTTTGAACTACCCAAGTTTACAACAATTAAGCTGTATGAACAATATGAAATGTTTTTCTAAAGCACTTCAGAAAATGACTATTATTGAACCTGCAGTTTTTGGAGCTGTAAGTACTACAATTCCAGCCACACAGCTCAGGTCAAAAAGGAGCAAGTCAAGATGACAGAAAGCAAGTCAATGAATTCTTACACGATTTTTCAACACAGACACAGATGGACAAGAGTAGAAGCCACTATACAATATAATACTTCTGTGCTACTTTTTCTGAGGTAAACATCAACTTTTCTTGCTGTTACTGTCATTCACAGGTTACAGTATCCTCACATATTTTAATTTATCAGGTTTTCCAACCCCCAATCTCTTCCACTATATTAGGCAATAGCATCATTTTAGTGCTTGTGAGAAATGTGTAAGAAAAAAACCAAAACAGCCATTAAAAACAAAAATCCCTAAACTACCCTATAAAGTGAATTGAATTGTGCAAAATCAGAAAGAGCATTCTGAGGCTTAAAAGTTGACTCTGATGAAAGGCACTTTGGAGAAGCTTTCATTCTGTAAATGAAATCAACACAGCAAATTTTTAACTCAGATTTCAGAGTTCCACATAGCAGGGAACTTAAAAGAAACAAGATTACCTAACCAAACAAAAGACTGAGTTAAAAACTGAAGAATTGCTGTATTTTCATTTTTGGTTTTTTTACGTGTCCTGCGACTGCAGTGTTCTCCAAAGACTGAGGCCAAGTAATGACCTTCAGTGGCCATCTCAGATTCTCAGATATCATTAAAACTTTGCATCTTCCTCTTAGTTCCACAGGAATTAGAAGCTCCAGTCAGTTGAACAAGGTGATTTTCCCCCCCTGTGCTTTCTTTCCCATGGAATGCTGGGGCAGAGGGACAGCAGTGGCCCCTGCTGTGGCACCCACCCTGCCATCTCCAGCTCTTCCTGCTCCTCTTTCCAAGCCCCTCACCCCTGGCAGCCCTGTCCCAGCCCCTGCCAGCTTTCCCCCTCAGTCTGGAGTGTGGCTGCCCAGAGGGCAGGGAGCAGAGCTGCTGCATCCCTGACACAGCCCTGCAGACAGGCCAGAGCCCTGCTCCAGCTCAGGGAATATCTCCCAGCACACCAAAGTTCAGCCAACATCATCTCTCCTGTGTAAAGAAGGGGGACAGGATCCCTTCTCTGGGCAAACTGGGGGCACACAGCTGTGACTGTCAATGTTTCTTTGTCAATTATTTTTCCGGATTTGTGGTATTTTTTGTGGCTGTCCCCTGGATTCTGTCCATTTGGACTCCAGATTGCTTGTGCTGTCACATCATGCTTGCTCAAAGTCTGCAAACAGCACATTTTGCATCATCGTGTTTCCACTAGTTTCCATTATCCCAGCACTTCAATTTCCTCCTAATTCATAGCATGCAAATGAGACCTCAAGTTTCTCAAGGAACAAACTGAATGAACACAGACTTAACACTAAGGGAGACAAGTATTCAAACCTTTTTTATCATTTTCATCCTGAGATAAACTGTCAGACAACCAGTATTTCTAGTGTGGTGTAAGGAAATGACAGGAGAAACTGAAGCACTGACACAAAACCACAGGGTTTCTCAACTCCAGCTTGTATGAAACAGCATCACATTCTGGGCCCAGGAACATTATATAACCCCAGCACATATCAGAGAAGTCAACAAAACTAAAGCCTTGTAAAACTAAAATGAATAGACACTTAACCTTGTAATTTCCTCTACTTTTAAGTATTTGCAAAAATTGTTTCACCTTAGGATTAAGGCTTAGTATTCACTGAACACAATATAAAACGTTTTTACCTCTGTTTTACAGTCACTGTCCAGGCAGCCAGGTAGTGCTGTAAAACAGTGTCTCTGGAATGTCTGAGGCTAATAGGATGGCACTGCTCCCTGCTGTGTTTAGAGAAACGTTAGAGAAAGAATTTGTACTGATTATTTAAAAACAGCTCCAACCTACATCATCTCTTCTGCATGACAGATGCCTTTAGAAATGTACCTGTCTGTGCAGAAGCTCTAGAATGACACTGAACCCACTTTCTCTCCTCCACATGAAGGCATTCTGTGTCTCCAGTCCTCCAGGAGTGTCCTCTGCTCAGCATGTCACAGCAATTTCAGAAGCAGAATGCTTGCCACAGCGTGCAGAGGCAGAAGGATCTGTGTGAGATTATCTGGAGTTATAATAACCCAGAGCACTGGAGCAAACGGAGCCCCCAGAACAGAGCAGCCTTGGGTGCTCCCATGGCCAGATCCCTGCACAGAGCAGCATCTTCCACCCCAGCCAGCCACAGCACAGAGCTGATCAATCACAGCTTTTAATCTCATTACTGCCCCAGGGCTTTCTTTTCCCTGAAACAAGTTTTCCTGCTCTTTGGTAGCTTAGGATACCACAAAAGTTATTAGCATCAAATGACATCATTTGCCTCCTCTATATTAATTTATACCCAAACTTTGAGGGAGTTCAAATTAAAGATGATGCTTAATCTGTCATGGAGTTTCACACGTGTGTTTGCTGCTAGCACTCATCAAACCCCAGGTGACTCCATACCCATTGCATTCCATTAAAGAATGGATACAGCAGAAAATATTCAGTTCTTAAAGCTGCATTTGCAAAGGAGGTAAGTGCAGTGTGGTGTCTAAGTTTAGGCTAATGGTGCAGTTAGAATGAATATATAGAGCACACATCCAGTCACTGCAAATAAAGTATTCCAGCACATTGCTTTGGAAGTCAGTCTCAGGATAATACAACAGTCTGACACATGAACATTTAAAAAGATTCAAATCTCAGGGCCCCAAATCAGTTCAGCTATTTTAAATCATTGTTGTAAATATTGAATATTAAAAGAATAAAACTAATTTGACAACAAAAACGTTACTTATTTCCTTAGAGCTGGTTTATATTTAATTCTTCCCAATAAAATATCTCTTGTGAGGTCTATGACAGCTCTCTGAAAAGATCTTAAATTTTACAGCAAGTAGTAAGGTAACCCATCACATCCTCCCACACACAGTCTCTTTCAAAAGCAGAAAACTGCACAGAAATTAACTGTTTGCACAGCCAGCTGGAATTGCTGCTGAATTTCAACCTGCAAGAAGAGTACCTGCACTGGTTTCCACTCCTCTCTTGTTCCAGGTGACAATTTGATACTTTGGAAAGGTTTCAAGTTTTATCATTCAAGAAAAAACACAACTACAGTAGAAAGAAATCCAGCTTCTGGGGAGAAGACAACAGCTTTTGGATTTTCTTTATTTTTTAAATAAAGTTAGGGCATTAGAATAAATGTCTACTATTCAGACACCTTGCTATAAACAAAAACACCCTGAATGAAGGGGAGAACTGTTGTGAAATATTACATGGATGGCAAAAATAACATCTTCAGGTATAAATTTTAAAGAGCTTTTTACTGTATGTTATGACAGCTCTCTACAGATGAAATTTGGAATTTGAATCCAAGTTGCCACATTTAATTACTAAATAAATCTTGGACAAAATCTCCTGAGCCATTTTTAATAATTGAAGAATTTCCTCCTACAAATCCTTCCAAAAGAGAAAACTCACACCATTTAATGTAACTGCATGGCTTTCTGAGCCCTATAACAGGGAAATACAAACTATAACTGTAAAGCATTACTATAACTCTGGAACACCTTGGGTTTATTTAGTATTCATATTCTTTGGTGCCTATTTTGCTGCACAGTTGTTTTACTGTGGTCACACATCTCTGAAGAGACTCGAGAGTTTTCAGCTGGGTTAGGCTCGAATAAATCCCCAGACTTTACCACTTCCATCTTTAAAGATCGACGTTTGACTTTTAATACAGAACTGAACTTGGGTTTAAGCCTCATTAAACAGCATCTGGGACTTTGAAGAAGCTGAAATTCTAAACAAGGGAATGATTTTCTAGATAAGGACACAGCCCAGCTTTTCTTTTTCTTCTTTTTTTTTCTTTTCTTTTTTGTTCAGACAATTGCTTCCATTTTCTGAAAAATGGATTTCCCTAGAATATGCTTATACACAGTCAGGATGCTGCTGCTGTCAACTCTCTTACCACTTTTTAGATAAAAATATATCCTGCTTTACTTCAAATCTGCAAAAGTCAGTCAATGATAGTTAATTGCTCAGTCATGTAGCGTGTACAGCTGCAGACCAAATAATGTCTGCTCGTTTCCCAAGCTTATTTTAAGTGTGTTCTCATGGGTCCGTCTATAATTCCCTCCACTCCATCCCTGAGTCAGACATCATCTCTCCCCATCCCCTGAACCAATTTGTTCTATTTCTGTTACCGCTTTAGATTTAAGGTAATGATGAGCCTTTTGTCCTTGGTCTCCAGACAGCTGAAAATCTGGGTCTAGATTCTTTCATCTGCTCCATGCACAATAATGTGCCTGCTCTGAGCCCCACTGCTTCCTCAGCGGGGCTAATAAGAGCAGGTTTCTATATGTACATGTCCAATGGCAAAAATCTGCATTCTGTTTCCAGCACACACATTTCCAATATTTATGGTGCACAAGTGTCTCTTTCAACACCAAGATGACCAATAAGATCTCATCATTTTAACAGGGACATTCACAGACATATGTTAAATACTTCATAGTGCTTATAGATTTCTGGGTGCAGTATATTTTCATTCATGTGTGTTTGCTAAGTCTCAAGACAATTTTTGCATTATTATATCACCAATAAAAGCACATACTTGTGAGGAATTTCATGCAGATGCATAAAGGGTATTTTTAGTGTGCTTTCAGGGGGAGTATTCCAGAAATCTAAAAGGCTAATAGTCTAAATTTTTTCTTCAGGTACTTTTGAAAAATCCCACTATTCAAAATTATTCCTCACTATGTAAATACTTCTATTAGGAATAAGACTTGAGAATTCATATGCTTCAGGCTCTCTGACAACAAAATTTCCATTTCAATTAAAAAAACCAACCAAACAAACCACAAAGCCAGTTAAGAGAAAAAAGATCTACATTTCTTTTTCCCTTCCACGTCAAAGCAGATCTCTAGATAGGATATCAGTGCTTATAACTGAAAATATTATGTTGTCTTTGCAAAGACTGAACTGAGCAACTACAGTCAGAGTTCTGCAGTGTGGTTAATGGTGAGAGGTTTTATTTGTATCTCACAATTGTCTTCCAGACGATCTTGCTGAATCAAAGGTCAGCTGGAAGGTCTGTTAATAGTTGTGAGGCATCTGTCCAAAATGGGAGGGGAGGCTGCTCGGATCTGGACATCACTGTTATGCACCAGTTGCACACATTGGCTGAGAGGAGACATAATCTGTGTTTCAGAACAAACCAGAGTTATCCAATCCTCTCCCCTGATGTCCCCCACAGCAGCACTGAGGCAGGAGGGAACACTGGAGCCAGCACAGACTCCTGGTCTCACTCACCTCACACCGAGGGTCTCTCTGTGCAGGATTTATTTATTGTGGTACATGACAGAGGGGAGTCTGCCTCGTCTGACCTGGCCAAGAATTCAGTTTCAGCACAAAGGGAGCACAAGAGGTCCCTTTTAGAGGGCTAGATTTGAGACCAGGAATAGATAAGGGCCTTGCCCAGTCCCCCAAAGTTGCAGGAATCTGCACATTCTCTGAGGCCACAGACTGGTTGACCATGTTCAGTGTGAAGAACTTTTTATTGACATCTCCTTGAAATTGCCCTCGCTGAAACTTGTGTCTTTTGTCTCTTGTCCTTTTACTGCACATCTCTGAGAGCAGTTTGGCTGTATTTTCTCTCTGGCTCTTTGTTGTCCTTTCTGTGAAAGGCAGAATTGCTTCCCTTGAAACAATACTTTCAGAATTCAAAAGTTATTTGCCTTTTGCAGATAGTGGGTTAAAAGTCTGATTAAGGAAATTCTTGTCATGCTGCAGCAGTTACATGGGACAATGATACACACACATACACATCCCTCCCCCAAATTCAGTCAACCAATCAGTTTCCCAGAGCAAGGCAGAACAGAAGCAAACACATCAGGAACTGGCTGCTGTAGTTAGAAATTACTCAGGCTACACTTGTAGAAGATGCTCTTAAAACCAAAGCTAACAAAGGCCACGGAGCAGCAAAGGGGTCTAAAGAGAAAAAATAAAGTTACTCAATGCACCAAGCTGCTCACCAAACTATTACATCATTAAATGGGAAAAATGCAACAGAGAAAAGAAGTTGTTTGTGAGAGATCATGGCTCACTGTTGCCTTATGACTGCTAAACAATATTTGCGCTCGCTGAAAAAATAATTATGACTCCAGAAATGTTCCAGACACATTGCAAACAACAGCAGCCATAACTTCACTACTGTTTATTACAAAGCAATAAAGAGTATTGAAGAATACAAATAGCCAAAGAAAAACAACAAAGTTAAAAAGTGCAGAATTTCTGGTTTTTCTTTTTTTTCCCCAGTATTTTTTGGTTTTTTTAATTATTCACAGAAAAGGAACTCACCCCTTTCTTTCTAATGGAAGACTTGTCAGCCAGCACACTCACAGCTGGAGATCTTTATCTCAAAAAGGCTAAAAGACTAAATTATTTACAATTTAACTCTAACCTAATTCCAGATGAATTGTGCTTGTGCAGCATTTTCTAACAGTTTATGCAAGCACAGCCCAGCTGAGAACAAACAAGGCATTAGCTGCTTGCAGTTCCAGGTCCCTAATTTACCATAGACACTACAACAAGCAGCATTACTGCACTAAACAAGTTAACATGCAAATTATTCTTCTATCAAGCCAATGTTACAGAGATAACGGAATTGGGAAGGACAGCAGAAGAACCAAGATTCTGGTTTTAACTCCCCTTCATAATTAGATAATCCAATTTGCTTTCCTAAACATTTGTATAGTAACAGCATGTAAATGCTAAAACTAGTGTGCAGTGCTGCTTTTGGTATTGTAAAAAAAAAAGGATTAGTGGCAAGTTTTGTGCTTATGAAGAAGTAACCATCTACTTGCACAATCTTTCTTATGCTTTATAGACATATCCAGACATCAGATGTACTTTTCATCCAAATTCCTTCCCATGCTCACATAAGACCTGCCTCTGAACTGAACACAGAATCTAAGATAAGGTTTTTTCCAGCTACACAAGTTTATACTCTACAGTTCAATACAAATAAATTAAAAAGTCACCAACAGCATCCTTCTAGAAGAAATGGATCAACCAGGAATTGCTACACTCGGTGGAAATATGTAATAATTTAAGATAGTATGTCAAAAACTTTGTGTTTTTCTGAAATGAAACCTGCACTAACTGCTGTGCATCCGGATAAACAGAATACTCCAGCGCATGTTAAAAATGGATCCTAAACCACACTCCTCCTTGCTCAAAGGCAGGGCTTTAGGCTGTATCTGGATTAACAGGAAAAACTGAGTGGGATTTAATTATTCTCTTTGCTGGGATGACAAGAATGGCTGCAGAGCACGAGGGGAGGGAAGCAGGCAGCAGTGCTCAGCAGTCACTGGCTCTTCTGCATCCTGCAGTGCTGTGTGGACCTTATAACCTTCAGCTTAAGCCATTCCCTCGTGATCAGAGCAGTCATACCTCCTGGTGCTGAATTACTTTGTCACTGGTAATGCTGCAGGACGGGTCATATCCATCAAACCAAGTGAAACCCTGCACAGAAAGATTTATACACTGCTGTGCAACTGCTCACAACGGGGAGGGAGCAGCCCAGAGCTGACACCCCGTGTGTCCCTCCTGAGCTGCAGCAGATGAGTCCTGGAGAAGAAGAGGGCAACCAGAAAGCACCTTAAATTCTTTAATATTCTTCAAAAGGGAAAAAAAAAAACCTGGAAAAAAAAAAAACCTGAAAAAAAAGAACAACATGCAACTGCACTGCAATGTTCAGTGTTTTGCAACTGGGAAAAAAAAAAGAACAAACAAAGCAACCCAGGAGGCAGGGATAGGACCACAACACAATTATTGCAAACTAATCTCCATCAGAGAAACTAAACACTTGCTGTTCACACGTGCCTGCTTCTGCTGATCTTTTCCTCCTGGAGCACAGGAACTCCTCACTAGGAGGCATCAGCACTGAGCAGGTGTGGCTGGGTACAGAAGACCCACAAGCCTAATTTCACTCCACTGCAGTTCAGAACAGAAGAATGACAGAACAGGATTACACTGGGGCCAGTTCTGCCTCTTTTAGAATTTCCAGTAGTGAAAAGGAGAGTGATGAAGGGATTATTTGGATAGGTGGGTGGAAAAACTGGACAAGCTCTCACACAAACACTGGTGACAGACATGGGCCCTTTCTCCAACACTAACTAGAAACTGATCTGAAATACTGCAATGGAGAACTTAAACCTTAGCAGGGGTACAAAACCAGAAGATCTGTTCATTAGGAACAGGAAAAGCATCAATGAAAATCAATGACTACTTTCCAAAATCATATCTGAGTTGAGCCCTTCTGGAGCAAGTTCCTGCCCCCCAAGGAACATATTTTGTACAAGCTATAAACTATTGGCAATCCAGAAATCTCGGGCAGGACAAATAAAGTAATCAGTAACTGATGTCCCTTCATCAGCTGCACAGTGCAGATCATTTATCAGGAGAGACCTGGTCCCATGTTGAGAAAGAACTAAAAAGTGATGTGTAAGGTCATTGTCTAACACTTACTTAACACTGAGAGACCTCAAGCACTTTAATCCTCACATATGGGGTTGCAGCAGGTGCCCAACAAAAGCTTGGGGACACAAATGCAAACTTCTTCTGGCAGCAACACAAGACATCCTGACCTGTACTTCATAAGTTATTGCTGAAGAGCTCCCAGATGAGCCACATTAATAAAGCTGTAGCCTAACTAAACCACATCCTTCGCATCTCATGCTCCCATGTGTCTGGGAAGATCAATGCAAACCAAGGCAACCCGAGTGGGAATCATTAAATGCATTTGTGAGCCCCGCCAGATCAACAAACAATTAGACACACAATGTACCAATCAGGACAACAAAGCAGCCTTATGGTTATGATCCCATCAGCTTAGCTTTCCTCAGGAGTACTTCCAATTAATTATAAAACATTTCTACACAAACAGCAGCATCTCTAAATGTCTACTTTAAACACCATTAACACTGTCAATAGTCTAATTTCTATAAGTAAACAACACAGCCTTGCTCTTGACAGGCATGTCCTACCCCACTGAAACTTTCGGTGCTATTCTGCAAGTACATAATTATACTGATACAGTTGCAATCCCTGAAGGAAGGGAATGGGAAATGTGTGTAAACATACTATCCAGGACCATAGGGTTCCCCAAAAAACAGTGATTAATGCATTTCAATGAATATCAAAAACAGACAATACCTCAATGATTTTCAGGAACCCGCTCAACAATCTGCTTAAAGTTTTTAAAAGACAAAATGAGAAACACACATGCTACAGCTCTGCATTCACGGAGCTCCAACTCTTTGCAAAGATCAGTGCTGCCACTTTCTGGATGAGTGCATTTACCCAGATGGGCGAAAAGGCTGAGAATTGCTGCTTGTGCTGGGCTGGAAGCTGGACCAAGCAGGCACAGCTTGGCTGTGAGAGCAGAGGGCCCACACAGCAACACTGATGCATTTACCAAGTAAGAAAAAGGTTTCTTATAAATTAAGGAAAAATCAGAGGAACAAATATGTTTAATATATTGAAAAGAGCCTTTAGGAGCTAGAGAAGCATTAATAAGAATAGAATGAAACTATCATCCTGACAGCCTGCACACCTGTTTGCATACTTAAAAAAAAGAGAAAGCACTTGTCAAAGAGAGCCTCCCCATCACTATCCTGTGTTACTCTGGGTCAAGTGGCTGATCCCAGAGCACCAATATCCTGATAAATACTCTGCTCTTGTCATGTAGACATGAGCCTTTTGCTACAGCCCCCAGATACTCAACACAGAGAATCCAGCTGTTCCATTCTGTGAAAGCTCTGACACATTCAGAACATTTTGCTTGTTTTGTTCAGAAAGCAAACAAAAAAACCCAACAAAAAAAGAATCTCCAAACCCTACCAAAATCTGAACTAGGTAGTCTAAATTATTACCAATTACAGACCACGTGGACTTCTTAGTCTTCAGTATCAAAGGAGAGACATTAATTTTTACTTGTATATTGTTATTGTGTTTATTTGCTTTTTGTTTTCCACAGTGCCCTAAAGAGTCTCCTTTGCTGGCATTTATCAACAAATGTTTGAAGACTAGAAGAGTAATAGTCACTCATGATTCAATCCAAGCAGTTTCTGTAGCTGGACGCAGTTATTTTGTTTGTAATGCTAAAAACAAAACACTAAACAAAAAAAAACCCACAGCTGCACATGTTAGCATTACCAAAAACCCCAAATAATTCAGATCAACTTAAATGACTTGGATCATCTGACCCATCAGTGGGTCTTAACTCCTAAAAGGAAACTCAGATTTCTGTATAATCAGAAAAGCTGTTAATTCAATACAGATATTACAGGGTTCTATGACACCAATACTGTAGTTTCAAATATTTACTTCAATCAATATTAACTATTGAATGTTGTAATAATAACAATGTGTTGTACTGTATGGGGCTACCAATCTGAAGTCACTCTTTGGTGAACCAGGACAGAAATGTGGTGAATAGGAGGGAGTGAGATGGACTCTGACCAGAACAGTCAGCTGTGTCATCTCTGACTATCAGGAATCCTTGACTTGGTGTAAGGGTTTAAAATTGTATTTTTCACTTCCATCTGACTGCCCTGAATCATCAGTCCACACTTGGTCTGGCATAACAATATTTCCACAAAACCTCCCTTTATATCTATAAAGAAGCAGAATTAGTGTTATTTATTTAGATCACAAGATTTCCAATTCTCATGTAACTACAGAATAAAGAAATCTCTCCAGGCAGACATTTCAATGAAGTAGTGTCTAATTATTTCCTCTTAGTGAATTTTTCTTAGAGTAGAGCCTAAAATTTAGGAACTTAAAACCAATCCCATCCTTTTTAAAACTATGGCAGGACTTTGTATCTTGCTTTCAGTTCCTTTTTTGAGCCTAAGTTTCATTTGGTAAAAGCTGTCTTCCCATCTTTACATTTTAGGAACCTCACACATCTTAGAACTTGCCAAATAGAGCTCTTGTCCATGCTAGAAAACTGTAGCAACTTGCTTATCTTCCTGCAAACAAAAGAGTGGAAAAGATGCTCTATCAAAATAAAAATAACCATGCTGATAAAAGTCACTTATACACTGAGATAACTCCTCCACTAGTCTTTTCCCAAAGCTATCATTTAACTGTACTTCAGGAAAAACAAATCAAATCTAAACCAGGTAGAACAGCCAAGCTGATGCACAATGTATTTAGTATTACTGTTTACCTTAGCAGGCAGAAGATGGGGAAAAAAACATAAAATCGACCCATTGTTGTCCCAACAATGAACACAAAAGGAAAAAATAATGAAAAAATATATTCGAAAACACAGCTACATTTATGGCATTGTTTCATTTGTTACCATCAGAAAAATACAGCAGATACTAATGATAATTACTACATAAATGCTTTATTCCTTTCTTCATATTTTCTACCTTATTTTTCCCTCTCTCACAAAATATCCAGAGTTATCAGTATGAACAAGATCAGTCTAAATAAAGTGTTAGAAGGAGACAGAGAGAATCCAGAGGTGTCTCCAAACCAAGAGGTGTGAGGAAGTGTCAGCTCCAAATACTGCATCACTGCCCAGGGCAATTCTGGAGCGTATCTGGGGAAGCCAAGATGCAAACAACAAGGTTTTGTTGTAAAAACAACATTTAAATAGCTCTCAAGGAAGAGAAACAGCAGGCTGGAAATGAAGGCTGACCAAAATTAATGGCAAACTTGCTCAAGACTGACATATCAGGATAATTGTTCAAGAAGGCCTCCCACACAGGGAAACAGCCTCAAAGCTGCTCCAAGGTCAGCAGGATTTGGGCTGAGCACTTAGGGAAAGGCAGCCTCTGAAGCTCACTGTAGTTACATGTTCTCAACTCCTAATCCAAAAGGAAGCTCCTTTTAAAATTGGCATTGCAAATGATGGGAGTCTGCATTTTTTAATCATTGGGTTCTTTTCTTCCTCTGGCAGACTGGGAATTGCTGTTCAGTAGTTTTAGGCATTAAGTAATTTTGAGGTGCACAGGACATTTTAATTAGGCTGACACTGTTTTATACATTGTATTGATTTTGCCCTTTTTTGGCTATTAATTGATTTATTTTTTCCAGTTGAGGATATGAACTTATCATTGATTTCTACTAAGTCAAACAGTTGAAGGATGATACATCTATTGCAACTTGACAAAATGCCATCAGGGAAGAAAATTTCTGTTTTACCTGTTTTCCAGGTGAAATGGCTCCACAACTGCAGCCTCAGTTCTGCAAGAAACTACAGCCCTGGATTCTGGCCACTGAGGAATGTGATCACTGCATGGGCACACGAGTAGAATGGGAGCTTGGCAACACAGTTCATCACCAGTGGCAGTGACTCAGTATGTTACAACACTCACTTTTTTTATTCCAAACCATTATGCATAAGATGTGTGAATAAAAGTCTTTCAAATCAGATCTTCCAAATCAGATCCTCTTCTTCATCATTCAGGAGATCCAGCAGAGATGCCAAACCAGCTCTCCACTAATCCTTTTAGAACAGGATTTTCTCACCATCAAAGAACAGTGCATGAGGGTTTATATGCCCTGACCAAGGTTTTCCATGTTCACACAACCAGATGAAAGATGTTGATGCCTGTTTTCTCCTCATGTATCTAATCATGCCCAAACATCACAGCTGGATCTTTGTGGAAATTACAAAATAGTCGCCAGAGATGCCTTTATTATTTTTTTTTCCCAAGGGTACTATCTTTTTTTGAGAAAAAATATACCCAAATCTCATTATAACACAACAGTCATATGCTGTATGCTTGCTAACCTATTTATAAAACTCACTGAAATTAGCAGGTCACTCTACCAGTGCTTCTCAGAGGGTATAAAGTTGTTTTCAGCCACTGGGTGAGATTTCAGCAGTATCTTTTAATTAACTGTTTGGAAATTTCAACCACCCAATACTGGGCATGTCAGTTCTAGAAGGGAGATATTGACCTGCTCAGCTGATCATTGTAAGGACGCTGTAGCTCTCAGAAGGGCAATTAGATGTTTGTATCAGAACACTCCCAAGTCTTCCATGAAAAGCCAGAGAACTGGCTGGGATCCACTGGAAATCTGCCCTTGGAGCACTGAGCACAAGAGAAGCCTCACACAGACTGAGAAGGGAAATGTTCTGTCCTGCACTTGACAGGAGCAGGACCTGGGACTGAATTTTATCTGGCAAAAGGAAAACTCCAATTTCCAGGTGAGCCTGATGCAGTTCATTTAGCCTTGGGAGAACCTCCAAATTTGGAGTGAGCAATTCTGAGTGGCAGTTTTGCTGATTCCTTCCATGAAAACAGAAGATGATGAGAGTTTGCACATGAAGGATGGTTAAGAGGAGGAATCCTCAGCTAATAATGGCCATTCTTTCAATACTTTATTTTCACTGAGGCACTGGGCAGTGCAATTATTGAACCCAGGGTCACAGAATGAACTGCTAATATGCTGCTGAAGGCTGCAGCTGTAACACACTTTATGAGTCATGAAAAAGTTGAGTAGCACTTAAGTAACCTAGAAGAGATGGGAGTAAAAGCTTCTTTGTGTAAGAAAAGCCGAAAGACCTGCAAGATCCATAATTTTGCCAATCTGCACCATTCTCACAGTCTGTTACAGCACAGGTGGAATGCAACTTAATACTACAATTTATTAAGCAGTCCCTGGGTTAATTTACAAGGAGTGTTTCATTAGATCTACCTGCACTAAGTCAGACAAATGTGCTATATGACATGCAGTGAGAAAAAAATAATTTTATATATTCAGCAACAGTAGAGATCCTGAGTTGCAAAATAATTTGAACCCTAATAGAGACCATTTAAGTGAGGAATTGCCATGTTAATACTACACTGCATTTTTAATCTTTATTTCAATCAGGAAGTCTAAAGAACTGTAAATATTTGCTCCTGTAACAGGTAACATGATGTTTTTCTATCTCAGAGGCTCAGAAAAGAAGTTGATTTAGCAGGAGTTTCACCTGCTAATGGTTCTCTATAGCACTCCTACTCTAATAACTCTCTTCTTCTCAAACACATTCATTTCTTTTGCACCATAATGTTTCCAGCTCCTCTGCATATATTACAACCCAGCTGCACAATACCTTGTCTTAACCCATGAATCTGACTGTTCTGACTTCCAACAGCCTGAGGAAAGAAAGGAAAAGGCAGCACTAACACAGTTCTCTCCCTATTCTGAGTCTTAACATAAGATCTCATTTTGAGGCTCCATCCATCATAAAATTAGAGTTTCCATCCATTGATGTGGCCAAAAGAAGTAGTAAGGGAGAGAGGATGAAAAGAAATTGTTCCTCAGCAATGCTACTCAACTCAGAGCAGTAAAATAAAATAAACAGCCAAACCACTTGCAGTAGCAACAGGCAGGGAGTGAATCACTAAAAATTTGTTGGAACTTTATCAAGAGCGAGCCCGTTCTGTAGATTAATGTAAAATGAGAATGTAAATAATGCTTAGAATTTCAATGATCCTTTTAATTTATTTCTTTGAATCTAATGCATTTAATAGAAAATAATTGTCTTCCAGGCAAGGTCTTTGGTATTTGCATTTAGGACATTGTCCCCTTCCCTCTTCATAGACAGATAAATAGTAACACTACAGTGTAATGTGCCATTACCCATTTTTCACTAGGAAAGAATTCAGCTAAATGGAACAGCATTGACAAAGCAACTAAGCTTAGTAAATGAAAGCTCTCCTACATCAGGGTGTCTAAGGCTAACTGGTAAATAAACATTCATTTTTAACAAGATGTTTTCCTTGCTTACTACACACAGTTTTGAGAAATTGCATTTGAGTTTCGTTTTTGGTGGCTTTGTATCAGGTTTGGATGAAGATGTTTTAATGTATTTTGTGAATTGTTAGCAGGGAAGTGTTGATAACAAGGACAAAATGGAATGGAGGAAAATCTGTCTCTCTAAAGCATCCTCAATGTTCTACTTCTCTTCAAAATGCAGTTGGGTATGAAAGTCACAAATGTACAGCAAACACCAGGGTTCCAACATGCTGAGGGAATGCTGGGCCAATGTGCCCAGCAGGGTCCTTTACACCCTGAGGGGCTGAGAATGCTGGAATTTCAGCTGGGACAGAGACTGTCCTAAACTCAGAGCTGAATCAAAGACCTCCCTCACACCAAATGCTGCCCTTTGAAGTGAACTTTGGCAATGCACAACTGCTCCAACACAGATTTGTGCACCACACCGAAGCACTGAGCTGTGCAGTTGAGCTGAGACACCCTCCTGGGACACCCCTGTCATGTATTCACTCAGTAGTTAATACAACCCCAAATATAAGTCAGAAAAGAAAGGAAAAGGAATCTATGGAAAGTATGCAGCCTCAATATGAATAAAGAGGCAGTGCTTTACAGAATATCAGTGGAAGAAATCATAAAATTGCATGAGATCAGAGATCAAAAACCACTGTCATTAAACTAGAAAGATACAGAACTCAATTTGGAAAAATATAACATTGGCAACCTCGGGGGCAGGAGAGAGAATTGAGCTGTGAATGTTTAAAATTCAGCATATTAAATGACTATGAGACAAAAATTTAATCGGAGTGTTCAGCAAATAGGGACAATACAAATTAGTATTGCTGTTTCAAATACTAATGTTGCCCCATCTATCAAAACAAGTTCTAAAAATTTGTTACAACATTTTATTACTTTTAAGCATAGAGACCAATCAAAATAGCACAAGAACTCCTGAACCCATAAAAAACCCAGCTAATTAACTGCAGAACTACGAGTACAGAGATACCCACAGCCTATTGATGGACAAGCATAGCTTTAGGCCTGAATTGTAAGTCCCAAATCCTCTTAGATAAATTCCTCTACAAGCTAGGGAGCTCTGTGGCATAATGCAAACACCAAATCCAGAGTTCTGATAAAATGCCACATAAAAGTTAAGACTGGTTTCTGACGTGTATCAAGATATGCATTTCAGTTTTAAAACACAGCTTAGCCTAATTTTTCTCCCATCATCTCATTTTTGTCCCCCTGTGACACACCACTATTTTCAGAAGAGTTTGTTCACTTACATGAGCACATAGATAGAACATTTAGTATATTTTCTTCAGTTTGTTTCCTGGGAATGCAAGTCAAAATCTGGGATTTTGAGACATGCCTTTAGGGCATTGCTCTACTGACTGACCACAGGGGTATCCTGCCAGAGTTCTGAAAAGTGACACTTTGTCCCCTTCAAAATTTGCAAACGTCATTCAAAGTCAAAAGGGCACTAAAGGAGGGGAAATGAGGATCTGAACTCCTGAAAACAGAGAAATGAGACCCTGCTTAAGGGAGGAAGTACTTTGTTAAGTTAATGTGGTGGGCTCTTAAGGAACAAGAAGGATTCTTGGAGAAATTTCTAATCTTTCTGTTGCCTGTTCTATGCTTAGGGGATTGTTTGCTTGAAATGTCTGTTCCATCATCTACTCCTAGTCATACTTTTCTATTTAAAATAAAACAGTGCTAAAATGTTCAAATTAAAATGTGAAAGTCCACATAAGCATGACAAACACACAGGATCTCCCTGAGAAAGGAGAGGAGAATGCCAAAACAGGGGATCCCTTACAGGGCAGCAGGAGCTGCTCTGGGATCCATTGGGAATTCCACATCCTTTCACCTCTGGGATCCATTGGGAATTCCACATCCTTTCACCTCTGGGATCCATTGGGAACTCCACATCCTTTGTGACTCCAGCAAAAGCAGACAGCAAACAGACAGGCACATTATCACTTCTCAGAACTATTTACCCATCCCTGCACTCTACAGAGATGCAAGTGACCTTCTCTTGTCCCAAAGGCTTTATCAACTCTGATAAATACTTCAGGTAAAAAACAGGGAAGCTGTTTAGGAAGTGATGATTTATTGGTCAAATCTTCTGAAATATATAATTATTTTTTTCCCCCTGTTGATGTAACCAACAGTCAAACCCAAAACCCTGTGTTTTACTGTATCTTGCAGTTTCTCTAACAGAGTTTCCTTGTTCAGAGTTCATAATTGAATCTGGTGTCTATATAACAAATATAAGAAACTATAAAATTCTCCTCCCACAGGCAAATCCAACAGGCATTCACCTCCACAGCTTGGAAATAAAATTCCAACATGTGTGAGAATCAGCTCTTACACTGAGAATCTGCAAAATGTATTTTGCAGTGTTTTCACCTTTTTGTTCAAAAAACCCACACTGTCTACTCAGAAGATTGCCCACAGCTCTCTGACACGAAGTCAAGATGTTCTCTAGAAGGGCAGGCAGTTATCAGCAATCAGAGGAGTGGTCCAGTCCAGCTAGGGATGTTTGTTACAAATTAGAACACTCTCAATTCCAAATTTTCCTACTTTTACACAATGTCACATATTTTGCTACATATTACTTATGCTGAAAAAATAACCAGAGCTCACTCAAGATGGGAAATGCTTTAAGTGCTGAAACATCTCAAATGCAGTTCTATACTGCTGTGTGAATTTTGTGGTCATGAACAGAAACTATCTACAGCTAAAAAGGAAAAAAAAGTCATGGAAACAGGGACCTGTACTATCGTGTACATCCCATCACCACTGACAGAGGATCACTACAGGGAACTTCTATACCTGTGGGATAACAATGTGCCCACAGAGGATCAGATGAAAAGTAAAATTAATGCTTCAACCATTCATCCAAGGGTCAAAAAAAAATCCAAGTACATACACTTGACTGCAGAGAGAGCATAGAGGCTCTCAAATCTCTCCTAGAACCATGTTTGCTCAAAGATCTGCCTCGAGGTATAGATTCTTTCCCTTATTAATACTGTGCCTTCCACCTCTTCCCTGTAAAGTCAACAAGATATCACGGGTAGAAACCACTACTGAGGGCAACAAGGCTCAGGCAGTTTAATAAGGAAACAAACATTAAGAAAAAATAACAGAATGATTAATTATTATTTTCAAAGCTGGAAGGCTGGGTTTGGTTTGCTTTTTTAAAAATTGCCTTAAAATACAATAGCTCATCCTAGAACGCAGAAGTCATGGTATCATGGTAGGCAGTGTCATATTTACCAGAAAGAGAGTTCAGGGATGCTGAAAAGTTCCCAGACAATAATCATCCCAGACAGATTTCTTGCACTTCACTGTCTCTAAAGTTGGGACCAAACATCTTCCTGTAATTTATTCAGCTCAGTCTTCACCTACTAAATCAAACAACCCCTCTCCAAAAGCTCATTCATTTCTTCAACCAAACTTTAGTGATCTTTTGAGCTCCCCACAGTTCCACCTTCTGAGAAGCCCAGGCAGAAACCAACAGGGAGCTGTCTCCTCCTGCAGAAGGGACAGAACAGCCTCCAGAGACACTGGCTGTTCTCCCTTCCTGTTCCCTGCACTGGAGAGGAAAAACACTCCCCAAAATTTCAGCCTCTCTCAGGTAACAGAGTATACTGGCATTTAATCTATCCTGGGATGGTTTTTCCTTTCCTAAAAGGAATGAACTTAGGGAAAACAGCATCTACCCAACAGCAGGTGGGTAAGGTTGGGTATTCTGTCCCTGTATCACAATGGGTTTTTTGTATAAAACATGAACAAATGGACAGCACAATTCATGCTCACACATGCACAATATCAAGGCAAGGGGGAAGGAACAGTTAAGTTTGTTTCTGCTACGGCAGAGATTTAAGGTAGGCTAATACAGATGTCACCACCTGGTCTGACAAAGGCATTTGTGTCCTCAAAGAACTGAAACAACACAGTATAATTAAGATGAAGCACCAGGTTACCTCCCAGGTAAGAAGAGAAAAAAAGGGGTAAAAAAATAGGTTTTGGGAGAAGTTGGTATGTTCCAGCAGGAAAAGATCCCTCTGTAACAGATGCAGGCACTAAAATCATGTTTATATCCAAACTGCGACATTCTGCAACAACTATTACTCAGTAATTGTCTTACCTTTCCTTGCACATAATGGATTGCTTTCAGTAGTAGTTATTTGTTATCCTGAGATGCTTTCTTGCCACATCAACTGTGAGACAGCTAATTATTTTACCTACTTTTCATCTATCTTTCCAGCCTCACACTTCAGCTGCTGTTTTGTTTTCAAGTTTTATTATGAATCTTGCCATAATTGGGACTTTCAACCAAACACTAACAATGAAATAGCGGCATAACATTCCCAACTTTCATTTAAAATCACCACCTTGTTGACTGCAAAGACTGAAATGTGTTAACCAAATGAATTCAATAGCTTCAAAGAACAAAAAAAGTATTACTGCACTTTCACTGGATTTCTAAGCTCTTGACCTGAGACTAATGGAAAATAATTATATGAATTCACTGAGTACTGAGCATATATATATATATGAAATAATACCAAATGCTGGAAAACACTGAAAGTACTTTGGTTTTTTGACTCCCCTGTGAAGTTAACTGCTTCATTTCACAGGTGCTGCTGCTGAGAGCCCTGCAGCTCGGGAGGCAGCACAGACCCCTCCGAGAGCCCCAGCACAGCATCCCCAGAGCCGGGCTGAGGCAGCAGCAGCCCATCCCCTGAGCAGATCCCCTGGCAGGCCTGTGTGCAGAGGGAGGCAGGCCCGGCAGGAAGGGGCAGAGGGAGGCCAGCTGGCTGCTCTAAGAGCCTTCAATTCCCTGGCAGCTGCTCCCGGGGCCGGGGCGCTGACGGCAGCATCCCCTCGCCGGGACAGCGGAACCAGGCAGAGCAGCACCAAAGCACTGCATGCCTCATCCAGAACCAGCCCTGATTCCTGCTCCCTCTGCTCTCCAGAGAGACTCTGAGCAGCTTCTCAGGGGATCAGAGACCCTCCTGTGGCACAGCACTCAGTAAAACAGACCCCAAGGCTGCCTGGCTGATTCTACTCTTCCATAAATGCATGGTGCTGCTGCTGGCAATAAATCACTGTGCACAGGGGCAGAGGCCACAGCACAAACATTCAAAGCACGAGGTCCTCTGTGAGCCCCAGTTCTAGCACAATCTAATCTCACAAACATCACTTTGGCTCAGTTTACAGCAAATTTTAAGGTTTTTTAGGTTTAATTAGAACACCGTCTGCCTGAAGTTTTTCTGAGGACTCAAAGAGCCTAGAAGCAGGTTGAAACATATGGTACTACAGCAGTGGTGGAATAATAAAGCAGGCAGACTTCCACAGAAGTCTATGGAATAATTTACATGATCTTTTTGCTACTAGAACATTTAAAGAATGATTATCCTTTATGAAATCCATGGAGATTCTGTTAAAGGAGCAACATCAAGACCCCAACCTGACAGCTGCCTGTACTGTAAAATTACTCAGGAGGATCTCTATAAAGAGCAGTCTGGAAGCAAATGAGCAGCAGTAATATTAAAATATCTCCTGCTAAAAAAACAAAAAAAGAAAAATGTAGCTGCACTATTCAAGTAGGAAGTACTATTATTAAATATAGAATGCACTAAATAAAAATTGAACATGTTATTTCTGTATGTACATACCATGAATGGACAAAGAAGTCAATTATTCATCAAGGTATGTATTTTTCAGATCTGTTACAAGGAATTTATAAGCATGAAGGAAAATGTAATTTGCAAACTAATTTGGTAAAATGAAAATATGTACATAACTTTAAAAAAGGGAGATCATATCATATTAAAACATTAATGCCCACATGTTCTTTATATATGCAACCAGTGCCTTGGCAATAATTCAGTGATACAAGAATTCTGTATTCCATGAATTGCTGTGTAATGTTCTACATGAAAGAATAACATGTCTAATTTTACTCTGAAGACAAATGATTTGCCATGCAGAAATGTTCATTAGATTTAACCACTACTAAAAAACAGGGTAATAAATCATGATTTTGCATCAAATGAAGAAGCAGCACCTTTCCTAGCTTGGTTGTTCAGTCATAATCATGATAAATGGACATCCTGGGACAGGTGAATTTTAACAAGCATTCAATACCCTTAGATTAATTAGATTTTTGTTTTCTAGTTTCTGTTCTCTCTTCCTTTATGAATGAGAGACTGGAGTTGAAAGCAACATTGAACAAACAAGTGTTCATTGTTGCATTTAAAAGCTGTTTGCTGTCATAAGGAGTCTTCCAATAGTTTCTCTAGTTCTGAAAATTCCACCCTTCTTTACAGAAAAAGAACATGCTGAAAGAAACCTACATTTCAACTTAGCATTTCAACCATAAGTAGCAAACATACTAAATCCTGAAACATACATATGTGTGTTTTCACTCTGAAAAAAAACTAAATTCTGGCACGTTGTGAACATACAGGCAAATAAACTTTTTTTTTTTTTCCCTTTTTCAATACTGTAGAGTCTCCTGGTACTTGCTGCATCATTGAATCTTTGTGGGATGGGAAAGAACAGGAACAGTAAGCAAAAGAAACTTATGGGTGAAATATCTCAACATTTAGTCCAACTTCTTACAGTGAAGGGATGGATGTACAGGGCAGTTGCTCAATCCCCAAGCAGTCAGTGAGTGAGCAAGTCCACCCTTGCATATTTGGCTACCCAAAGGTTTCTTCCAGGAGCTGAGGACTGGAAGTCAGCAGCTGTGACTACAAGCACGATGACATGAAAGCCTGAACAAACTATAATTGGGGATTTAATCTAAATGTGGCAATAAGTAACCACCATTATCCCCCCAATGAGCTGTTCACAAGACTGCACTGGGAAAGAATAAAAGCAGAACCAAAACAAACACAAAGGCTCCACTGAGCTATCTTTAAAAAGTTACATCTGTCCAGCCTGGATAAAATGTGGAAGGGGCCCAGCATCGATATGGGAATTGAATTATTTGTTCAGTTTGAGCTTTGCTGGGGAAAATGGAATCTAACACTTCTATCTACCAAGCGATCTGTCAGGGCAGGACGAGCTGAGTCAAACTGCTGCCTGTGCTGACAAAATGTTCTGTGCATTGGTAGCAAGGAAGAAAAAACTAATATCATGCCAACAAATGTTCTGATTTGAAATCACCAGTCACAGGAAAGACTATCTTGGAATACTAATTATCCAAGAGAAGAGCAGAGATTGTCCTATTCCATACCATAGTGTATGTTCAGTGCTGTATCCTGGACAAATGTGAACAGAGCTAATTTAGGACTGTGCCAAAGGAGCAGACAAGCAAAATCCCTTGGGCACTGTTGAAGATTAACGTGGTCAGCAGAGTCAGGAAATGTCCTGAACAGAAATGAAATGGAAGAGAAGGAGAAATAGATAAGTTATTCAAGAACACTGAGAAGGAATGTGTTGCCCTGGACCACAAGGAAAAACCCCTCTAAACTTCACTTGTAATGAGAACGTGTTTAATCACTTATACAGGTAAATAATCACCAGCTATTCCAGAACACTGGCTAGAGAAAAACATGCTGGAAGCAGGCCAGATGCTGAAGTTCCTGGAAAGCACTGCATAGCTTTTATTGCACACATAATAAAAACATTAAATGAAGAAAGGAAGAGAGCAGGTCAGACACCATTTGCAGAATTTCCTTTTAACATTAGTTTCACACATGGATTTTAAGAGTTTTACAAAAAATGCCTAATTTCAATGTGAATTCAAAAATAATTAATAAGTACTGTGTACATACAAAAAGGCTGATTGCTGTAGGAAAATTCACACGAAAAACCTGGCTCTGGGGAATTCCATGATCTACAGACACACTGCTGTAATACTTGGATGTTCCTTTTTACCACATACTCTACATGATCCACACTGGAGACCTGAAAATACAGAATACCAACCCTAACAAAGAAGAACAGTCCTTGATTGCAGGATCTTAACTCCTTTCTTACAAAGGTCAAGGAAATAAAGAATTTAAAGAGTAAATTCCTATGAAATCTGCCCTGCTTCCAAACTTGTATTTTGTTTCAATTATACTGATTTTA
The DNA here is from genome assembly GCA_013397295.1 of Polioptila caerulea. Classification (NCBI taxonomy): domain Eukaryota; kingdom Metazoa; phylum Chordata; class Aves; order Passeriformes; family Certhiidae; genus Polioptila; species Polioptila caerulea. The sequence goes on from VYXF01001949.1 coordinate 32,540, forward strand.
TGATATTCTGTTATTTGTGATATTAACAAGGCTCAGAAATGCCATTTTCAGGATTTCATAATTTCCTAAACGGTTCTGTTTTCAGCATCTATATAAGAGACTGATTATTTTATTTTTTTAAGCTCTGGAATCCCAGAAAACTTGAATAAAGCAATACTTCTGCCACTCCAACTAACATCTGAGACCTTCCAGTAATACATTTGATGTCATTCAGGACAAAAACCATCCACCAGATATGACATTCCTGATGCTAACATTAAACAAGATAAAATGCTGTAACTTGACAAAGACAAATGAAAACCAAAGCATCCCCTCCAAGGCAGCAAACGAAAAGGCAAAAGTCTCCTGCAATTGACCTTAACGAAGTAACAGTGCTGGTGTATTAAACCAGACAAATCTATCTGAATAGAGTTTCATGGTTCAGAGTTACATGTGCAAAAGTCATGAAAATAAGAGTTATTCCCACAATTGTTTAACATGGTTCAGTGGCTTCCTCACACTGAGGGCATCTTTTCCTCTCCTTCAGCTGGTGCTGTATCAGCTGTACCCACACGTGTGTGAGCAATGATAAGCAATTATGGAGACTTTACAGTGCAAACTATTAAATGAGAATTGTGACTGCAGTTCAGCAAAGTAATATTGCTTTGCTAATTAACAGTACAAAAGGCTTAGAGATTTCTTCTGAAGGGAATGCTGAGAAATTAAGCACATGCTGTTGTCATTGGACTATTTAACACTGCTCTTGGTCTTAACCAAGGACATGCAAGTTTATTTTATCTGTGTTAATTACTATAAAGCTAAAAAAATCAACCTGAGACCCTGCAGTTATGCAAGATAGTCTACATTATAAATAGGACATTTACACCAGCCTACATATTTTATGGCCCTTTTCTAACCCCAATTATCTATAACATACTAGTTTGAGAAACTATCAGGACCAAGGGCATTGCACTGTTGCTGAATGATCAGAAATTATGAGGAATTTCCTTAATTATGAAATTTTAGGGTACATGTTTACTACAGAGTTCTCCTATATAATAAGGGCTAGAGCTTTTCTCCTCCAATTCCCTTCCATCCATAAATTAAACCATTTCAGCCAAACAATGACTCTTTAAATCCTAGCACCAGCTTGATTGGGACTTGTATTAATATTATAGGATATCTGCAGGCCAACATGTTAAGTGAAAAGGGGACCAAGAATAAACATTTCTACCCTAATATCTTCCAAAGATCCCCTTAATTTTTCACCTATGAATTTTACTGTCACGCTAACATAGACTTAAAGAACATGAGTCACAAAAACCTACAGCTTCCAACATCCCCAAACTGAACCAAGCTTTTGAGACACCTCAGTACAAAAAGGCTAAGAAAAGGCAGCAGCAAAACATAAAGAATCTCATGCACTTGTCAGTTAATGTAGCATTAAAGTTGTATATATACAGGAACTGATGGGAAAGGCTATTTGCTAATCTCAATTAGGCCAATGTAAACCTGACAGAACAGATATTTGTGATTTACATCAGTGCAAGTGCTATCAATAAGTGATAAAAGATTTATTTTTGGGCTGTTCAGACAATTCCCCAAATACCAACTAATTAAAATATATCTATTCTTGGGCTTCCATTAGTAGTGTTTCACTGTACTTTATATGTATTAGATTAAAAGCCTGTTCTTCAAACCCTTCCTGAGTAAATGCTTTCTTTCCCTCCATCACAAGAAGTAATAGATGAAAAAAAAAACCAAACTGAAAGAACTAGACAAAAGTTTCCAGAGCCCAAGTCTGCAAGTACCAAAAACCCCAAACAAACAGAAAAAATAAAAAATTTACCTCACTATTGCATTTACTTTACACCTTCTTTGGTACACTCAATTTAGAGAGGTTATTAACTAGAAAAAAACCAAACACCCCAAACCCAATATGTTCATTTCAAAGATTCGTATTCAAAGTGTCTTGTCTCACAGCACTCAGAGCTGGCAGCATGTGAGCTCTTTGTGCCCAGGTTTGCCTTGGTGCCCCATCCCTCCAGCCACAGGAACACTCGTCCCATCCCAGGAGCACTCAGCTCCTTGGGGAATTCAGCCACACGTGGATACAACTTTAGAATCCTGGGTCTGTCGACTACAAGCCAGAAAAATTGATTACTTTGATCACAAAAGGTGCATTTGCATGAATGAATTTTTGATTGTAGCAAAAACTGTTAAGTCAGGATCCATGAAGCAGAGAAAAGAAATGGATTTGTCGCCACAGCTTCAATTAATGGTTTCGGTTCCCAGTGGCAAATCAATGTCCACCAACTCTGACTTTCTCATCAAACACAGGCAGGCAACACCATCTGTAGCACTTAAATTACAGATCTTGTAAAATCTGGGGAGCAAGACTTAACAAGAACGTCTGATTTTGCACAACTTCTAAATTATACTCTGCTCTTCTGCTCCATCCTGAAAAGGCTCTGGCTAGAAGGGTAAAATAATTCAGTATTGCTGAATGCAGAAATAGGCTCTGGGTAATTATTACCTTAAATCATGCTTATGATCTCCAAAATAAATACAGCAGCTTCTGCTTTGATTTGGAAAAATGTCTACTAAACATTTTCAGTCCAGTAAAATTAGGATACATATGGCCTAAAACAAGGTTTGAATGAAAGAACCCAGGGGCTACAGAGAGCACTGCCTGCAGAACCTGCAGTGATGGCCTGTTGTTTGAAAGAGCTTCTCAAGTAAAAAGTACCAGAGAACAAGAGGAAATAAGGCACAAACTCACACATCACATTTTATTTCCACATTGGAAACAGAAGAGCAGTGATATAACAAAGGCCAGAGGAAGCTTTAGGGAAAAATATTAAGTAGTAGATGTGGTGTCATATAATGTAATTGAGCAACTTGTTCCTTGGTAATAGCAGTTGGAGTGAGTCATTCTACTACAGGATGGAAGATGAGAGGGTTTTCTGCAGAGCAACTCATTTGTGTGCTGTAACACTATGGCCCAGGAAATTATGAAAGACTGATTTTCTTTTGGCAGTTAACTGTAAAAACATCCAAAGACATTCACAAAAATTCTGTGGAAAGAGTAATGGAGCTCAGCCCTGAGGATCAGGTACTGAACATCCTGAAGGACATACCTCAGAACTCTGGGACTTCCCAGATGGGGGAATGCACAATTTCCAGTGGTGCAGCTCTCAGTCTAAACAGGCTTTCAATATACTTGAAAAAATTCATCACCACACCAACATGAGAGAAAAGTACCTCAGCTTTCTCACACATGGCCAGTGCATCTTGCTTAAACAGAAACTGGCACACAGTGTGTGTGTCTACTCTACAGGGACACAGAGTGCCCAGGGCCCTGCAGGGTGGGTTTGCTGCTTTGGGAAATTCCATCTCTCTTGAGTAACTTGCCATGGCAGCTGATCATGCCCATGCATAACAAACAGCAATTACCCAAGTGCCTAACTGGTGTCATTGCAGAATATTTACCTGTTGCATCTGTGTAATCTCTTCTGGTTTCACCCATTACTGTCTGTAGTGTCTGCAAATAATTTCATTTTACTAATTCCTCTCACATGTGTCTGGGCTATCGTCATACTGAGCTCTCCCTTTTCTTCTGGGCTGTACTAATTCTGTTCCTTTGATAATACAGTGGGACCCAAAATTCACTGCTCTCTACCTTTCCAGTCAAACTCCCTTCTCACAGCACCTCATTTCAAGCCTCTTTAACAGCTCCCCACTCCAAACACTCCAATCTTGACTATAAAAACATAATGCAATTCTGAAAAAAAATCCTGTTTTTGCTAGAAAGGCTCACAGAGTACAGGAATTCCTACAGCTCACAGGTGATCTCATTTGGCTNTCCTTTGATAATACAGTGGGACCCAAAATTCACTGCTTAGCTGGATTTCACTGCTCTCTACCTTTCCAATCAAACTCCCTTCTCACAGCACCTCATTTCAAGCCTCTTTAACAGCTCCCCACTCCAAACACTCCAATCTTGACCATAAAAACATAATACAATTCTGAAAAAAAATCCTGTTTTTGCTAGAAAGGCTCACAGAGTACAGGAATTCCTACAGCTCACAGGTGATCTCATTTGGCTCCTCTGTGATAATCAATCCCTTTTTAGTTGTTGAAAACAATGAACTCCTGAAGAGTTGAAAGAAGACTGATGACAAGAAGCTGCTTTGGTACATAACAGTGTCACTATTCAGGCCCTGAGTCTCTAAACTTGACATGACTCCTTCAAGGACCTCAGAACTGGAACATTTATTCAATGTACTTTGAGAATGGTTGTGAAATAAATAAGGAATTAGTAGTGGAATTGTCTTTTGATCTATACATATTAAACAAATAAAATATTGAAATATTTGCCTCCATTCTTCAGTGCTTAAATTTGGTTTATAATGTATTTAAGATTTGAACACATGCTTAAGTATCCTGTTAAGTCAGAATTCTAAGGAACTATTTTTAATTGTATTAGAAATCACCCCTTAGTCTGAGGCAGGGTACATGGTGTTAAGTTTGTACAGCTGCAGAAAAAGGTGTTCCTAGTTCCTTATGCAATTAGAAAAAAGACAGCTGATTAAAGAAAAAAAGCATATAAAAGTTCCAGAAAATAATATAAAATTTCATCATTATTGTATCATAATGAAGTCTCCTAAAAAAGGGATAAAATTATCTATTTGGAGGTTTTTATGAACCTTCCTCCTACATAGCCATCAGTAGTGACTGTTCCAATCACTTGTTTCTCAGTGTCTATAGCAGGCATTTTCTAATTGATGAGAAATATATTACCAGCAGGGTGAAGGCTGTCATTTATCTACAGGTGAAATATGTCAAATATGAAGTGCTCACAAGAGCTGTATGTTCATGGAGTTTATATGATGTGGAAATGCACTTTAAGGAAAACCTACACCAAGGCTTTAGAAAAACTATTTATTCTCTCAAAGAAAATGTATTAAAACAATTATTGAACAGTTACATTTGCAAAATCAATCATATATTTCTCAACACAATAAGAAAAGTTTGCTTCCCAGCAACCTGCACTCTGGTAAATACTCAGAAATGTGCCCAGAAAACAAGAGAATTGTACAAATGGAATAAAGCTGTTAATAACAGAGAAGAGCCAATATCCCACTGATGCAAATAAATGCCTCAGAAAATGTGTGCACATACCCAGGAGCACACACACAGCAGCCTCAGGTGGCATGGGAACATGTGCTGGCTCTTGAAGACAAACATGGTTCTGTGTCATCACCAGAAACCATTTTGGCACCACTATTGATATTGTTAATAAATTAAAGCAAGTCAAGGCCAGATGAGATAATCTAACAGGAACCTTTTGACCTCAAAAAAAAAAGGTGAAAATGTCTTTGAATGTCAGCTTTTTGTATTTAAAACTGAATTGAGGGGTTTTTTGCTGCTTGTTTTGTCTCTTCTGCCTCCCTTTCTGGAGAGGACAGAACAAGCTGAAATGGCAAAAGCACTTTTACACTGTTATAAAAAGAAATATATTCAGGTGGACTTCTAAGAAAAAAAAAAAAAGCAGTAGCCTGACAAACCAGCAAGTGTGGAAAATGCCATTTTATGAGAACTCCCAAATTCATAATGCCATTATTACAAGACACAATAGCCTCTGTTCTAAGATGTACAGCACCTGCTCTATGGCACATAAAATGAATTTCCTGCAATATCCACCACATTTCTCATTGTGAGATCTTATTACAGCTCGTGGAAGAGTTCTGTTGAACTATTTCAATTTTGTATTATAGCAATCAAAATACAGTAAAAATGACAGGCTACAGTCTATGGCAGGAACATACAAATAGTCTGACAAAAATCTCCATAAATCATCTGCTCCATCTCCTGTGTTATTGAAAATCAGGAATACCCAAGACAACCCCTGACAGATGTTTTCTTAATAGTTCCTTAAGAAAAACTCTCTAAGGATGCCCTACCACACACCCAGGTGCCTGTTTCTACTGCTCCACTCTTTTTACAGTGGAAAAGTTTGGGGTTTTCAAATACCTGTGTTGTATCTTCTTTCCTACAATTAAAGCTGATTACATCTTGTTCTAGCCTCAGAAAATACAGAAACAAAGAAATCAGACTCCTCTTTGTAGCATCTTTTAGAGACTAGGTATTTGTTACTGTGGTTTTCTTCAGCCTTTTTTCCTACAGCAAAATAATCTAATTTCCCCGACCTTCCCTCAGAGGTTAGATCTGCTGAACTTCTCATTTCTATTTCTTTCCTTCCATATTTCTCTCATTTTTGTATACCTGTCTTAAAGGGTGAAACTCAGGATCACATCCATGTCCTAGATGAGGGCCCAAAAATCCCAGGAAAAACAAACCAACGTCCCTCCCTCATGTTAGATGCAAAATTCCAGTTAAGACATCCCAAACTTAAATTAGCTCCTCCTTTTCTCCATTTTGCTATCAGCACTGCATTTTGTCCACATATTCCACATATTCAGTTTACAATATGCTACAACCACCAGATCTGGTTTTGCTGACCAGCTGTCAGGCCAAATATTCTCTATTATTTCTGAGTTTGCTTTGTTGCATTTGCCTGTCTGATGCTTGAGTCCAGTTCTCTTTAAGATCCTGTTGAGCTCAGCAGGATAAACAAAATTACTGATGACGAAAGACAATTTAATAGGTTTTGTTATTTCTTTTGTGGAAGGTGATCCATAAAAATATTAGTTGAGACAACAGCATTTGAAAGTGCTTAGGAAAAAACAAATGGCTGATCAGGATGGAACAGACACACAGGGAAACTGCATCATCAGGTCCATCAGTGGAACGTGGGTTAAGATGCAGGAGATATTAAACAAGCTTCTATTTTGTGTAGGATCAGAGGAGAATAAGGAAAAAACCTCAGAGAGTCTCCCAGCCTGCTGAACAGTGGGGACCAAGCCAGGGTCAGGCACCACTGATGGGGAAACTGCAGATCTGAACAGAGAAGGTCTCTAAGCACACGATGTGAAACAGGATTGTTGTTCTATGCAAAAATCTGGTCACTGGATACACAGGTAAAGAAAAAAGGGATTGAAGATGAAGGAGCCACAGAGGCTGAGCTAAGCCAGAGCCAGCCCAAGATTGCATCCCAGCTGTGCTCGTGCTGCTCCCTCGGCAGGGAGGGCACTGAGCACAGGGATGAGCAGCTCCCCAGACACAGGCTGTGGACAATCAGGGACATGGCAGTTCCAAGTCAAATCCATCCCCATTCACTTTTTGCCTTCATCTGCATGCTTCCAGCACGACTGATACTGTAAGGGGCACCTGCACTTAGGTTAATAACTCTTGTACTGGAAAAAGGAGGAACCTCCATATTATTATCTGAGAATCCTTCCAAACACATGCTTTTGACCTGTAAGGTTTGCTGAGGGACACTCTGCAGGGCACCAGCTCTCCATAAACAGGCTTTTCATTGCAGATATACTGCAGGACAACTGGAGAAGAGAATATGGAAACAACCAGGGGCTCTTAAGGGCATTGCAACTGTTATGTAAAAGAAAAACTGTAAATGGATTTCCTTGCTGCAGCACATTTACAGAGGCAGAGATGTGTACTGAGGTAGAAAACTATTTGTCTCTGCCTGCAAGAGCTCTGTATTATTTTTCTCCTCTATGCCAGGGTGTGATCTCTTGGATACAGGCTTAAAGAAAGCATTTTCTATAGAAACAGACTGTGTGAGTCTAGAAAATTCTTAGTGTGTTACTCATATTATTGATCTCATAAAGGAGAAAGAGAAATTGATTATTGTTTAGAAAGACTCTCAAAGCTTATTTATCAGAAGTGTGTGCATATATAAGTGCCTCTCAATAGACACATGCATACTCATACACAGTGCGTGCAATTTTTAAATTAGTCTTACATTTTCTTTATTTCAGCTTAATTTCTCAGCACATATATTTCATGTTGTGACTACAACTGAAAGGAAAAACACATTCTTTTGCACAGGAATTTATACCAGTTGGCAAACAAAAATCCTGTCAAAATCTCTACCATCACTTAAAGTGACATGCAAAGAATTTGCCTCCTTTTTGCAGAATTGGATTGATTTAGTCTGCTAATCATCATTATATTATAAGCTCTTATTAGGTCTTGGCAATGCCCATGGTCTATCTTTAGCCCAAGCCCTTGTGCCAGCTCTTTGTGAAAGGAAACTCTCTAAAAGCTGATCCTGTTACTGTAAATGCACTTCAGTACACAAATAAAATAGAACTTCATCTCCCACAACCACTGTCTCAAGGTCAGATGTCATGCATTCTTACACAAATTTAATGTAGCACAAGAAATAGATACCACCGTTTAGATGCAGCCAATTTACCTGTGCCCTGCCATCCTGCTGGACATGGCAAGGCAGCAGGACGTGGTGAAATTGGTGTTTTATGGAAGATCTCAAAAGAACTGCTGCCTCGGAGACACAGGGCTCAAATACTGAGTGTTCAAGGCTGCATTTTTGCCCCCTGGAGAGAGAAGGGTGAACACCAACTGTGTTTCATCCTGAAGTGCAGTGTAATCATGATACCAGGCACTTTCTCAGACTCTTCTATTCACTGGAATTTGGTCTAAATTGGCTGTTTCTCATAGCAGACATGCTCCAGCAGCATACTGGAAAGACAATCTCTGGATGGGAACCTGAGCCTAAGCATTTCTCCCTCCCCAGTCCCTGGCATATGATGTTACTGTTCTATGCCAAATGCTGTCCTACTTCATTACCTTTTGGTTCCCAAATGTTTTCTCCACTGCTCCCTCACTGGACACCACTCTGCTCCCCATCTCAGAAGGCTCTGCAAGTCACTGCATTTCTAGACAGACCTTGTATTCTCTCCAGAATCAGCCATCTCAAAAAGTTACTCACACTTTGGGCTACAGTAAAACTGAGAACTGCAGAAATGTGAAATATCACTATTCTGTGGGATTGTGAGTTTGGAAGGGGAGTAAAAAAAAAACCCAAAATCAGAAAACCTAATCAGGCACATTTGAGTGGCATATCATGGACCAAATGAACCAAGATTAAACACAGCACAACTGACACTGAATCTGCATAATCTGCATGTATCTGTATCTCAGCACAGGATTGCTCAGTTTCCTTTGCTCATTGCACAGAAGAGTCAAATAGCCCCTTAAGAAGTAAATTCAATGCATTAAATTTGGTTACAGTAAAAGGATTAATCTGTGCACTCTCCTGCTGATCATTAAATCCAATTTATCACAGCAGATACAAATCTGTGAAAGAATTAGTTTTCTGAAGCAAATGAGATTTTTCATAAGAAAAATCCCTGCCTTGTGAGGACAGAGTACACGTTTCTAGGCATCACAAAGTTCTCAGATCACTTTGATCAAAGCAGGTCAATAATTGACTCTAACCAGCACTCCTTTGACCTGCTAGGTATTCTTCCTGCATCTAAGTGAGTCTCGAGGTAAATGCCTTTTTTTTCCTTCATGTGAAAAAACCCTCACCCCAAGATCACAGCTAATCACTTCCATTCAGATAATGACACAACAGGAAAAAACCAAAACAAAACAAACCCAGCCAGTACAAGTGAAAGAAAAGCCTCACAACTCCTGAGCAGTAAGGTTTGAGCTGAGTGATGGCAGCAAGCAGGGCAGGAACTGCCTTGGTGATGGAAACCACTAAGGGAGAAGAGCTGCTGACATAAACCAGCCTCACTCACCTGACACCAAAGGAGTTCAGCCCTGGCAGAGTGAAGAGAAATGCAACTCCTCACATTTCAGCTCAGCAAAAAACAGTTCTGCTTTCTCTTCTCTTCACTGCCTGTCACTTTGCTATGTGATCACCCATGATATTAAAAATCAGAGGAAGGACTAATTTCACAAAGGCAACTGCTAAATTTAGCTAACTTCTGTTAACATGCCACATGCTCACAGAGATTAAAAATATGGTGATGGCAGGTGGAAATAACTACAGCAAAGAGTAAATAAACCCAGCAGCAGGCACAGTCCTCCCTCTTGACTTCATCTCCAAAATGTGCATCTAGAAGGAGGAAAAGAAGGCAAAAATGCACCAGTTTTAGCAAAACTTAATGATTTATAGTTAAAAAATATTGAAAATTATACAGTAAAAATTATTAAAAGGAAGTAATTTGATCATGCTGTTTTGCTTCTTTAGCTCAACTTTGGCTGTGGAAGGAGAGTCACTAATTTCTGCACTAATCTGATATATTTTTCTTTCTTTCCTGGACAAGGCCAACTCTANAGTAAAAATTATTAAAAGGAAGCAATTTGATCATGCTGTTTTGCTTCTTTAGCTCAACTTTGGCTGTGGAAGGAGAGTCACTAATGTCTGCACTAATCTGATATATTTTTCTTTCTTTCCTGGACAAGGCCAACTCTACATGATAGAACTTGTCTTTAAAAATTAGGGGAGGTAATTTTCAACCTTGATAGCTGGTAAGATAGACATTAAAATAAGAGATGTTGGTCCTGGCTGAGCTCCCCCTTTAGCATATCTGGTGTGTGAATTCCTCTAGTCATCTCCAGATGAGTTAACTCCGGGGTCTAATGAGGCCATGGCAGGACAGTTTCCAAATGCATTTAGCACACATGCAAGCAGGAGATGTCCATTCCACTTTTCTCCCCTTTATACAAGAAGTTACTGTAACTGTACAGGCAAATTATCCAATTAATTAGGACAACAGCCAAGCAAGGGAGGGATGCAAACAGCAGCTCATCTGCAGTCAGGCACCTTTTCTCTCCCAATGTCTCTCTCTTTTAGAGCACCTGGGATGCAGCTCAAGGGGAAGCCAGGCTCCAAGGGGTGCAGCTCACTCTCTTCATAAATCCAGCTGACATTTAGGAGGATAGAATGACAGTTTAAGCCAGCTTTTGTCCCTGTCTAGTGGCTTGCACTCTCCCTGGGGCCCTGGCCCAGGCAGCTCTGACAGAGGGCTCTCAGTCTTGCCTGACAGTGTGAGAAGTGGGAACCTCTCTGTTCCAAACATGGAGCAATCCTTGCAGGGCCACACTGGACACCAGCCCTTGCCATCAGCAGAAACACATCTGGGCTAGGGCTGCAGCCCTGTCTGCAGGTCTGAACAAAAAAGGTCATTTTGCCTCCTTTCAGAGAATGTCTGACACCTCAGTGAGAGCCAGAAGCACACAGATCAGCAAAGGAAACGTGTGAGGGTCTGTGCTGTAACTCCTGCTCTATATAAATAACAAGGAGGGATCTAAAAGTGATGAGATGTGCATGAGATAGATGAGAAGAAGGGACCCAACATCTGGCACTTATCTAATTAGCAGCTGGATATGGCTGCTGTTTCAGAGATCTATAGCTCAAAATTCCTTTTTATTGGTGCAAGAAATGCCTGCATGTACATTAGGGGAAGCAGTTATACCATGAAAAATTTTGGAAAAACTGGTATTTTTCTGCTGAAAGCATCTGCACTGTAAGTAAAGGGATCATATATTTGTTTAACTAGCTGGGTAAGAAGGTAATATATAACATCCCTGAGATCATCATGAGAAAATTTAGCATTTCTTGAGGTTCAGATGGCTTTTAGAGCATTAGGGAGAGCCACTGGCCACCTCTTCATGGAGCACTGCATGCTGCCAGCTGCCACAACTTGGGGGCCCAAGGCAGACCCCAATCCAGCACACAAACCAGGGGCAGGTGGAAGGGCTGTCTGCTGCAGGGTTCCTGCCCCTTCACATACAGCACTCAAGGCAAAATTGTTGCTATCATGTCCAGGGAAAGCTTTAAGGGCATTACAAAAGATAAAGTAATTTTTATGTTATGCTTTGAAGATTCAAACACATTGTGGAGGATTGGAGAGGCCTGAAGCAGATCAGAGCCTATCATTCAAGAGTAGGAAGAGAGCATTTGACCATGCTAGACCATGCCAAATTTTATATGCACAGGGACATCCAGTCTGACCCAGCACCAAACCCAACACCATCACTGAAAAGAACCCTCAAATCCAACAACTTAGTGTAAAAAACTTTGGAATCAGCTGCACTTTTGGGTCTGCCTGTAATGACATCCCTGCAGTATCCCTGTAATGTTTTCCCTGTAGATAATGGCACATTGCAGCACACACTGCACAAGCATTTGGCAAAAAGTTTCTGCCTTTGCCAAGGCTCTCAGAGGAAAAACAAGGTGGTAAATCCAAGTGGTAGCATGGGAGTCTGTTCTTTTTAATTAGTTAAACAAACAGCTTGAAAAGCTTCAGGGAAATAAAGATTTCTTTGCTGTTACACTTCAGTGCTACCTTCACTGTTATTGTCCAGAGCCCACTGCATCATTCTGTTACAGCAATATCAAAATTATTTTAAAAATCCATAAGAAAATCCTCAAGCCAAAATCAGAAGAAATCCATCCTTATGGCCACTTCTTTCCCAGGCACATCTATGAATTTCCTGTAAAAAACGGGCTAGCAATTCAACCCAAATCAACAATCCTTCCCAAAATGCTGCCAGACTTGGTCGCCCCATCAGGATGAAGAGACATGCCACTGGTCTTTCCTTTGAGTGACCAACCAGCTGCCCTCCCTAACAGAAGCACTAATGTAAGCCAGAAATGCCACCTGATCAATCCACTGTTGTGTGCAGTAGCCCTTCTAAACACAACTAGTGCCATAATCAATAAGCATTATAAAAAAATCACATATACAAAAAATGTATACAAAATAAATCAAGTCCAACCTTTAAAGTAATAGGAGGCAACAGAAATGTGAATCACAAAGTATGTGTGAAACAGATTTCTTACAAGAATTCTTATACTTAAAAATCCTTGTATACACAATATGGTTTACAATTACTTAGACAAAGATGAATACAGAGCTATACAGAGAGTAAACTAAATTGTTTGCTCCAATATTATCTTCAGATACTAAGAGCAATCAAGAAAATACTTTCAAGATAAATTGGCATTTGACGGGGAAAAAATTGCTCTTGAATCATTACTAAAAAATAAAAGCTATTATAATGAAAGAATTGCTTTCAAGCCTTTTAATTATGACAAAGAAAATACTTCACAGCATTTCACATGCTGAAATATTTTGGATTCATGGCAAGCCATGAGAATAGTCATTTTGCCAAGACAATTATCTACTGAAATCTGAGACATAATTATGGTCAGTGAAACTCTTAATCTTGACAGACCTGAGATTTAATTCTTTGCACATCCAATCTCTCTCTCTGGATTTCCTCCACGTTACACTTGGCATGATTAACTCCAAGTGGGGAATAGGTTCACAGAATTCTGTCTCTCTGAAAGGGGATGAGGAAGGATTCCTCAGTGCCTCCTACAAGAGACACACACAGGCTTCATCTTAACTTGCTGTGTGCTGGGATATGAGGCAATGGCAGAGACAAAAACCCATTTCAGGTGGGTTCCCAGACACAGGAGGCAGGCAGGGAATGGTGCAGGTGCCTGACAGCACTGGCAGTCCCAGGCACACCCAGCTGCTCCCAGTCAGTCTCTACAGGTTCATCAGAGGCAGCAGGACAGGCCAAGCCAAGAAAGAGCAACTCCCTTACCCTGCCTTTGGAATCCTGCCACTGCAGTGATGACAGAAAAAGGCAAAACTCACTGGGTGTAACCGTGCCACTGCCAGCAAGGCAGGCTCATATTCCAGGTAGGCCACATTTTTAAATACAACAAATATAAATGGATTAAAACATTATTTTGGGAGTAGATTGCTGGCAGCAAGGACTGAACACAAGATCTGAGCTAAATTACCCAGATCTGTTAACTCAAACACTGCAGCAGACTCACAGCTCCATGTGGCTGGGCACCAGAGGGAGAAAGAACTACTGTGTCTTCATGAGTTACTACCTGTAAACAATAAACTGTGAGAAGCTGCCATCCAATAAATTATATCCTAAACCCCACGGTTACACACCAGAAGCCTGGGGCAGTCTGGAATGCAGTCATTCTCTATTCCAGATCAATCCATGAATTCTGGGCTCTGTATCACTCAGAAAGTGAAATGCAGCCTTTTCTGGTAACAATTACTACTTCTTGGATTTCAGACTGTAATGGGAAAAAAAATCTTATTTGGGTGCTATTTCACCTGGAAAAACATTTCAGCTTTGTCTGGAAGGTGTGAAGGAAGCAGCTTCTTTGGAACTTCCAGTCTTCCTTAATTAGAGACTGAACTGAAATCTGGTTTTATCACTTAATGACCCTTGGGAAGGTCCCTGATTTCTGTCTCATTTTGGAAAGTGCTGTTTTGTTGTTTTCAGAGAAGCATCCAACACATATTGCACAAACTAAGATGACAGGGTGTTCTCATGACAAAGTTTGAGATGACAGAGCATCTTGGAGCATACAAGTATATTCCAAACTGTTGCCATATGGTTCTTTCCCAAAAGCAAGGAAAGAAAGCAAAAGTCTCTCCCTAAGACAGATCCTGCTATAAGTGGGTTACAGTCCCAGCCAAGCACTTCTGCAAACCTGTTTCAAAAGAACTAAATCTCAAGTGAAAGTAATTGGATTGTGTCCATCCAGCTCTAGTGCACATTCAAAAATACCAAAGCTGGAAAGATTGCATGGGGCACTTGGAGTCCCTGGTAGAGGCTTTTCATCAGAGCATCAAGAGAGAATAATAGAATAATGACTGTGCCAGTGTTCCTTCCTACACAATTATTATTATTATTATTATTATTATTATTATTGGTCTTTGTGACTGAATTCTAGTGGGTCCTATTATTTCTTCTTCTCATAAACACCACAAATTATTACGTTTACAAATTTAAAAGTTAATTTTTAAAAGTCATCACATTCTACTCCCTAATTTAAAATTCTGTGTAGGTGAGTGGGACAGAAAGTTTGAAACTTTGCTCGTATTGTAAAAAGTCCACAGGACTTTTTTCTTTTTTGGGAGTCACAGAGTGCCTGCAATTTGCACTGGATTGATTTGATATTGACAAATGCTGAATTATGAAACCCTATAGGTAAAAAGAGGTTCAAATCAATGTAATTTAGTAGCTGCTACAAGTGCCAGTATGAAGATTCTCATTTTGGCAATCATACAGTAAAATAATCAATATTTAATACTATTACTAAAAAAATACTGGCAAGGTATATCTTTCAGCCATTTTATTCATTCAAGTAACTCCCATATTTATTTCTGATAGAAGAGGAAAAAAAATCTATTTATTTTCAAACACCTCTTTGAAAAAAATTAATTGCAGAACAATATAGGGCAGCATTTCCAATATATTTTCCCAGAAAGAAGAAATTGAGATCTTAGCTACAGTAATTATTGTGCATCAGAAGAAAAAAATGCCTCATTTTTAGTAGTAAGGTTATGATCATCAATCTGCATA
Source organism: Polioptila caerulea (assembly GCA_013397295.1). NCBI lineage: Eukaryota > Metazoa > Chordata > Aves > Passeriformes > Certhiidae > Polioptila > Polioptila caerulea. The sequence goes on from VYXF01001949.1 coordinate 47,834, forward strand.
AAAATGTAGAAGCTACGTTACCTATACCTGCTCAGCACTTGTTGTGAGACGAAAAGAAACCCACCAAACTTTATATTGCGGTGATCTGGGTCATTAATTTTTGAGAGCAACATCTCCCTCTATTAAAGCCCAAACTACCCCCTTTTCTCCCTGTCCCTTCGGTTCATCCAACACGTGATGTCTTTCATGTAAATCTTAATTGATTTATTGACAGAAAGGTTTTGGACTATTGGTGAACTCTGTTGTTTGCAGTGGGAGACCATTTATTACCTTGCAGGTGCTTCAGGGGAGCTCCATTGTTTGGTGTGAAAGGAGAGCAAATGGAAAGTGTGGTGTTCATTAAAATGGATCTCACAGCCAAGAATCAACCTCTCCCTCATTCATGTGGATACTGATTTTTTCCATTTCTGCTACACTGAGCTTATCACAAGAGAGTGCACCAGCAGCTGCATCTATGATATTCACATTCCTCACCAGAGCTGATGAAATGTCCCCTTAATTGTGTTTGCTTTTTGCTTCCAAGTGACAAGAATAAAATATATTGTCTGCACTCACTTCTTCTAACCACTGAAAGCTCACGTTCACCAAGAACAATTTCTTCTTTCTTGTCCTAAAAAGATATATTAGATGTCTTTCCTTTACAATAAACTGAATTTAATAGAAATTTTGTATTAAGTTTTGTTTACTTTTCCACTAAAATACAAAACAAAACCCTAACTATCGATTCTTTACTGTTTTGAAATAAAATTGTATAAGCTTTTTTCTTTGGTTTCAAAAAACAACTCCAAGTAGGGCCTTCAGATGAAGATTTAGTAATTTACTAACTTATTGCTAACTACTAGATTTGTTTTAGCTCTTGCCTGCATAAATGTTAAGAGATATCTCAGATTCTAATTCTGAGAAAGAAGTCCCAATGTTTCCAAAGTATTTCAGCCCAGGCTGAAGCTTAATGCTGAGGTTAGTTCACCAAATCAGCCAGCTAAGAGTGTAACAACCCCAACAAAGCAAAAACATTGGATAGTCACAAACAAGGCCCAGGTCTAGAAACAAAGGAAAAAACCCTATGAGACTAAAAGCTGGGATTTTCCAGTGAAGAAAGGCAGATCCTGTGGGAGAGATGTACAAAACTGGAGGTGATCAATTATGGTTCTGCAGCTCCAGACTGGACATCACAGCCCAGTCTGGAATGTCTGCACAGCTCTCACAGATGCAGGCAGGACTGAATGCCTTCAATCATCTCCTGTCCTGCCACAGGAGCAGCACAGCACAGGGACAGCATCCCTGTGCAGGTTTACACAAACCCTGCCCAGCCCTGGCAGGCCACAGCTTGATATCAGCTAATTGTCCCTGTTGAAAACCTTGCCTGAAGAGTTTTCAGCAGTGCCACAGAATTCCAGTGGCAGCCCAGGTATTCAGCCAAGTGAGAAATCCTTAATACAAGGATGAGAGCCCAAGGTAAACACAGCTCTGAACTCTGGACAATGAGGCAAGCATCTGGAATTTGGTGTCTGAATTGCCTCGTTGGCTGATTGCTTAATATTAACACAAACCTAAAGGAAACCTTGGCATCAGGGCTTCTCCAACAAAGGCTGCAAGGTTTCTGATAACTGGGCTGTCAACCAGAGACAGGAGCTCAAACACCAGAAAACTTTAATGGAAACCCAGGGGAAGCCAATACCAGGTTCCATCCCTTGAGCTCTTGGCTTATTTACAAAACAAAACCACCACACCCACATCATCAAATAAATCACAAAAACACAACTGGGTTTGAATAGAGTTTGAATCTGCTCATTTGCATAACCCAGAATAAAAGTAATGGCAAACCCAGAGTGAAAAGGAGCAGTGACTCCCTTGTTACTTCATCTCTTGGCCAGACAGGCCCAAGATCATCCTCTCGTGCACTGTTTCTTGTGATCATTGGGACTGAATTTGGCAAACAAGACTTGACCTTATAGCTGCTGGGCTATTCAGTTAAGACTAGGAATGAGATCATGGCAGACAGAAGGAAAAGAAAGGAAAAGCTTTTTTCTTCCAGATTTGATACAGCTGCTAGACCATCTTAAGCTCTGTCATGTAACTTTACTCACCCTCAAATTATATAAGCCCAGACACACTTCAGTGTTTTTCCAGTGCTTTCAGCCACTTTCTGAAATGTTTTTTTGCTTCTGAAAGGCTTTTCATCTCTAAATAGAGCTGGTGAAAGAGAAGAAATGCAGGTGTCCAGCTAGATGCGCATAATAAGCAAGTGAGCTAGAGGTAAAATTTGCACCCAGATTCTGCACAGAAACAAGCTCTACATGATTGATCTTGGTGGGAGGAGTGCTTCCACTTTCACTTCAATTCATGGCCTGTATGAAAGGGGTTATTTTCAAATCCTTACATTCATCAGTTTGTCTTTAGTTCATGTTGGATGAATACTCTTGTAAATAGTCACAGATGGTACAAACTATCAGCTCCATTAATGCTCGTGCTGGACACTTCAGAAATGGATACAAACCACCACAACAAACAAACAAAGAAGCAAAAAAACACCAATCCCCCCCCAAAATCCAACCCAACCAAAACAAACAACAACAAAACCAACAACCCCAGCCCCACACCCTTGCCTTTGGTGTTCTTTAAGAAATTAGCCTAAAACAGACACTGACTGTGAGAGCCCAGCTGAGTCCCACCAAGGGAATAAAAGATGACTGCACTCTGAGGAGGGATGCCAGTAGTTGGCTGTTATAACCTTCTAATTAGTTTAAGGTCTGCTAAAAAGATTCAAGCCCTGTATCTGCCACCTGTGTGAGAGCACAGCACCCAGCAGGAAGGTGACATGAACACCATGACTGGCAGCTGAAGGCAAGTGCTGAGAGCACTTCTCCCCCAGGAGAGAAGTTTGCATCTTGCTCCAGAGCAGGATCTGCTGAGCTAAGCTCTTGGGGTGTGTGGGAAAGGCTGCACTGGTTTCATTACAATTGACCCTCTAAACACAATCTCTGCCAGGACCACCCAGCACAGCTTGAGAGAAGGAGGTCACAGCCCCAGTGAGATTTTTTGATCTTGGTTCTCTGTGGACTAACCAAGTCCCACCTTTTAAATCATAGGCACTGAGAACACCAGAGCTTATCATATTCATAATAATGGCATATTTAGTGCTTCCACCAACTCTTTTCTACTGAACCAGTGCCTCTAAACTCACCAGCCTTTTGCCATTTAGCTGCCTGACTCTCAGTGAGCAGCAAATTAAAAATTGCATCACTAAGGCACCAAGATAGCAGAAACTCCCCCAGAGGCACACTGTCACAAAACTGCTGAAAGTAGTGCCAGGAATAGGGAAAAGTTTCAGACTCCTGTGCCTACCTAACCAGGTCAGAAGGAAGTGACCAAAGGAGCAGTCAGTCCTCAGTCCCAAGCTGATCTCACTGCTATCTTGTTGACAAAGCAGAACAAATGGCTGCTGTGCAAAGTAGATCCCTGAGGGAATGGGTAAATTCCCAATTCTCATACCTGGCAGCTTCTATTTCACCAAAGGGTATATTGCCATCTAGCAAAGGTTAGAATCATTTTCAGAATACTCAGTTCTTGCTCATCTGCAAAAGACAGATTAATACTGAGCACACGCTATACATAAACATACATATTCAAAAAAAGAATATTCCAACTCGTCTATTTGCATATTCAGGAAGAAGGCTAGAGTAGAAATTTTCACACTCTTCTCCCTTAAAAACACATTTTCCAGAGTCCCCTTTGCTACAAGTTCATGTGATTGAGAGAAAAGAGCAATCCCTCCCCCCCAGCTCTGGGGATGGCCTGGATGTCTCAGAGCATGCCAGCACCTGGCCACAGCACCAAATCCAGACCAAGGGGCCAAGCCAAAATGGACATCCTTCAAACTGGTGCCTTACAAAGGGGTCAGTGCCATCACTGGAAAGGGCCACAATATAAACTCAGAGATGAAGGCATCACCTCCTGCACTTACACAGAGCAGAGCCATCTGACCACGCAGCAGCAGACCATGAACAAGCTGGTCTTGTGTGATATAAAGTGAGATACAACAAGGATTACACTACATACTGCTCCTGAAAAGTCTGGGACATTTTTTTACATTAAAAAAAGTGACTGTTCATCCAGGAAGTCTTAAGTTTTGCGTTTTCAAGTGTCAATTCAGATTTTATGTTCTGTCATAAATCTCAGCCATTTGTTCAGCTACATGGCCTCATGCACAGATTTTAAAACATACTCTTATGCAAGTGTCCAGCATACAGACTCCAGCTAGCCTGAAAGACAGGAGTTAACTAACAACTATAATGAGGTCAGAAAGGTTTTATAATTCTTAAAGCTACTCTTCCTTTGATTGAAACTATTAATGGAATTATAAAAAATTAAAGTTTAAGCATTCTGATCACCAGTTGCTGCAGTCATCCAAGTGGCAGCTTAGTATTCATCTATCATCCTTCACAGGTTGCACAAAATTCAGTAGGTAACGGCAGATAGAGATCGAGAAAACTCAGAAAGTAAAGGGTTTTAACAGCTTCAAGCTATTTCTACACTGCCATGCTGTATGAAGGCGTTGCTGATAAAAAGAATGCCATATCAGTCTTTCAGCTAATATGAAGTTATACAACTGAATTGAATATAAAAATGAAAGTCTTAGTATCTGTCAGTTAAGTATTAGCCTGAGTTAGTCCCAGAAGAAGATTAAAGTTTAATGGTCTGTTTTGATCATGCAGATGTAATGTGAGCCCAATTCACGCTTGCTTTGCTATAGGATTTTTTTTTTTTACATTATTTTTTAAGCCTGTCCTGGGGATTTGTTGTCCTGATATGAATTGCTCATGGAGAAAACCATGTTCCAGGTCTCAGCGTTGGTCTTACAGAATCTAGGAACAATGTTACACATTTCTGAACACAATTAATGGCACTTTAGAAGCTTATTCACAGGCTGACAAAGAAATAATCAAGACTGGGACTTTTTTCCAAATCAGAAGAAAGCAGGCTTTTAAAATCAATGGCAGCCAAGAAAGTGATGACTAATCCTCCTCAGTTTTAGTTCAGTTGTAATTATTTTGTAGTACAAATATGTGATGAGTGTAAAATACTGTAAAGAATTACATAACTGATTAAATATTTCTGTGAGGTCTCTCATCACAAACTGATAGAATATCAGCAAATAAATAGCAATACTACAAAATGAGGAGACAGCAGGGAATAAAATGGTTTCTTTGCCTCAGTGTTGATCACAGAGCTAGCCAGCACAGAAGTCTGGTCAGTGGATTTTCTTCATTGAACATTTTGTTTATATTATTCTTGCAGAGGCACTGATATATATACTGGTAACTGTGGTGCATCTGCTGATCAAACTGGTTGATTGGCCTTGGCTAACTTCATGTAAAAGAGTTGGTGAAGACATTCAGAGAGGGAACTCAGCCCCAGACTGACCCCCAACCATGCAAAGCTGGGGATGTATTCTGCTTCTTCATCTGTGCTTGATCCTTTGTCACTCCATTTTCAGCACATTCATTATCTATGTGAGTTAGCTGCTATCAATACATTCATGCCTCCAATTTACTCAGGACAAACTTCCAATGAAACAAATGTCTGAGTGAGATAACGCTGCTTGGTGCAGTGTATGGGAAAGCAGGTAGCCAGAAGATTAATTACAGGTTCTTAAAACAGACTAGGAAAAGAAAGAACAAAATACAGGAATAAACTTTCCACGATCTGGTGAAGCAAACAGTGCTACAGAACCTCTGTGTATTCCATATTCATCAAGTGTCTGGGAAATGGAACAAACATCAAGATGCCGAAGGCAGATAAACATAAACATAAGTCCTTCTTAAACAATAATAAGCATATAAACCCTCAAGAGGAACACAGAAAAATGAACAGTGAAAGCAATCACTTGGTGAAAACCCATGCTGACAAACTTGCTGAAAAACAGCAAGTGTAGACTCAATTTGGATAATTTCTTGCAACTTGGAATAATTCTGAAAAGTGGTGCAGTGTGACCAACAAAAAACAAAACAAGACTGGCAAACACTTGACACTTCTGAAAACTCCACTGACTGAAGAAAGCAGTGGTTCTGAAGGATTATACAGCAGATTTTGTGTCCAACAAAACAGATTGTTGTACCCGCGAGGGCTTCGTGATACGGCGCTGCTGCACGTGCCCCTTGACACCGTATCAGGAGCAGACTGAGGCAAAGACTGGCCCTGAGCACTGGGAATTCTACAGGCATGCACAGATAGGTGGTTACAGAATGAGAACCCTGGAGGCTGACGAGAGAAACGGGTCAACCTACACCCAGCCAGAGGGATTTTGGCAATACTTGTTCCCGGCAGAGCATATCAAATGTGGCAATCTTAATACCATTTGAAACTATTCTACCCGTAAAATTATGGGTTTTCTTCAGCTGGAGTTATCAAAAGTTCATGGAAAAGTATCCTGAAAGAAAAAGACATTTCAAGATTAATAAGGCAGCTAAGCACCTTTAAAAGACTCATGAATATATTAATGAGGGATCCTGAAATGCAACAGCACTGTGTTTATTTCCATGAAATGGAGCATTAGAGCAAAGGGTGATACTCACAAAAGCTAGGTGGGAAAGGCCTACCCATAATTTATACACCACAGGCATCTCTTAGAGTAATTCCAAGTTTATGTACCTTTACAATGTCTTTACACATAAAAATTATATACAAGCCATCTTCACAGTTATAAACAAGGCGTTTATGGCAAAACCAGCAAACTTTCTTGGAAGAATTATTCTATTTCAGCATATTAAATATAGTGAGAAGGTTATCTAATTTTTTCTCTTTCTTTTCAAACACAGCTTCTTTGGCTGAGCCCTAAATAAACAAATGTATTTCTGAAGCAGGTAATTTTTGAAAGGGTCAAATATCAATGACTTATTAAAAATTCATCCCATTTTTCAAAAGGAAAAAAACAGCTAAGTGGCAGCAGGGAAAAAAATAGGTAAAGATGCAAGGAAAGAGAAGAATAAAAATTTCTTCTCCATTTAGTGATATGGCCTCCTGGTTTATGTACTATTTTCCTATTATTAACCTCAAATTTGTATGTGAAGGGGCAGATTCCAATGCATACCTTTAGCAAGTCACACGAAATGTTAACTAATTCTTTTTCAGAGCTCTGCCCTCCCTGCCAAGCAGCTGCTGCTCGGGCAGCAGCAGTGCCACAGTGCCAGGCTGCTGTGGGCAGCTGGGATCCTTGCTGGAGTCACTGCCCCTCCCAAACTCGATCATTGCAGCACAACACTGGCAAAACAGATGAACACAATGGGGACCTCAGTGCACCATCAAAACTCAATGAAAAAATCAATCTCATGCAAATACAACCTGATTAAATGGTAATGATTAATGATAATGAAGAACTTGCTTATTCATCCAAAAGTTCATGTATTTGGATTAAACTTTGTATATGACTAAGATCTCAAAAAAGACCTTGGAAAAAACTTGGTTTTTAAGGCACTGCACAATGAGACACACATTATGAAGTAGTACAGACATGGCAAACTTAACTTCATCAGAGAAAAAACTGTTGTTATCCAATTCTGGTATGCTGCTCTTACCAAGCCATCTGAAATCACAATCTTTTATCAGTAAATGAAAAGAAAACATCACTGGTAATTTATTGACACTTGAGACAACATGTCTGTTCTTACAAACTGAAGAGTAAAAAATATCACTGACATCTTAATGCCATTAATGATTTCAACTAATGCTTAAAACAGGAACTCTCTACCAACTCCGACACAGCTTTGCTGAGGGTGCTGAAAATGCACTAGAAACAATTCCAGCTCCAACAGATCTGCTGTAACAAATCTGGACTCAGCAAGGGACAGTTAACTTTCCTGACACTCAGGTGAGTTTCCCTGGTACAGAGCAGTACCCAACACACCACGCTGACAACAAAAGTGCTGCCAGTTCCACAGTGGGACCACTTGCTCTCTGAAATTCAAGTTCACCAGAGGGCAGTTCCACTGCAAATCTCCCCAGGATGCTTCCAGGGCACCCCACACTACCCAGAACTACTGAAGACAGAATCCCACTCTGTTAAATGCAGCCCTTTCCATCCCATGTGTCTGCTGACAATTTTTTATTGAGTATTCCATTAACAGTCTTCCAGAGCCATGTATGCCACTAAGTAATATCAGAAGTAACAGAAAGGTTCAGGCCCCCACTAATGAAATACAATGCATCATAAAATCTCAAAAGAAAGATTTTGAAGTGGGTACAAAAAACACCACAGAACCCTGTCCCTTCTCAGCTGCATGAAGAAAATATTTCATCTCTAATCACAGAGAGGAAAAATAAATCCAGCATTGAGCCAAAGCAAATTACACATTGATATATAAGTTAATTTGTAAGTAATCTGGTTTTTCAAAAGATTAAATTGTTTCAAAATTACCAAAATGAGTCATTTTAATGTTCTTAAATAAGATTGGTTTTATTCCCTTCTCCAGACTATCTTTTTAAAAACATCATCTTATCTTCTAGTGGCCCATGGAAAAAAAAAAAAAAA
>VYXF01001949.1:56393-79671 GCA_013397295.1 Polioptila caerulea
GAAAGGAGACTGCAAACTCTTTCCCACCCACCCACTCTAATTAAGCATCTTTAATATTATTACTGGGACTGAAATCTCAGCAAGCATGCCAGTGATTTCTAAGACAGCATCCCAGGACTGCACATTGGAGTTGGATTCATCTGTGCAATATTTCTTGCTGCCTTTTACCAATGCTGACAGAACATGAAGCATATTCGGTGTGACAAGAATGGAATGGCTTTGCCTCTCTTTCTGCCCAGGATGTACCATAGATCAAAGTGGTCTAGGATGGATTGTCCATTCAGGAGTATTAAACATATCACTAATCTGTCATTCCTTGTTCGTGCCTCGTGACGTGTTAGGCTGTCATTTTATTGACCCTATCATCTCTTGGGGCTTTTGAGTTTTGGGTTTTTCTGGGGGGGAAAGATTTTTTTTTTTTTCAATGATTAATTATAGAAGTGTGGTGGAACTGCTTATCCATCTACACAAAAAACCCCCTCACATACTTGGTGTTTTAATTTGACAGTTGTTCATATCCACAGTTTTGAAAATTTCCAAGGAGAAGCCTCTGTTTATAATGCTAGAGTCAAATAGAAGTGTAAATGAATAAAACAACATATGTCCAGATAAGTAAATTATAGAACAAGAAATCAAAGTCATAGATGATGGCACTGTTTTGACAAGCATACTTAAATAGCATTACATTTTCTTATTCTTATAAACTGTATCAGGAATATTGTGATTAGCTTAATGGAAATAAGCTCTGACAGATTATCAGAAAAAAAGATCTGGTTTACACTTCAGGGGAAAACTGATTTCTCTATAATATTTTAGCACAGGGATTCTCTGGAAACATGCAAATTCAAATGAGGAAAATTTAATCAATAATAGTAATCCTGCTATTTTTCTAATTCTTACTTTAACTGTATTCAGACATCTACAGAAGGAGGTGGACACCACAAAACTTAAAAAAAAAAAAATATTATTCGAATAAAAACTTTTTGCCTTGCCAATCTAAGAAACTTTTTTCCTTGGACAGACTCCAAATGCTGTTACAGTTGTGCATCACTGAGATTAATAATGATGCAAAGGCAGTTGTGAATTTTATGACGAGGGTGTACTGATGTATTGTCCAGGGGCAGCAATCATGCTCTGGCAAGTATTCCCATGTCCTAATTCCTGGTAACAAAAACTCAGAGAGTTTGAAACTCGTACCTGGGTAGAATATGAAGTTTGATGTCATGCACTTATTTGACCTGGAAATCAAGAGCACAGGACACAATCCCAAGTCCTCAGATGCACAACTGGTCTCTCCAATCAGAGTACAGTGAAGTTATTTCTGTGCACTTGAGTTTTACCTTGAAGAGAATCCTGCTGACATTAAAGATCCTTTGCACAATTTCACATACTACTTTGATTTTGAAAACTCATTTTGCCGTCATTTCATCTATTACCCCAAAACTTTTTTGGGGGCTTAAGTCCTTTTGCAAAGACCAACCAGCTCGAAAAAGGATTTCTTATCTAGCCACAGCCACACGTAGGCCTGCCATGCCAGATGGCTTTTATAGGGCATATATATTCCTCATGCTTCTGCAATTACATTTCTCTTTTCTGACATCCACCTCCTCCTTCACTGCTATTACAATATCACTAGGCAGGGAACCAGGGAAGAGAAATAAGGACCACTGTCCTCTTTAAATTCACTGCATGTTACTTAGTAATGAAGCATAAATAGACCCTTCACACATGAACTTTTGAGGATTCCTCATGCTCTTCTGCAGATTCCAATGCCCTCTGTAATAACCTGGCTGGTGCTGGGCATGAGTAAGGAGAGAGTCTGGGACACCACAGGGCTGCTGCACAGACCAGAGCTGTGCAGTGCTGCTGTGAGACAGAAGTGGGGCAGCACACAATAACCAGTATTTATTCTGTTTGCTTTGGATCATTAGCAGAGAAGTCAACATCTCCCACACATACCAGCTGTCGGGGCTATCCAGAGATGCTTCACTGAGCACACAACCATAGAACTTGGAGATAAAAATGAGCCAGCCCAAGCCTTTTCAGAATGAAATTGGTTCTTACACAGACCCTCCTTATGGCTTCTGCAGTTTAGTTTTAAAGGCCCCTGAGAATAACAAACTACCTGATATTCAGCTTACCTTTCCCTTTTTCTTAATTTCCTCCTGATACTCCTAATTATTTTACCATGTACCACACTAATTGGTGTTCACACATGGCCAACTCGGCTACAGCTGGTCAAATTTACTGTGTTACACACCTAGCACAATTTCAGATTCCTTAAAATTCCAGTTGTGTTTGTTAAGCATTGCCTATAAGCAGGAAAATACAACTGCACTATTTTCACACTTCCCTGGATTCCTTTTTTCCCAGAGTTTGTTCTGAAGAAAAGGCAGGTTGTCAATTTGCATTTACCTGTTTCCACCTCTTCCTACCATGTCAATTAATTCAAACTATTACAGATGCATTTAGACACTGTCACAAGAGAAAATCCCAAAGAGTGGAGAGAAGTCTTCCAGTCACTTCCCAAACTACCTCCAGGCATCCAGGAAGAATCTTCCAGCACTTTTGTGACACCAGTATCAGATAATGACAGTGTATTTCATCGAGAAAAGAGCAGTTTGAAAATGTACCACAAACATAAGTATCTGCATTAACACCATGGTAAATGCAACCTAAAATGAGCTGTAGTAATTCTATGCTACTAACAACACCCTCACTATATAATTGTTTCCCAAATCTAAGGTATGATTGTGAGCTTGTGCGACAGATCTCCAATGCAGGGAATTGCCAGCAACCCATTCTACCAGACAGGAGGCCAGGTGATGTCACCAGGGTTATAGAGGAAATCTGTATGAAAAATAAAGCAAACTCATACTCACACCAAGCCACAGAAAATTTCTTTCCCCAGGAATTAACTTACAGAATTCTTGTGAGTCGTACAAAGTTTCGGAGTTTAAGCGAATGACTGATGAGAAAATTACAAATGTCTTGCCCCTGCACTCTCTTTGTCCCTCTGTATGATCAGCAAGAACACAGGGATGCCATCCCAGGATGTCAAAGGCCCGAGCACACCCCAGAGCTGCAGGGGGAGCTCAGGTCTGTTCCCCCAGCCAGGGCACAGGTTAACACACAGCAATCTTGGCAGCAAGTCTCTAAGCAATGAGAAAATGGCTTTTGCCTGAGGCCAGCAGGTGCTTTGTGGGTGTCCCCTGTCCCTTCATCTCTCCATCTTTCCCTGGGAAAATGTCTCCTCCCTCAGAACAGCTGGACACAACAGGAGACCAGATTAGGAATGCAGGGCTTACCAAAGCAGAGGAGCAAGGCTGTGCTGACTTGATGAGTTCTATCACTGTGCAAGTTTACAAAACAGGTCATGGTCTAACCCAAGTTTCACAGGTTTCTCGAGACTCAAAAGCAGCCAGAGGAATCCCAGGGCAGGAAGCCCACAGGAGGGAAAGGTGCTGTGAGATGCAGAGCTGTGGCCAAGGGAAAGCAGAAGGCACCAGAGGATAGGTTTTCATCACCTCAAATGTGTTGGGTCTTTTGGGGTAACAAAAAAAGTAAATAAAACTTATTTTTTTTTACCAAAAAAGGCTTTCATTGAACCAAAAATGGAAGAAAGAGATTATTAATGACCTCTATTAATGAGCTCTAAATATTCAAGTGCATTGCCAGCCTCTCACTAAGACCTCACTGGCAAAGTGTGGCATCACACCCCAGAGAAAAAAACCATCAAAATCCAGATTTAAGGGGAACTTAAATTTCAGTAGCTATGAGTAGAACTAAATAAATAATTCTATTAATCCAGCACTTTTAGTATACTCAGTCCCACAGAACAGTTTGCACAGCTCTGAACTGCTCAGGAGCTGGTCAAGTGGATCTGAACACACAGAAACCAATCTTTAATTTTAATTGTTTCAAAATGCTTCAGAGATTATGCAATATCTAACAAACTACAACTAAAATTTAGCAGTATAAACTTTTTTAATAATATGGCATATTTTTGTTGTGCATGCAATATTTGTAGTTTTTCATTTTAGATGGCAACTGATATTGTATATTATTACAACATAGGAAATATTCACCTATTTTTCTTTCATGTAAATGAGATTTTCAAACATTAAAGAAATCTGATATTCCTTTACAGATTTCTGATTATTAGTAGTATTCATTGCCATTTGACTGTAGGGAGAACAAAAAGGAAGAAATAAATTCACATTATTGTACTATATTGAAATTAAACTCCAGCTGTAAAACACATTTTTTATCACTTCAGAGGGAAAAAACCCAAAGAGGCAGGATGAAATTTTAAAGAAATATGTAAGAAAAGAAGTGATAATGCATAAAATCTATAGTAATAATAGAAATACTGGCCTGTGCTGATTGGCACAGGAAATACCTAAATCTGCACATTGCACAGGCCATGACACAGTCCTTGGAAATTGGGGTGCCAAGGGAAAGCAGAACACTTCTTGGGAGGACAGCAGACCATGGAATTGCAGTCACACCATGGTCACCCCAAAAAGAAAGATGCAGCTGGTGGTTCCAATTCCTATTTTGTACAAGGATCCCAAGAATTAAGGAAAGTGTTGCAAAGCAGATTTTGCTTCTTGATCTGGTCTAAGCTCCCTGAATCCCAAAAGAGATGGACACCAGGGCAATATTTAAATGTGTGTATCTCATGCAGTTGGGTATTTTTAATATTTCCAGAGGGGCAGTACTGCCTTCAGCCACATATTCTTACATAATACAGCATTTACCAAACATGCTGGGCTGGGATTTATCAGAGGTGACCCCACAGTTCTGCTGGGGGCAGCTCTTGTGCTGTGCGTGTTCCAGTTGACAGTGAAATTGCATTTTCATCTGAATCATCCACATTTACAGTATTTTTTTCTCCTCATCTTCCCTAGAATGTGTCCCCACATAAGAGCACTTCCAAGTGTAAAGTTTGTCTTGTATGTCTCTGAAGTTCAGAGCTGCTCTGAAGGTTTAGGTTCAAGACAACAAATATATCTTGGTAAAATGTTTTAGAAGATCCAAATTCCAGTTTTTTCCAGAGGTTTGTTAGCCTTTGTATTGGTCCCTTCCTACTTTCAAGGCCCAGCCCATCCATCTGTATTTATGTGCAGCTCACACAGCTTTCAACACAGTATTCCATATATATATAAAGAAAAAAAAAGGCAATTTAAGTTTTAAAATGCAATCTGTCCTTTGTGTAGGGCTGGCAGCAGTGTGTGGATGTAAAGCTAAAACGATCAGACCACACAAACTTAATAATGTAGTGCAAAGCAAGAACATTTAATTGATTTAGAGTGCAGCTCAATATATAATCACAGTGCTATGAGTGAAGCTGTAAGGTAGCCCATTAGATCTTGGTGGGCTTTCTCAAGAGCTTCATTCACAAGCCTATTAATTAGCTGGGGTCCTTCAGTGTCCACCATTCAGATTTAAATCACTTGTTTCCCATCAGTGTGTTCTATGCACTGCAGGCCCATAAAATCAGACATTAATACTTCCATCAGCAGGGCTTCTGCAAGTCAGCTTTAATTATTACAGGTAAAACCTTCCTAATCCTTGCAAACAAAAGTGATTAAAATACAATGAAGTAGAAATTCAGGGATAGTGTTAAATGCTGGAGTATGTTATGATCAAATGCCATAAAGTCTATTCTGCTTAATGGGAAAAATCATTATATTTTTTTAAATGTCAGAAAATGACATGGTTATCCAAAGAAATTCAGACAGTAAATAGATCAATTTGAGAGCTTTTCAAGTTCTTTCAAGATTGCATTTTTCATCATATCCTTTCTAGACTTTGTATCAAGTTTACATGAAAAAATAAGCCAGATCATAGGGCTAAAATTGACAGCAGGGTTTGCTCTGTCACATGCACAAAGTAATGATATAAAATTATATTTAATGACTTTTCATATTTAGTTATTCATTCAAAATGAATACTTCCATATAAAATGAATTATTGTATTATTTAATGTCATGTTCCTCACTTATATTTGAGCACAGCTTTGGTTTCATCGTAAACTAAGACCTAAAGCTGGTACTTAAATAAAACATGGGCTTTTTATAACTTAACTAAAGACTGGATTTCAGTTGCAGTGAAAACAATATTTTGTTGGTTCAGCACTAGGATAAAGTCAGAAAACCTTACAGATGAAAGGGAGGAAAATGCTTATTGCAATACCTCTGAATAAGAGAGAGACTTGCATTAAAAGACACTGCTGGGTAGCATTCAGGAAATGCTAAGAATAGATAAATTGAAAGAGATAAAAATCCATATCCTGCAATGAAGCTGAATAAAAATGCCATAGATGCCAACAGAAAACTATCAGGGTGTGCCAGGCTTGGGGCCAGAGGCAGAACTTTCAAAGACACTTTGAAAATGACACCAGATTTTGAGAATGCGCAATTAAAATACTTCACAGTAGCGACTACCATGAAATGGTCAGTTCCATTTTGGAAACCATGTATAATAAAGCTCTGTAAATTAATGTACAGAATTGCTTTAATCTTTTATCTCCCTTAAAGTCAATGAAAAGCAGTTGAGAAAAGCCCAATGGTTTCATTCTTGCTACAGTGTTATAAAGCAAAACACCCAGCACATGCAGTAAATAAAAATCCCACTTAGCCTGCTGACAGACCTCCCTTACACTGTGCTCTGGTACCACAGCTTTGCCCATAGATACATTTTGCTGTGTTGTTTCACCTGCAAATGCAGCTCCTGTTCACTAAGGGCTTTGACAATCTCTGGAGGTCTTAGGACGCAGAGAGTTATTACCTGGGCTGTCCTGTCAGGGCTGAGGCTGAAGGGCAGCTCCACCCTTCCACGTGCCACATCCTACACAGAGCTCTGCTGATCCCTCTTTCAGTCCCTGCTTTGCTCAGAACATTGGAGAACATTTGTACTGAACACACATCCCTTTACAATCTGTCAGTCACTGCCTCTCAGTAAGCTCCAGCAACATCCTCACAGGGAAATAATTCTTTATAAACACTCCTGGATGGATCTTGGAGGCTGTTCCTCTTTGCAGTGAAGAGCCAATACACGTACATCACTGTTCACAACAAATAAGATCTAGAACAGAAGATGTTCCTTTTTAGGTGACACCATGAGCTCTATTTTTGGGCTTTGAAGTAGAAACTACAGACCTTGAATTAATTCAGGCAATCATTTTGACAGTGCTGAAATCTATATGACACTGATAAGTTATTTCACATTTCCTGTTCAGGTGAAAGAATTCTGCAGCCTAGAGTAGTTTGTATATATCACATGCTTTCCACCATCACCTTCCACCTTCAGCAAAATAATTTACTGTCTTTCACTCTAAAGGTTTATTAATTTGATCAAGGGCAAAGGATGGGTAGTATGTTCCACCAGTTAATAAAGTTTATAAAGCACTAGGGGATCTACTTGGATGAGAATCATCACAGAAATGCAAGACTTAATCAGACCAAAACCCGCTGCTAATGCCAGAGAGATGTAAAACTCATTTAGAAATTAGAAGGGGTGGCTGAGCAAGCAGACCAAATTGAAAAGTTTTATTATGAGACACAGGTGCAAAGACTTTAACCTAAGTTAAAGTTAGGCTTTTAAAGCTTAAAAAGACAGTACTGTTACACTTGAGGTGAATAGTTGAAAGGCTACTCAGACATAAAGGACCTGTTGATTGCAAGAATTTACAAATGGGAGGTAGGAGGTTCTGGAAGAGAAAAAATATATATAAAAAAATATTTAAACACTGAAGCTCTATCAACATTACATGCTCTGAATTACAATAGGAGTGACAGAACTAGAGGGCTCTAAAAGAGCACTGTATAGTCCAATGAGGATTCAAAGTGCAGCCTGGAGGCTGGTCTGAGCAGAGGTGTGGCTGTGTTCAGAGTGCTTCTGGACTCTCAGTCACACCCAGACTCAGAATCAGCAGATCCAAGTGTGTTACAGCATTCATTTGCCAAAAACCCAATAATATTCAAAGGGAGCTAAAAAATGAAAACACTCACTGCTGCGCTCCAAAATAACCCCCCTGGTTTCCATGTTGTGGGGTTTATTTTGTAAATAAATGGGGTGGTGTAACAAGTGTTATTACAGTGCCATCTAGTGCAAACCAGGCCTTGGGATGAAGATGGCAGACGGTGAAACATCTGTACCCAGAACACCACCACAGCCTGCCCACGAAGGGGAGGTAAGCCTCACCACTGGGGCCATGGTAGCTCCTTGGGAGGAATTAGGGAATCTGGCTTAATTAGAAAAACATGTCCAGTCTTGCCTTTGGGTGAATTGTCACTCTGAAATCAATGTCACACATTTCAAGTGTCACAATATTAGATACCTGGGTTATGTGCTGGGCTACTTTTTCTCCATCATAGTTATTTGCTTCTTCCTCTGACACACCAGTGAGAAGAGCTTTGTGCTGACAAACCAAAAATGCTCAGAACATGAGAAAATAGAACTCTGATTTGCTGGAATGAGAAAAGGCTATGATCAGCTTAACAAGTAATAGTCTGTGAAATACTCACTGGTTCAGACAGATGGGTACTTGGCACAGGCCAACTTTGTACCTGCAATTGCTCACAGAATGGAGGGAGCCCCCCTCTCTCATGATACCTTAAACATTGAAAGGGTGGTCAATGCACCAGCTGACAAGCTGAGAAGAAAAGTGAAGCAGTGTTAAATTGTGCATTTTGCTTCTGCTAGATTCTAAAGTGAACCTCTTAGTCTTAACCTATGGAGGTTTTGCAAATTCTTTGAGGAAGACATAGAAATTCCAGCTGCTCACAAATCTACACTGAGAGCTTGGTTAGTTACTGTGGGTGCTGGTGATCTCAGGCCATCTCAATGAGATCCTCAGAGGAACTCTAGGCAGAAAGAGCCACTGCAAGATGCTGCCTTTTTTACAGAACCTTCTATTGTACAGTACTTTCTTTTGTAAAGACAGATTTGGGTCCAAAATGAGAATGTCTCTTCATATCTTTGCTATGCAAGTGACAAATACTCATTAAATCTGCAGTAGTTTCCATGTGAACCCTGGAGACAAAAAAAAAAGTTCTAAGGCGCAGCTGCCATTCCAGCTTCAGAGCAGTTTTATTCACTTAACTTCCTTCAAAATTATAGTCCTGTATAAATTTTGTAGGCAATACCAAAAAGCATAAAACTTCTTATAAAATTTATAAGAGAATTGCTTTGTGACACATGAGCTGTCCCTGTTTCTTCCCAGGGAAGAGCACCCAAAATCCCTGAGCTGAGCAAGGACAGGGGGTGCAGTTCCATCAGGGGGAACACAGCTCCTTGCAGCCATGCATGGACAAGTTTCACTCTGGCTGCACCCACTGCTCCTCACTGGTTGATGCCTGACCTCTGTAGCCTGAGAAATAATCAATCCTGCTTATTTTACACCAAAAGAGAAAATTACTCTTGAAATCACAAACCAGAAAGGAGGAGCAGCACACTTCTCTCCTGCCCACACCCCAATAAGCACCCATATACACAAGTGCACTTCCTAAGAGAAGTCAATGATACCATTGCTGCCTTCCTAGCAGCCACAATGCATGTAAAAAACATTTCCTGTATTTCTTTACTTCCTTAAGTTCTTCATGTACTGATTCATAAATGTAATGTCTGGGCCCACCATGGCTTTGCCAGATGGTCTCAATGCCCAAAATGCCCCAAAGAAAGGAGAAGCTGTGTTAGTTTGGACCTCTCTGATCCTGACCTGGCCAGAGACTTGTTTTATGCTCTGGTCAAACTGCACTTGTAGCTATCCTTCCTGCATGGAAGAAATCCAACATTTTTGTTCTTCACTAGCTCACTTCACTTAGATATTCTGTATACAGAAGTCCCATATAAATCCCAGCCCCTTTGTTTGGCCATTTATGGCTCCCTAGAGTCATATTACAATAGCTTTGATTAAAATACAAACCAAGTGAGTAATTGCAGGCTTTTTAATTTTACAGTGTCAGTTTGTCATTGTAATGGATATGTTGGAACATGAAAGTCTCTTAATGAATTAAAGGAAATGCATATTTAGAAGGACTTAAAACTGCCCATGACCAGCAACCTCATATACTCACACAAAAATAAGAGGGAGAACAACTTTTCTTGTCAGTGATGCAAACCCTAATAAAAATGACGAACTGTGTGTCCTCCTGATGGCAACTCTCAAAGTGCCCTGAGGCTTCATTGAATATCATTAAGCAGAACTTCTGTGAACTTATTTTCAACAAGGTCTTCCATCTCTACACATACAAAATGCTGGGAAAAAAAGTTATTTTTACAACAGAGTTGAATAGAAAATAATAAGGAAAGTGCTTAGTTAATATAGTTTACGCTGTCCAATCTGTAACACCTGAAATTACCAATCCTTACATTTCAGGAAGGTTTGTTTCCAGGAAGCAGGTTCTTGTTTTCCCTTCTCTGTGCTGTTGGTCACTCAAAGTGATTTTCACAAAAGACACAGTGAAAAGCACATTGTAGTGAAGGTGCTGGAACATCATTTTATTGTGAAGACCTTATGAGTAGATCTAATCCCTTGGACTTACCCTCTGATAAGCAGAGCAAAGCCAAGTATCAATAAAGAAACTGATAAATTTGTCCTGAGGCACACACCACACATGTGTGAAATCCATTCTGACAGCGGTTGTAAATGGCAAAATCCATGGCTGAGTATTTTTTGTTATTTAAAGGGCAGCTGAGTAAAATAATTATTATGGATTTACACTCATATCACAAGAGTAACATTGGCTGGTAGAGGGAATTTCATAAAGGAGTGACCTGCTCCCATCCCACCCCTTCGAATCTACCATTCTATAAAAATAACAACAGGTAACAGCAGATCCATAGAGTCACTGCTGCAGTCATGCCACAGAGAATTTATGCAGCATTGTCAGGACCACTATTATTCATCACATAACATGGACCAGATGAAACTGAATTTTGTAACAGAAGATCTCTTTTCCCTTCCACTTCATGCATGAAAATTACATACATGTGGGTGCACACAAATGCAAATATTAATTAAAATTTTATCCCTTTAAGGGAAGGCATTTCTGGGCATTAGAAAAGGAACAGAGCTTAAAAATAAAAATAAGAGAATAATAATGATTTCTAAAAGACCAGAAACAAAATGTTTTTCTGCATATTTCAGAGCTACCAATGCAGGAGAGAGAGTTTTTCATGGCTCATTGCTCCCCTCCCAGTGTCTCTTGGCATATACGCATGACTCGTAAAGATTTCTGGGTTTGGTGGTCTCTGCTTTACATGGCAAAGCAATTTCTGCAGCTGAAAAAGCAGAAGATAACAGTACACTAAGCTGTTTAATGCAGCTGTGACTCTTGCTTAGACATCCTTGGCAATTTGTCAAGTTGCACTGTCAGAATGACTCAATTTTTTTCCTGATTTTAGCTTAAATCCTCAGACGTGCCAAATGCCTGAAATTCACAATAATTAGAAAGTGGGAAGTGTTCAGTAACTTCTCGTGCAGCCTTGAGATCATAAGCTCACTACACACTCTGAGGATTTTAATAGCTTTTCCCTGGCATTTATGCACTGACCTTTCTGAAAGCGCTTCCCATCTCCGAGATGCAGCTCTGCTTGGACCTGGGCAAACACAGTGGCACAGTGACACCGGAATTGGGAAAGGGAAATGCACATTTTTACTCTGCACCTTCTCCTACAGGGCTCCTCCCACTGAGCATATCCCAAAGTGATGAATTCTGCTGACTTCTACCCCACCCCAGCCCCATCCTTTGGGGCTCTTTCATGGTGCCAACACCACTCCACCAAACCCCGGGTGTTACTGGGATTGTCATTTACCCACAGGGAGGGCTACCTTGAGCAGGAGGCCAGTTCAGCAAAGCCTTTGCACGCCCTCACAGTGCCCTGTGCCTGTGGTCTGAGTGGCTCCAGTGCAGAGAGAGAAGGGCAGGCCCTGGGAAAAGGCCAAGGCTGGACACACCAGGTCCTGCCAGCCCATCACACTCACTACTGCCTTACTCAGGGTAACTGAGCCTAACTGGGCTTTTGGCCACAGAAATGTCCCCATCCACACCTCTGTCACCAATTACTGTGAGCAAAAACCTATTCAATGCAGTGCCTGTCAAAATGAGCCTGTCACAAGCACTAATTTTATAACTCATGCAAAAATATCTCAGTTCCCCAATCACATTTATTTGGCAAACAACTTGTAATATGTAAAGGAAATAAATATATTTTGATAAATTTACCTCGCCTCACTTGAATATTTTTTTGCTAAAAATCAGCTCTTTTCCCAAAAGCAGTATGTGTTTGATAAGTGTAAAATTGACTCTGCTTCCTTTTTTTAGCAAAGGGATGTGTATTAGGAAATAAAAATGCAAACAATTGTTCCTTCTGCTTGCTATTCGTTGCTCAGACACTGGAAGTCTCTTTATGAATAACATGAATTGATGTTCTTGTCAGTGGCAACAATATTTACAGAACAATGTTACATTTAATGTTACATTACAGATGAAATTGAAAGTAAAGATGTGACTCTACTAAAAGAGACATAGAAAAATGCAGACTATCTCACCCTTGCAAAGACTGCTCACCTTTTGTCAAGATGTTTTCCTTAGTATTCATAAACCTTTTGTATTTGATGTTGACTATTTAAATTTGTTATTACCTGTCAAAGTGGGTCTCTGCAAACATTTTTGGTATCAGAAGGAAATAAACAGCATGTTATTACAAAGCATAACAAAAACCTGGGATATTTCATAAGCTATGCAAAGTTCCACCATTCAGTTAAGGATGTTCCTTGTGACAAACACAGAGAAAATGTTCTGAAAGGGAAATACAGAACTACTGGAGCTCCTCTGATTCCCTGGAGTCTTTCAGTACACCTCAGGAGCTCCTGCAGGCCTCCAGCACAGCAGCTTTGTACCCATGACACAGAGCTGAACACAGAGCAAACTCCAAAGGTCCCATCAAGACCACTGAGAACAAGAGGAAATTTCATCTGAATAAATTTGTCTCCGTAATTTTCAAGGAGAGAAAATTATGGTGTCAATTCCTTCCAAATATTTTGTTAAAAAGTAATTCCTGAACTCATGAAAGGAGAAGAGTGATGCATTGGGCACATAGCGGATAGAAAATTATCATGTTTTAATATTCACTAGGAGATCAATAAATGCACCCCACAACCACTGAAAGCTCAATCAAAATTCACCTCTCATAAAATCCAAATTAAATTTCTTTTTTTCCCTACACAGAAGTATAATGCACCAAAATATACCACCAAAAAATCCAAGAGATGGCCTAGATTGGGTTTTAGATGCTCTTTGACCAGGGCAACAGGGGAGAGAATTCCAAAGCCAGACTCCTCAGAGCAGTGTATTTTGTCAGCAATGCTCTCTCTTCTCCCAAGGAGAAACCAACCCTCTTCCCAAAGGAGGGAGGAAATCAGTTCAGGAGATTGTGAAGCAGCCTTGCATAAACTTATCATAGAGAGAAAAAAGTGTAAAATAGACCCCTTAAGACAAATATTTTGAAATTATGGACTAGCTGACACAGGCCACTTAACAGAAAAACCCAACAACAAACCCAAATAAACAGAACAAACCCCATAACAACAACAAAAATCCCAAACCAAACAAAAAGAACAAAACAGGACATGAGGAGAAAGATGGAAGGTGTAGGTAATATTTTACNCTGATGATGCTGAGTATATGCAGTAGGGACCATGCATGAATGGAGAGCTGATGCTTTAAACATGTTTTTCTGTTAGAGGTTCATTCAAAGCAGACAATTTTGGAAATAAAAAGGAAAACTGTAGAGGAAAATACTTCTCTCTCACAGGAGTGAAAATGACAACAGTATTAATCATATACCTCTAGAGAATATGGTATTAGGCACTACTAGTGACAAAAGAAGAAAAACCCAATCATTCAAATGTATTTCAACTGATATACACCCATTAAGATGCTTATCTCTCAAATTTCACATCTCTCCTTTCTTTCCTCCATAAAATCAGGAACAGCTAATGAGGAAGAATGGAGGGCTAAAAAAGTAAATCAAATGGACTTGCAGCAAGTAGGTAAAAATCAAGCCATGCTTTGAGCCAAGACAACTTTTTGAATGGATTTACATTACTGCCTAATTTGGACAGATCTGCTGAGGAGTGTATTCCTAAAGCCAAGCAGAAGATGCACAGTTACCCAGAAAATAAGAAGTGATTCTAATTTGTCCATGGTAATGAAGTTGTCACCCTACAAAATGCAAAAATTTATATTTTTTGGTGAAAAGACTTTTTTTTTTTTTTTAACTTGCTTCTAAACTTCATGCTTTTCTGCTGAGTTTACACAACTGGCATCAGTAGACTCATGCAGCTCATGGCAATATTTGGTAAACCAGGCTGATACCTAAGAACTCTCCTTTTTGTTTGAGGCAAAGGATATAAATTTCTTCTAACTGCACAATGCTCATATACCTACAGTAAGGGCAAGAAACAAGAGAGCAACAGTAGAAAAACCACTCGACTTTTTCATAATGAATCTGAAATAGCCAAACTGCCTTAACCAGGGGGATAAATCTCCACACAGAGCTGAAGGTTCCATCACTGGATGAAAGAGTGGATAAAATATGGCAATGCCATTCTGCTCCTACCAGCACTTGGGGCAATGCTGAGGGATTCCCCCTTTCAGTTCCTCCAGGAAGGTGCTGTGACTCCAGACCAGTCCAACCCATCCCTCACAGCAGCCCTGCTGACACACACAGGCAGCAGCTCTCACCCTGCACCACGAGTGTGGCCCCTGCTCCCATCTCCCCTACAGTCCCTCCCTATCTCATCCCTTTCTCCAGACCCACAGGGACACCTGCACCTCCTCTCCTGCTCATCCTGTTCTTCAGGTCACCCAGCAGAGGGACAGTTTGTTCATGGAGCCCTCTCCCTTCCAGAGCTGCTCCCTGGCCCCATTTCCCACTGAACTTCCCCAGCAGAAACAGCTCCTCAGCCTTCCTTGAAACTCTCCTCCCATCCCCAGTGCAGGCACACACATATTTGGAAAAGAGGTTTTCCTGAGTAAATATTGGACATTGTTCAAAAACCAGTTCTTGCTACAAAGAGCACAAGCACTATTTTAGGGATATGTTTATTTATCAAACCTAATATCTGCTTTCTAAAACCATGATTCCCCTCCTACCAGGCTGCTGACCAATATATTCTGTTTCTTTTCACTGAAACTCACGATCATGCTGCGTTTGCATGTGGAGATGAAAATTGGAAAAGAGGTGTACAGGTTTATTCTGTCATCTTGACAATCGGATTTTGCCCTGTGATGTTTTAATCCACTTTCCCTACTTTCAACACTAACAACTTCTGACAAACTTTTCCTCACCCTTGAAGATAACATCCTCATAAATGACCTTATGCTTTGTCTGAGGCTTGGAACATGAATTTATTACCTTTTATCACTTTGTACTAAAAAGGAAGAAAATGAACCATTATTAAAAAGGGCTTTCCTCCCATCCCTTTTAATTCTCCTTAGGAATATCAGTTTCTTTTCGTTTTATCTTTTCCTTCTGAACTACAGGTATGGTCCTGTTATATCACTTGCTGATGCCTTTAAGCATACTATTTCAGCTCAAATGCATTCCTCAAATCAATGAAAATGAATTAAATTAGTACCTGCAGGCAAAATAAATTAAATAAAATGTACAATAACACAAGTCTTAAATGTTTTTCTCTGTGCAAAAACAGTAATATTCAGTGACTGAATATTCAGATAAACAATTTTGTGCCACTAAAAATTAAATATCCATATCTTCATATTTTTTCTTTTTAAAATTTAACATTTTTTCAGTGTTCCAATAGAAAAAGGTAATAATCTATTTTCCTATAGAGAAAAGTAAGGTAGAGGACAGTCATTTGTGTTGGAAGAATTATACCACTGACAAAAATACTGGTTTTCTAGGACCTAAAAGTGAATTTCTTTCTTTACCCACAGAAGAAAACAAAATCTGTGGAAAAAGCAATCCATGTTGTTTCCCATCCAAGGTTATGCTACCAATATGGTATTTTTAGGAGCAAGAATTGTACCATTCCTGGGCTCTGCTTGGAGCACGTGGATTTCAATTTCTGATACAATTATCCTCGAGAAGCAAGGCTGAGCACACCCCCACATTTAAAATGAGATGGTGAATGCTCAGGAACATTGTCACCTGTGATTTTCCTGGATGAAATCAGGATTTGTGCCACTTGATTTTGCTAAGTGTTCAACATCACCTCCAACATCTTTGCTCAGGGAATCTGAACTATGTGTTATATAAACCTTTTCTATCTAAATCACAACCAAAATATTCCACCTCGATTCAAAATTAAGGTTCACTGCATTAGAAGTAGTTCCTTAGAAAGAGAAATAAATTGTGGAAATGAACCTTTTGACGACTACTTGCATAGCATTAACAATTGAATCTGCATGGTAGCCACAAATCCAAGAGGAAGGAATAATTACAGGAAGTAACAGGACTGCCTCAGTGCCACAAATGCATGGACTCCTAGGTCTAGATCAGGCAGGAGTCCCAAGGGATATTTCACAGTTCCCTCTCTCTTCTTCCAAATTACCTAAAGTAAAAAGGATTTAAGCATCTGCTAGAATTAATTTTTTCTTTGAAAAATAAGGAATTTTAGAATACAGGACAAAAGTAATAACAAAAAAGCTTTCAGACTTGCTTTCCTTTGCTCCTTTCTGCCTAAAGCCTACCTGATTACCTTGTTTAGCCCCAGCCACCAAGAACCCCATGATTTTTCCTGTATTAACAAGGAACATTCCAGATGAGACATGGAGACAAAGTAAATTGCCCAAGCTGCCCTCGAGCCCACAGATTCCTCAAACTGCAGCCTAATTCCATGACCAACAGCCCATCCCCTGGCTTTGCAATAGCTGAGAGCCCAGAGCACATTTCAAAAGCTCATTTTGAGTTTGATTTTAGCCCAGCTAAAGCTGCCTCCAAGAGAACTCATCTCCTGAGCATGTGGGGAGCCCTGTGGCTGCCAGGCTGAGCTGCTGACACCTCCCCAGAGCCCCTGCACAGCCCGTGGAGAGCTGGCAGCTCCCCGTGCCCAGAATTCATCCCTCAGCTGCCCAACAGAGGAACTAAAACCACATCCAGGGACACCTGCTCAGGCAGGCCCCAGATGAAACCTCAGCTCTGAGAAAGCCTTCCTTTTGAATTGGAAAAGGATGGGTTTTGTGGGCAGCTATTTTTAAATTTTTCCTTTCAAATACCCATGAAAGCATCTACTAATTTCAGATGATGTCACGCATAGAAAGTGAGTGAGCACACTTTTTTCCCAAAGATTTGAAACAGACTAAAAAGAATAATTATTTCCTCTTATTTTTTAATGAGAATTGCCAGCCCCTCAGCAGGTGGAAGGACACTGCCTGCAGGAGCTTTTTTGTTGGCTAAAAACTTGGTTCATATAATCAGCATGGTAATTAGCAAGCTCTTTGCTATTAAAAGGAACTCATTACTGCTATATTTTGATGATTGATCCATACTCATGAAGTAATTTAAAAATGTAAAAAGCATTTTGTGAGCCACTTAAAATCTTCAATATGAATATTGAGACAATGTAACTGACAGTTGTCTTTGACTAAACTTCAGTCTGTAATTCTTTAGCCATTCAAGCAAATCCACGGGGAACTGGAAAATGAAAATAATTCCCTAAAGTCATATATTGTTCTCTGCTACTTGTCAGAATTCCCTTGCAAGGTTTGGGGCCTTTGTATCAACTACCTGCTCACCTCAGGTTCTGTGACATTTTTAGAGGTGATCTTGCAATCAAACCAAGAGGCCAAGCTCCCACACAGCTCGTTGGAGCCACTGGACTGCCCTGGCTGACTCTGACCTGGCTGCTCTTTGCCCCCAGGGCCCGTGGGAGGCTTGCCCTGCCCATGAAGTCACATGGGGAATGGCCCTCTGAGAAACCATTTGAAGGAGAAATCACCTCTACTCAAAATTAATGATTAGCATGGATCTCAAACTGTTGTAGGATGAGTTACTTTCAACTTTGGACCCTCTGCCAGGTTTTCTCATGCTTCAAAAAGAACTGATAAATTATCCAACAATTTCTAATATTGAAATGCCAAGAGGAGGGAGAAGAATGAGAGAAAGATGACAAGAGGGTGGACACATGTCAGCTGTTCAAAGAATTCCCCTTATTCAGGGAAATCTCAAGTGAAATTCTGCCTCCAATTAAGCCAACACAAAGCTCATTGAACTCAACAGTGCCAGGATTTCATCCTTGACCTACTGCCTTGAACTCCATCCTTTAGTGCTTCTGACAAACAGCCTGCTCCTTTCCTCCTGACCAGCCCAGGTGCCACTTCATTTCCAAGCTGGCTGTGGCTCTGAGGCTGACACTGCTCTTTTAGGCATAAAAAAAGAATTGCCATGGCAATGCAATCTGCTATTTATAGGCTCCACGACAGCCCCAAATTATTTTACAACTTGAAAGGACATCACTAGTAACTGAGACAGATACATTTTTGACAGGGATCATAAGTAACTATGGCTGGCTCAATTCACTTGCTACTGAAGTAGAAAGCAGGCTTCAGTGAGAGCTGGGTCTGGCCCTAAAATCACACAGTGAGGTCACCCAGCACCTGCAATAGGGAGGGAATATAGATTTAACTCAGTCATGAGAGTCAAGATCTGCCTGCCCCTGTCCTGGAGGGCGAAGGACAACCACACCCTGTTCATGTACTTTGTGTAAATCTAAGGGGCACTTGACATGGAAAAGTGATTTCCACTTCTCAGTTGGGCAATTTGCATTCCATGCTCCCACAGGCAGATTTTCCTGCCAGCACTAACACTGCTGATGTGCTGTTCAGAGCAATTCCTTCAAGATAATGAATTTCAATATTTAAAGATCTATTTCCCTTCTCTATTCCTTCCCACTTCCATATTTTGAAGATGAAAGGATTATGCTATTTCAGCCTTTGCTCTTGTTTTTTTGGTGTATTAAGTATTTTTAGGCTCTTTTTTCCACCCACAAAAATAAGTGCTTATAACATTCATTTTGCTTAAAGAAATTTATTCTTGCTTTCAAGCTGCGGAAACAACTCTTACCGAGTATTATTTTTATCTTTCTTAGAGATGGATGATTTATTTTTAATTGCTTCTTTAGGTCAGGATGCTGCTTACCAGCATGCCTACATTTACTGTGTTCATTAATTTAAGCTTTTTTTTAAAGTAATATATTAAAACCACTTTTTTCCTCCTGGAAAGGGAAGTCATGGTAGATAAGAGAGATCAATTATTAATCAGCATTAACCAAAAGTAAAAAAAAAACCAAAAGAACACCTAAGGAGCATCTTAAAGAACTGAAGTGCTCTGTAGAATGAATTTATACCAAGTCATACTCTTCCAGCAGATCTCCTAGGAAATTAAGGTACAGGGAGATGGAGGTCTAAATCCTCCTGTTGAGGTCCTCTGTTTTTTATTTCAACACACAAAACAAAAATTCCACCTAAATTTTTTTTTTAATAAGGAAGAAGGAAAAAAAGAGAAGTCAACATAAAAAAGAACAATCTCCAAGGTTACACAAAGATGAACATGAAAACAGAAACCATAGCCTGCTTTCCAAAATATTAAACCTCAGTTAATCCCAATTCAGCTGTTCATCCCCCCAGACTTAATAAATCAATACATTAATAGAAGTACAGGATCCTAACTCTAGCAAATAAATTGATCACCTACAGAATTGCAAGTAAATTCACCCTTTTTAATTTCTTGCCTTTTAATTTAACAAATATGAAAAAAGTACATGTAAAATATCTTGAAAAAAATCTCTGCTTCTCAGTCCTACATATTTGTTACACAGAACACAGGGGAGAGCCCATAAACATCCATAAAATGATTTATAATCTGTTCTTCTATGAAGCCATGTGTTGAAAAAAAGCCAGTCCAGAACTGCCTTGAAATGTGAATCGGTGATCCAGTATCGCCTATGTTTTATATAAAGTACAAAACTAGCTTTGAACTCTAACATTATTTTTGCCTATTCATTCTCTGTTTGGGAAAGTAAATTTGGACCTGAGAGCCTAACTCCTACACTATGCTTAAGTTTCTGCCAAAGAATAAGTTGAGTATAGAAATAGTTCATCTGTTTCTACAAATAAATAAAAGTTAGTATAACAAATAAAAAATGCCTGGTGTCAGACACACAAGAAAAGCGTCCACAAACCACACAAAAACTTTTCTCAATAATCATCTTTCACTTTGAAGAACGGCATCAACCCTAGAAACAGAGAAACTTCTAGAAACACAGCCACTTTTAATCCTGGGTTCTGCTGTGTTCTCATCATTTCCATTTCCCCAAGATCTGCTTCAGATCACATCCCTGGAATTCTAAGATTTGGAAGTTCTCACCTATTATTTCCTGCTTTACTACACTTTTAAAAACAAAGTGATGGGGGTTTGTTTCTTTGAACCAAGGACAAGGCTGGTATGGAATCAGGGTGCTTTTTGTGTTTTTAACAGTGTAATCAGAATATATTGCTTTATTTTCCTTTCAGTCATTTTGGTGCCATAGGCAGTTTTTGTATTTTCCTAAGAAATCTGGTTAGTATATTCTATGGTATCCATGGTTTTATTCCAGTTTCTCAGCATATCTTCTGTTCTGCTCAGACTCATTTTCTGCCTGTTTTAACTGTTAGGCTCATAACAGGCAAGTCCCTTCTTTAGAAAATGTCACTCATGGGCCTTCATTGCTTTATGAACCAACACTGACTTTGTGCCAGCAGTCTTGTTTTTTAAATAACTAATTTATTCATTACTCCAGGCTAAAGTGGCTTTTATTACCAAATGAGTCTGCACTGTGAGCTGAACTGATTTCCTCTTTTATCACAGAGTTCTTATCTCACAAACCTGACCTTGTGGACAGAAGTCAACCTGTAGCCACAGACTGAGTGTCAGAACTGTCCCCAGTGTGGCTGAGCAATCCACTCTAAGTGACCACTGGGAGCTGTCCCTTACTTTGGGGGTGCATTCCAGTGGCACTGAGGTCAATTTTCCTGCACAGACAAACCTGGGAAAGATATTTCAGTGAAGCCTATGTTGTCATGTTAAAGAACCAAACAGAATCACCCTGTTCATGCTTTTAAAAGCTTCTCTGCTTTATAGTGTCCCTAGAGTGACATTCTGAAAATACAAAGCAGTATTTTAGAAGCCCAAGCTTTTTCCTGTATCCAACAACTTTGCTGTGTCTGGCAACAGATTAAGTGAGCTGAGACAGAACACAAGGCAACTTCTGAGCTCTGACATATTACATATTTTAAATTTCTATAATAAATAACTTATTGCTCGCCCTGCTACACTACATTCATGGCATTCTTTTCATGTTAGTCTTGATAGTAAAGAAGTTTGTGTTGCTTTTGTAAAGATTTTATATGTGCCCCAATTAAGCTAATGATGGCAAAGAAACCAATCTGTCTGGGATTAGTGGAACTGAGAGCTCCAAGCTTACACTGCTTCAATTCTGGGCTGTAAACTGCCTGCCAACGTCCACCTGGTCCTCTGGCACCTCTTTACACTCTTAATTTTAAGGACAGCCAGCGATATATTCCTTTTAAATGTGACACAGAGTTCAAAAAGGACACTGTGGAAACTAGACCCTTTTATAATGTATTTTCTTCTGTCTTTTCAGACTTCAGTAAACAAGTGAAAATTTAAAATTCCTTCTCTTCACACAATGCCTGTTCACCACAATGCTATGACACATTTTGCCACTCTTCAGCATAGCTGCAATTACTAATGTGAAAAAAAAAAAGAAAAATGAAGAGCCTGTAGCAGTATACAAAAAAAAAATGGACTAATATGAATTGAAAGGCAGTACCAGGCCTCCTTATTCTAGCTAATACAATTACTGTTTAATGATAACAATTTATAGCTTAATAAGACACATGGAGTTACCACTGACAGTAAGGCAGTTTTCTTTGAAAGGGGAAAAAATTATATACATGCATTTACATAAGCACTGCAAAAATCACCCTTTTTGCACCTTTCTTCTCAAATAATCCCACATCAACACCATTAAACTAATCTACATACCTGGCTCAAGTAAAGCAAGAGCCCTCTGCAATTAGCCATTTCCTCCAAATCAGCTTTGAAGCATAATCTGCATTTTTATTCACATTGACTTCCTTTGCTAAAAACACAGGGATATGTGTTTCAATAACTAAAATCAGTGTATTTACTCTCGACTGCACTGCTCAGTTCAGATTTTGTTTGTTTAACTGAACAAGCATTCCACAGCAATTTGCAACAACCAAGATTATAATCTGACATCCCTGAGAGGGACCCACAGAGACACACTCACTGAACTACTTGTAAGTAAGTCTGGGAAACTGAGAAAAACATTTAGACATTCAGTGACTCAGGAAGAACTTTCTACTTACATGGGCAGGGGCTTTGTATAATAAAATTACTATTTCCTGTGTCTGCTGAAAATCTCATGTTGAAAATCCCAGCATCCCACCACCTCTTCAACACAGGCAGTGCACCATTATACTTAGAGCACCCACCACATCTCTAGATCTTCTTTCTTTTCCTATCACTTCTGATGAAAAATCTGTAATTTGTGGTAGAAATATTTGGGGAGAATCTTTAAACATTCTTGTATTTCATAACACTAAGTTTCATCCTAACTTTAAAAAAGTTTTTTTAATTCTTTCCATACTATATTCTGATTTTTCCCTCAGTAAAGAATGCTTTGTAAGTTTGCCTCAGCAAATTCCATTAGTATATGTCTACTTCTTGCACCAAGGGTCACTAAAAGTATGAAAACATGAAATATAACCAATTAAAAACTTGGAGTAACTCCACTGGGAGCCATTAGGAGCAGCCTCAGTAGCATAATTATTCTCATAACTAAGCACAAAAAGAGAGGAAAAGGCTTTTATTTATTCTTTCTATATATAAAGAACAGAAAATAAAGGCATCACATTAAAAAGAAAAAAACCAGATCATAATTTATTTTTTCTTTTTTTTTGCATTATAGGCAAGTTTCCACAAGCTACTGTTGAAGCAGGTGCTTGAAAATAACCCTCGGATCATTTAGGTGATGATGACAATGGGCAGCTGGCTCAGCTCAGGTTACCCACTGTGGCTGCAGTGAGAGCAGGCCCAGCTCTTTGCTGTCAGCACAGGGTTTTTAAAGCACTGCTGTCCCCTCCAGTGGCACAGAGCTGCAGCCTGAGCTCCAGCAAGGCAGGAAGGCACAGTGCAGAGCCTCACAGCTCACTGC
>VYXF01001954.1:2529-15797 GCA_013397295.1 Polioptila caerulea
TCTTGGCCCTAGGCTAAATAAACTGTATAAAATCTGAACACGGTGAGCAGAAAATCGTGGATCTCACCGGACTGCTGTGACAGGGGCAGAGTCCTGGTTCACCCAATGCTCGAGCATTGCTTTACCTTATTGTGGCATGAAATTCTGTCATTTTGTTTCGCTAAAATAAATCCTGTTATTTTTTTTTCTTTTAGTTTGGCTCTCGAAATTTTATTGATTCGGCCTGACCGAGTCACGATCTATAACACTCAGAAAATATAGTGGGCTCAAACATTAAACCCAAAGCATCCGTAAAATGGTGCCACTGAATTTTTCACTCTTTTTAATGGAACACCTAAACTCAAAGTCAGTCTCCTGATGTGTATAAATTATTCTCCAATATACACAGATTACTTTCATTTACTCCATTCCACTCAAGTATATATCCTTATTTCCTGGAAAATTACAGAGGCAACATTTAAAGAATACTAGAGGCATTTAGACATAGACATCTAAATAGCAATATAATTCTATATTATATATCACAGTTCAGAGCCCACTTAATTCCAGATTCCAAACAGCCTTACCAAGTCTTACAGCTTACATTTTAGACAAGATTTTCCTGATATTTTAGAAATTCAAATTAAGTTAGAATTATGCACCTTCAACTCCATTCCCTGCAAATTCCCAGGGACTGCTTTGCCAATGTCACATTTCCAAACCACTCCAGTATAAAGAAAAGCCTTCTTGCCTTTTTTTCCTCAGGCTGCAGAACAGCACAGACCAAGATGGGTAGAGCTTTGCTTTTAAGGTGAGTCACATACCTAGAAAGCAGAAGCCAAACACTGCCTCAAATCCTCGTAGCAACAGAACAAGACTTTTAAACATCAGGAAGATGGCTTCAGTGGAAAGCTGACTCCCCAGAGCATCAAGATCAACTCTCAATCTTTATCTGAAAAGTTAGAAAGAACTGAAGAAAGTCACCACATACAAAAACCAATATTTCTGAATGAGTCAGTCACTATCCACTGGATTTTGTCTACAAGGAGTGCTGGAAACATCCACAAAAGACCCTTATGTCAAACTAAAAGGTCAGTAGCCCATTATAATACTCCAGCTGAATGACCTTTCTATTTGCTTTTACTCAGCTGCTCTGGTTTCCCACCCTCCTCCATTAGTTGCTACTGAGGCAATGCTGCAAAGCACAGCTGATCCCATCCCCTCTCCAACAATTCTGCAGCCACAATGACAAGTTCTGCCAGCTATGAAATCACATGGCCAAAGGGTAAATCAAGAAGTTTCTGTATCTAAGCTCAGGAGACTAGGAAAGACAAAGGGGAAGAAAAAAATATATCGCCCACACTTTTGCAATAAATAGGATTTTTGTATCCAAGATTTTGAAGTATATAGGAAAAAAGCCTGAAAAGGGGACTTCTAGACCAGAAATTTCATTTAATCAAACCTTTTCAAGTTATTTTAGTTTGGTATAATAACAGAAGTCTATTCAATACCACTTACCATCCTTAGTTCAGCAATATAAGTATTCTTAAGTAGCACATTCAGCCATAAGTACATACAGACACAGTTAAAACAAAAACCTTTCTGTTTGCTTTCATTTAGGTCAAGATCTAGTGCTTGTCTGCACAGGCACCTGATGAGGAGCCAAGCCTGAGCCAAGTTCTGTAGGCAGTGTTCACCTTGTGCTGGCTGATTTGTATCATTCTTCTCAAGCCTTCTCCCCAATTTTTTCCCCTTAACAGTATTATTTGACTGTACATTTTAACCCCACAGTGAACATTATACTCCTCAAGAAACTTAAAGGTAGCTCTAAAGGAATAATTTACCTCATACACTGCCAATTTAAAATGATCAAATACTTCCTAATTAAAAAGAGATGATAGGAAGACAGATTAATTTTTTTCCCCTTGAAATGAGAGTTAAGTTTAGCAGCCGTAGCACCAGCAATCTTCACCCATCACACAGCAACAACCAGCTCAGCCCTCACTCCCCCTTTCACCTTTCATCAT
The DNA here is from genome assembly GCA_013397295.1 of Polioptila caerulea. Classification (NCBI taxonomy): domain Eukaryota; kingdom Metazoa; phylum Chordata; class Aves; order Passeriformes; family Certhiidae; genus Polioptila; species Polioptila caerulea. The sequence goes on from VYXF01001954.1 coordinate 4,536, forward strand.
CACTAACAGGATGAGATACATCAAATCCAGTCTCAGGCCATTCAACCCATGAAGGAAACTCCCCAATGGAGCCAGCAGAGCCAAGTGACTGCAGCGGGAACCCTGTGCACACCTGCTTCACACCACACCAGCTGAGCTGCTGCCATGAGCCAAGAACCACTCCAAAAAAGCATTCCAGACTCCTGTTCTGCACAGCCATGGAGAAATGTAACCTTTCCCCCATTTCTTTCTTCTGCTGAATTCACCTCCATGTCACACAGTGGGAATGGGACAAGGATCAATTTATAGATGAGGTTCCCTTTGTTGTGTGGTATCCCCTCTCTCACCACAGGACAGAAGTCCTTAATCCTTCCAATTATCAACAATAGCAAAATCCAACCTGTCACAGCAGGGACACATACCTTATACCCACATTCTTCTTGCCAAGTGCTGCAAAAATGGGGTTCAGGCACACACAGGAACTTAAACTTTCTTACCATCATGTCTGTTTAATTTTGCCTCCCCAATTACAGAGGGCTTTAGGAAAAAAAAAGCTGAAAGAAATGTATCCAAATAGAAGCCTTGAAGTCATGGTGGGTAAAAATTCAGTGAGCAGCCCCTGTGAACCACAAATGACAACACCAGTTTGTTTTCCTTCCCTGTTCCTGACAAGTAACTAGCTAAGGGGATCAAAACTGAGAACTTCCTGCAGCTCTTCAAATGTACAAATCCTGTGTGAAGCCACCAGTACGGCCTAGGCTGGAAGAGCAGCAAGTAGGGTGAAGTTGTATTAGCACCAACTCATCTCTTAAACAGGAGGGAGGGCTGACAAGTAGCCCTGACCAAGTCTGGCATCCTTCAACTTGTCCCCAGAGCAATCACAGATCTCACAGCTCATCAGCACTAAAGAGAAAGCCAAAATTCACAGGAATATATTTTTCAGTAGCTTTGCAGTTATCTGATGAAAGACAATATTGTATTAGTCTCCATTCTGAATACCATCTTTAGCACTCTGACCACCATAATAAACTGACACCAAGTAACAAGGCAGCAACAGAATAATTACTGACATCAACCCAAAACAATGAGCTGCTAGCAGAGCCATAGCTAATTTCTTGCCTAGAAAGCAAGGACAAGGTCTGGGAAGTCCCTCCAGACCAGGAGGGGATGGCATAGCATTGCCAAGTGTGCCGAGGGGAACATGCAGGGATTTGTTTTCTATGAGCCTGCAACAGCTGTATATGGACACAGATTTAAAGGGAGAGTCTGTTAAGCTGGCACAGCCCTTATTTCATTGCTAGGTTGCCACAAATTTTTAATCAGAAAGCAAGAACCCCTGTGACTATGCTCAAATCCTTTGTTACCTGACTGAGACACTGCATGGTAGTACCACAAGGCCAACAGCTGCTGGTCTGCAGAGCATAACACTGCACACCTAATTAACAAAGAAAGAAAAATTAATCTACTTCATTAAGAATGATTGCTTGACATATATTTCAGAAGAGCTGTTAATTTCCAAGCTTAATTGTTTTGTTTAAACAGAACGCTTCCTCTCAGTTGTGAAATGACTAAAAGTATTTCTACAGTTTGTGATTATACAGTACAAAAAAGATAAATGCCCCATTTATTAAGCAGAGATGAAGCTGCATTGGTAAAGAAAATGAAAACCTATTCTAAACTATTTAATGGCTAAACCTCCTTAAGCAGGCTGGCTACACAAGAAAATTAAAACCAGAACATTTGTGGCATTTCACTGGGTTATTAAAGCCATTTTAAATACTACCTGTTGTCTAGTCAGTTGATAGACTGACTATTTACTATCACCTTTCAACTAAGATCAATTAATTTCATCTTACACCTTATTTTAATTAATGGACCGGAAAATTTTAACTCTTGACAATTTTATTTTTTTTAACTGGCTGTTGAATATAATTAGTTGATTTACGGAAGATGAAGATAGTAATTTTTCTATACTTGCATAAGATGCTGATCTACATTGTACTGAGTTTGTGTGGCCAGGTTTTGGTAGCCAGGGGGCTGCAGAGGTGGCTTCTGTAAAAAGCTGCCAGAAACTTCCCTATGTCAGACAGAACCAATGCCAGCCAGCTCCAAGATGGACCCACATGGGAGCAGGTGGATGCTCAAAAAAAGGCTGTGACCCTGTAGGAAGCCCACACTGGAACAGGATCCTGGCAGGGACCTGTGGAGAGAGGAGCCCACAATAGAGCAGGTTTCCTGGTAAGACTTATGACCCTATGGGGGACCAATGCTGGAGCAGGTTGTGCCTGAAGGACTGCACCCCATGAAAAGGGGACCACATTAGAACAGTTCATTGAGAACTGTTGCTTGTGGGATGGACTTACATTAGAGAAGTTCATGAAGGACTGTCTCCTAAGGAAGGGACCCCATGCTGGAACAGGGGAAGGACTCTTCTCCCTGAACAGCAGCAGGAACAACATGTGATTGTTGGAAACCATATAACTTTCCTAATTATTTTATGTAATTAATGGCTTTAATTAACTTTTAAATTGTTTTAACTAATCATAAGCAGTGCATTAATCATAAGAAGTTAAGCAGTGTAGTTTTTCACTCTGGCCAGCACATAGCTAACTTTCTTTTCACAGACTCTTATTGTTACAGTGTGATTATTAGACCATTGAAACTTTTAAGTATTGCTAAACTAACCCTGTTAAGTTTCAGTGCACAAAGCCTGGGGGAGTTAAATGCTGGACACCTGGAATCCAGAATTTATAGTCCTCCAAGGACATGTTGAAGTAACCAGAAGATAAAGAAGAGACTAACAAAGACATTTCAGCCTGAGTGCTGGAGACTCCCTGTCTGAGATAAAGATAATAAAAAGAGTGGAAAATGTGGACTAATTAGCATGAGAAGCAAGAAATCAATAACCAATAGAAGACAGAATACTAATTAATGAAGAGAATTATGCAATTTAGAACCAATAAACATTAATTTTTTGTTTGCTAAAAAGGTATAAATAAGTGAAAAATTCTGAAAGTGGTGTATGCGGCTGAAGTTATCCACTATGGACCCTGGCAACAATAAAATAATGCCTACTCCCTAATACTAAAAGAAATAGTGTTAGAGAGTTTCATTTAGCCTGATGTGGTTTTGGTTTGCCAATCTGAGTTTCCTAGCCAATTCACCAATTAATGTACTGGGTCTAGCGCTGGCCCAATGCCAGTGCACTCTCTAGAATTATTTACTCATNGAAATCTGCAATATTGGAGTCCCTCCCACGGTTTGGTAGTCTTCCCACAACTACCACCATGGGTCATTTCAGCTTAGGTTTCTCATCTCTCTCTCTTCAAGCTTCTCATTGGATTACAGTTATATCAACATCTGCTTGCTTCAGCATGGGTGCCTCTGCTCACGGCTGTGGTTAGAACTCTACATCCCTCCAATGCATTCCATGAGTTACAGGGGGGAAAAAAAAAGTCTGATGCATCAATTATATCTTCAGCATAGCCTTACAAGAGAATTTCAGCCCGACTAAGGCATCTCATCATTTTCCTCCCATTTGAGATTTGACTCCTTCTTCACTGACCTCGGTGTCTCCATGTTGTTTTCTCTACGTGTCTTCACTCTTTCCATTTTCTCTCACTCGAGAGAGGATTGGTGTCAGCAAGTTTCATCTGTGCACTGAAAGAGTTAATATCTTGCCCGGGCCTGCAGATGGTCATGTGATTTCTGCAGAGCAGTAGCTGCTCTGGCTGCATGGCTGTTTTCTGACCCCTGACAGTGTTCAATTCCAGCCTCAGGGGCTGTTTTCTTTTTTTTTTGTCTCTTTATGTTGTCAGTAGGAAAAGAAAGAATAGTTGAGGGGAGAAGTGTTCTGATGGCTTATTCTGATTTCTTATTATTTTTTCTTTTAGTTCTGTTAATAAAGTTTTCTTTATACCCTTTAAAGTTTTGAGCCTGCTTTGCTCCCCTCCTAATCCTTATCTCACAGCAGAAAATGAGTAAATAATTCTAGTGGGTGCACTGGCATTGGGCCAGCACTAGACCCAGTACATTAATTGGTGAATTGGCCAGGAAACTCAGATTGGTGAACCAAAACCATTACACTTAATTGGTGTTTCTGCCCGGTTCAACCAAAACCGCCACATCTGACATATTTGGTGACATGATGAACTGACTGTAACCCCCATTCCCTGTCTTCCTGCAATGCTGGGGGAGGAGGTAAGAGCCCAGGAAGGAGGAAGGGGTGGAGGGGGAAGGTGTTTTTAAGGTCTTACTTCTCATTATCCTGCTCTGATTTTGTTAATAATTGAATTAATATCCCCAATTTGAGTCTCTTTTGCCAGTGATGGCTATCTGTGAGTGATCTTTCCCTGCCCTTAACTCTTGAACCTTTCACTATATAATAATAAAAAAAATAGAGCATTTTATACTAAAGATATTTTTCCTTGCCTCCTGACCCATCAACAACTCACCTCTGCAATCACAAGCTTTTAGTTACACTGCAGTGTCCTAGGGTGACTTTATGATGCTTGTATCCCAAATCATCTGTTTTGTTTATGCTGGATATTGAGTTCTGCACCTTTAAGACTGGTTCCGACAGTGAAGGAGGGGGAGAAGAAGCACACAGTTTGTCTACAGAAACTGCACTTGTTCCCCTGCATTCTTTCTCATGGACTGTGTTGTCTGCAGCATGGACAGTAGGAGAGAGCTCTCCTTTGCTATTAGTTTGCTTTTTTTTTTGCTAGCTGAGGCAGAGAAATTCCCTGGACTGTGGCTTTTCTTTTTCTTGTAACTGTTCAAACCTGCTCTGGACTGAAAACCCAGAAATACACTGGAAGCTCACACCTGTGGCCCACTGGGGCTTGGGACACGGCATTTTCCAGAGCAGGAGGGATTGGTAAGAGATTGAGCGAGCTGAGCTGCACCCCACGAAAAGGGCTTTCTGAATNGGAACTGATCAGCCCTGCTCTGGACTAAAAACCCAGAAAAACACCGGGAGCTCACACCTGTGGCCTACTGGGGCCCAGGACACAGCACTTTCCAGCGCAGGAGAGACTGATAAGAGACTGAGTGATCCAAGCTACACCCCACGAGAAGGACTCTCTGAATTTGCCATCTCTTCAGAACAATGAGAGGTTCCATTGTTTAATATAATTCATTTTTTCATGTTTGTGGCTACTTTGCTTGTTAAATAAACAGGTTCTCCACTTTTCTCAAAGGAGGTTTACCTCCCGAACCAGTTGGGGGAGGGGCCACTTGAATTTGCTTTCTAGAGGAGACCCCTTTGGGAAGTTCCCTCCCAAATCTGTCTCAAACCAGGACATGCAGTTACCAAATCCCTGTGCCTGCCTGTGGAACATATCAAGATGGCTCTGTATTCGGTCTGGCTGAGCCAGAGTTCATTTCCCCAAAGCAGCCCTGACAGTGCTATACTTTGCACTGGTAGCTAGAAAGGTATTGATAACACACCAGTGTTTTGGCTACTGCTGAGCAGCACTGGCACAGCATCAGTGCTGTCTCTCAACATTCCTCCCATTAGGGGCTGGGAGTGGGCAAGATCCTGGGAGGGGACACAACCAGGCCAGCTGACCCAAATTAACCAAAGGGATATTCCATAAAGGATATAAAAGCTAAGAAATGGAGGAGGAAGGGAGGCATTCCTTACTTAGAATGTTTGCCTTCTGGAGCAACTGCTACACATGCTGAAGCCCCACTTTCCAGTAAGTGGCCAGACATCACTTGCTGCTGGGAAGTAGAAAATAAAAACAATTTTTTCCTCTTTGCTTGTGCGCACACAAGCTTTCACTTTTGCCTTAGTAAACTGCCTTAACCTACAAGTCGTTTTCCATCTTATTTTCTCTCCCCTGCCCAGCTGGGAAGGGGGAGTGATAGAGCAGCTTGGTGGGCACCTGGTGTCCAGCCAAGGTCAACACACCACAGACTCACCTCAAGTTTTGTGCACAGTTTTGGGCACCTCAATATAAGAAAGCTATAAAGATATTAGAGAGTATCCAAAGGAGGGCAGGCAACAAAGATGGTGAAGAATCTGGAGGGGAAGCTATGCAAGGAACAGTTGAGGTCACTTGACTTGTTCAGCCTAGAAGAGACTGAGGGGAGACCTCATCACAGTCTCCAACTTCCAGGGAAGTGGAGGGGCAGGCACAAATCTCTTCACTCTAGCGACCAGGGGCAGGACCCAAGGGAATGGCCTGACGTGGTGTCAGATGAGGTTTAGGTTGAATATTAAGCTAAGGTTCTTCACCCAGAGGGTGGTTGAACACTGGAACAGGCTCCCTAGGGAAGTGGTCACAGCACAAAGCCTGACAGAATTCAGGAAGTGTTTTGACAATACTCTCAGGCACATGCTATGATTTTTGGGGTCATCTCATGCAGGGTCAGGAGTTGGACTTTGATGACCCTTGTGGGTCACTTTCAACTCAGGATATTTTATGATTCTATGCTATATATAGCAACCAAGACTGCTCCCATTATAATTACATCACACCCATTTCTGAGGAGCAACTGACCACTTACTTAGCATTAGTACATGTAAAAAAAATACAAAGCGAAGATGATACATGACTTTCCTACTTGTCATTATCCAGCTGGAGCTGTAGAAGTGTTTTTAGATGAGATACTTTCCAAACCAGTGCTTCAAGCTCAAGTGCACCAGGTGATGCAGCCACACAGGTTTTGCCTAGGTACCAGGACAGAGGAGTCTGGAGATCTCAAGTAATTTAGCCAAGAGCCAAGGAATTGAGGTCAACCACTTGGCTGTGCCAGATCAAAGGAAGCAGGACTTTGTTTGACCCTATTGGTGCCAAGCTAAGAGATGGGAAAAGAGGGCAGCTTTAAGAGTCTCTGATGATGTTGAGAAAGCTTTCCAGGAGAAGACTACTCAAAATCTCTCAGGGATNTGGTTCAAGAACTATGCAGAAACTCTTGATTAAAGATTTCTTAGGCATGTATTAATTTATCAATTGATATATATATATATAGATATCAATCAATCTAGTATAGAATGAAGTAGTCAGCCTACACACAGTTTCCTTCTATATGTCAGTCCAGGACACTATCAAACCAGCAATCTCACAGGCAGAAGAATACTCCAATTCCCAAAACAGATGGTAATTGTAAGCAAGATCCATGCAGCAAAAAAGCCAGACAACAGCAACTTGTATTATTAACTACTTGCACTGCTGTAGCACCAGAACTAAGGTAGCAGCTGTTGAGCCAAATTAGGAAGGTACAATAGCAGAAAAGCAATAGTTAGAAGAGAGGGAGTACATCCAACAAATAACTACAGGAAAAAAGTTGTTTTGATTAGGAACATTGATCTAGTGAATGAAACAGATTTGTGTGAGCAACAGCATTGGGAAAGCTGCCCTGCATGATGATATTAAAAAGAAACACTATTCATGCCATGCGGTAGATGGTCAATAAAGGAAGGTTGCAAAAGACTATGCAAATCTTCACCTACACCAAAACCTTGATTCAAAAATGCTTCTAGACCTGTGTTTTTATAGACAAAATCCCACAGCATACTGTCAAAGGTAAAATGATCTAGAAGGTAAAAAGTAACAGATACTGTGTCTCTGTTCAAAAGAGAAACAGAGAACCTGATGCAGACCTCAGAACTGACTCACACCAGTGAAGGAAACAGAGCTCTCAGACACTGACAAAATCTCATGCTCTTAAAGGAATACATGAAAGAGAAAATGAAGACATTAAGGAGTAACTGAAATTGGAAACAAATGCTTGATTTAGAGCTCTTGGGCCTTTTCTTTTGATTAAATAAAAGTGTACTAGTGCTCAGCCACATTTTTTGTTACAGGAAATTTGCAATCTTATCCCTGCTAAATTTTTTGCCTGCAATGAGAAATTGGCCCTGTGGGATGTAAGTATTGCATCAAAACAAAATTTAAGATCTTTGAGATATCTAACACTTTGTTTAGAAGAAAGTTTCTTTTCCAGAAATTCAGACCACAGTGTACTAGAAGAGAGGGTAACAAGGGCTGAGACAGGGAAACATACAACATCTGCTGACTTTACTAACAGCTTAAAAGAATTCATCAGTTTTCTCATGCCAGACAGGTTAATCCAGTGCAGTTCAGAAGCACATTATTCAGGATTTCTTTTCTATGTGTATGTTATAAACATAAAAAAGAAAACCATGCTCTTTTATAACACATCAATTTTACAAGAAAATCAAAAGGACCAGACAATTAGAAATTGGTATTTTACCTTCCAAGATTTTTAATTTCAACTTCATTAAAAAAATAATCTTATGATGCATTCACACATTAAAATCTACAGAATTTCTGGCAGACTACACAAAGTTTCCTGAGCGTGCACTGTGTTTGGTGTTCTTCCCACCCAAGAAGCCAGACAAAAACAGCGTTTATGAGCAAGGATTTACAGTCCCAGCTGGAAAACCTGCACCTTTCTAACACACTACGCAACTTGAGTTGGATCTTTGCATAACACAAATGACAAATAACATAAATGAAATCACATTTGTAACATGGTATCAGAACAATGGGCCACTGAAAATTCAGCAGTAATTTCAGACTGTGCTAGGCCACAGTATGCTCACGTTTCAGATCCTGGAGATCCAGGCTCTAAAAATGACAAGATTTCAACAACCAGGAAAAATAGCTTTTCAACAAATAGCTCAAGTTTTATTTCAGTCTTTAGAACAAGCCATTTAATATAGCATTTAATAATCAGCTTGTTATAGAAGGTACCAAAAAATAATCTGAAGTGTAATTGCCTTTTTCACTTAAGTTAGTTGAACCTGTGGTCTTTGTTGTCTGTAGCAGTCAGTTGGCACCGAGATACATGACAACTTCTGTCATACAAATTAAATTTATCCATGAAAGTAGAGATCTTAAGAATCCAGTTTAAAAAAACCAAAACAAAAAGCAACAAACATGCAGTTCAGGTTAGTTAGCTATGCTTATGCTGAGTAACTAATAACCAGTAATTAATAGTAGTAACCGAGTAATTAATAACCAGTCAAGGCTATGTAAGTACTGTCAGTAATTCAGTAATACTATTATCACAACACATTGAGAGAAAAAAAACAGATATTCAGTATTTTTTGAAAAGACTATAATTAATCCTCCCATAGCTAAATACAGTACATAGATATCCTAACATAAGGTCTAGGATTATATTGCTATTATTATATTTATTATAATATATTTAGCTCTAGGATTGTTTTAGCACTTTTCCACTACCTAAGAGTGATAGCTATTGCTTTTATTTGGCTGTTCAGCTATGTTAGATAGTTATCAGCTACCAATTTATCAGAATTATGTTTCTGTTTCAATTTCCAGGATTAAGCAAAGTAATATTTTGCTCAAGAGCTCACATTCAAAAACAAAGAACAAAAAAGAGTCCAGGATCATTAAATCTGCATTAAAATGTTGATTTAGAGTTAAGCAGCTCACAACTCTAATGATGTTTTAGGGAGAAAACTCACTATTGTCAGTTTTATCCAGGATATAAACACTTGGAAAAATCACATTACTTGGATAGTCAAAACACTGGAATGTATTAAATATATTCCAGCAATCACTATCGGAAGACAGTCGATATACTCAGGGATGCAGCATTTCTACAGGACAGACTTCATCCCTTCCAGCATCTTTCAGGTTTTCTATTTGTCTTTAGACACTACCCCTCTTTTTGCATTATTCAAAAGAGATTTAGGTGTTTAAATGTGTCTTACTTCAAGTGCAAAGTGCAGGAGGCACTGAAGACTTAGCATCACCAACTTTACATAAGGGAAACAGTTTTCAGGTGATCCAACAGCAGACTTTCACAAGTCCTTCACATGATCTAGAGATTAAAACAAAACCTTCTAAATTAGACCTCTGGAAGCTTTTTAAATCTGGATACATGCTTATTTAATTCCAGCTTTTCTCATGCAAACAAGGTCACTCCTTTAGCAATACAGCTTTCTTGCTACCACTTCTTAAGAGCACTTTCTCTAAATTTATTTTTTTAAACCAATGCAACTTTGTGCATGCAGGATTTTTAGTTGCTGACAGCAAATGAAGTAGCTTTTCTGCTCAGGATGATGACTGGCCAAGTTAGCAAAGGGTGGATTCAACAGCTAGTTCAAATTCATACAGGAAGCCTGTACGCTGCCAGGAATGGAATCTAGTTTTCCTGGCTCCCAGTCACATGCCTTTATAAGAATAAAAGGATACAAAAATCTTTTCCTTTGCTGCTCACCTTTGAGATTTTTCTGCCTCAAAGACTACAAAGAAATATATTGTACTACCCCAACAAGTGTCTGTCAACTTCATTTTTTGGGGGGCAAGGGGAATAAAAAAAGGCTGAGAACATGTAAGATTAATAAAAATAACATTAAAAAAAGGCACAAAAATCTGCCAGCTTTCAGAAATAATTCATGACTTTTATGGAGCACTTAACTATTCATTAATGTCCTAAGCCTTTTCCAGTGATGTAAATGCTTCCAGCAGCAACACATCGAACTACTGTTGCATACAAGTAAAGAAATTATAAAAGAAAGGCTTTATAAAATCAGGCCTTGCTCTGCTAAATTACCAGCTAAGCCTGTAAGTTCCCATAAGAAAGAATCAGAGGAATAAAAAGTCAGTTAACACAAGCACCTATTCTGGTAAGAAAAATAAGTTTATACTTGCATAAACTGTTGTAATAAATTAACGGAGACTATCTTTTTAATGCAGAAAAGCTAATTCTTTATTCATATAACTTATTTTTATACCGTTTTCAATGACCTTGTGTTGAACTCCAATTGGTTAATAGTTTTCTTGCCAATTACTCTATTGGTTTGTAAAAGGTATTTTACTTGTCCATCAAATCTCTCTATTCTTGGTGAGTTTACATATTTTATTCACTGATTCCCATGAAACAGATTTCTTGTTTATAGTAGGTGCAGTTGGTTTTCACTCTGGAATAGTCTGTTTTTTTAACAAACTCTCATTCCCAAGATTGTTTTTACATGGGAACTTGCAAACCACTTAACTGCACTTAGAAGTGACAAGCTAGCTATTGATTTAGCAGAGCAAGGCCTGATGAGGCCTTTATTTTATAATTTTCCTACCTGTCACAATAAAAAAGAAATCTGTCCCATGAGAATCAGTGAACAAAATATGTAAATGTCCTAGGGTGACGTTATGATGCTTGTATCCCCATTCGTGTGTGCTATTTATGCTAGATATCATGTTCTATGCCTTTAAGACGGGCTCTGAAGAGCAAATGTTTTGTTTTGGTTTTGCTATCAGCCTCTCCCCCATGGCTGGC
>VYXF01001956.1:19266-35860 GCA_013397295.1 Polioptila caerulea
CCGGCCGTCCTGCTGGGCACAGGGATCGGCTGCCCCAGGGGTTTGTGAATCAAGGCCTCTCTCCCATCCCTGCCCGCTTGGGCCCAGCCGCCATCACCGCGCGCTGCCCCGGCCCGGCCACAGCGCCCCCTGCAGGCGCGGGGGAATCACCGCACCCACCCTGCCCAACGGGAGCCAGCAGCGCCCCTGCCGGCCGTGCCCGGAACTGCACCCAGGGGAAAGTGCCTGCGGCCGGGACGGCTGGGACCGAGTCCCGGTTCTGGTTGGGGTTAATGCCGTGGTTGTTGTTGTTTGTTTGCTTTATTATATATACTAGCAAAGAACTGTCATTCCTCTTCTCACATCTGTGCCTGAGAGCCCCTTAATTTCAAAATTATATTAATTCAGAGGGAGGGGGTTTATATTTACATTTTCCATTCCAAGGAAAGCTCCTCACTTCGTTAGCAGACACCTGTCTTTCAAACCAAGACAAACATAAATCAAAATTTTGTTCACTCTGGATTAAGAGATATATCGAAAGGCAAAAAGTTCCTTTTTCAAGGGTCATTTTCACATTTTTCCCTACACATTCACAAGGAAGAATACAGTAGTGGGATAGAAAGCAAAATCCAGTGTTGCTGATTTCTTGTTCTCAGATGAATTATAGAGTTCTATTGGAGTAATGACACACTATAAAGCAGTAAAATATACTGATGGAACCAAGCCTTAAAAAAAAAAGTCTTAGGAAACAGATAAACCAAATACAAAAAAACTGACCTTTTAGTGAACACCAACATCTTACACTTATCCCTTATTTAAAGTTTGCAAGTGCACTATAATTGAGAGCCAATGAGGAACATTTGGACAGTCAACCTTAAGCATTCCTGCTTTATTTCAATTGCTAATTCTATCATATTTATGTGAGTATAATATAAGTAAAGCTATTCAAGCTGCCTTTGTGAAATGCAAAGGGGCACTCCCTTTCAACCTATTCCTGGAGTAGAATATTGTAAAATTAGGATGAGATCTTTAAAGAAGAAATAGAAATACAAGAAAAAGAAAAGATCTTTATTGCACTTGCTCATATTTCAGTAGAACTGAAACACTGTGTTAAAATAACATGGCAAAAATACCACATTTTAAAAATTGTTTTTAAAGAATTAATAAGGCCTTTGAGGTATAATTTATTTTTCAATTTACTCGCCAAATAAATCTTGCAGTCCAGTAACTTATTTTCAAGAAGAAAGATTATTTTGAAAAAAAATTGCCTTCATGGTTATAAGACCAGCTTGCTTTGTTAGCTTAATTATCACATTTCTTATCATTATGGTAATTTTTTACTAGTGAAAAATTTGTATGAGATATCTACTGTTGTGCTTACTCAAACTAAAAATAAAAGGATCATTTTAGGCTGAAGATGGTATCTTAATCTCTTGGTAAATACTGAAATCTTAAAAATACTGTAGATAAAAGAACTATGGGTTCTTTTTTTTTCTGAAGAGTGAGTATTGTTTGACAGAATTAATTCATTTTTTCTCTTCGTCCTAGTTTGTCAAGTCATTCTTCACCCTCTTCAATGAAGGCAGTCTTTGAGTGAAGAGGAAATCCCTTGCTGGACATTTCTATTTAGTATTGCCTTCTCACATTTCTGTACACAGCTGTAAAAATCATTGTGGAGACAAAACGACTATGCTGAGCTGCCTGTCTTATCTTGTTGGTCTGCTTAAAGAAATGTGATCCACCTTTAGAGAAAACAAGCAATCTAATAACATGAGTACCTAAAAAAACACTGTATTTCACTATTGTTTAAAGAATTTACCTACAGTTAAAATAAATCTCATCTTGTCATTGCACAGAATGCTCCTGCTCTAATGATTAAAGTATTATTTATCCATTTTCTCCTCAAGATAGTGCCTAATTATAATATAAAACCAGGTATTTTTACTGATGGATCAATTATTTAAACTTATGGCAGGGGCAGGCAGAGTGGCGAGGGGACCAGCTGTTTTAAGGGGCTTGACTGAATACAGCACTATCAGAGACATACATACCTAGGAGGAGGTTATGACTGTTTTTCTCCTCTTTTGACATAAACCAGTGTTTTCACTTTGTTCAATGATGTTGCATAAAATAGTTAAAACTTCTACCAGTGACAGAAAAAGACATATATATTAATATTAATTTCTGTTATTTGGAAAGGCATCCCTTACAGATGTGAGCTTAACACACAGCAGCTGTGAATGACACACTTAAAAAAACACAGAAAATGTTTGTGCGGGAGGTTTAGCATTTGTATTTTTACTGTGAATGCGTATCAGAACTAACTCTGAAACTTACTCTGAGGAATAATAATAGGTATGTTCCTGATCATCCTTAGGCAGGGTATGCATCGGTATCTGCAATTCAATCACTTGTGTCCTGGGTTAAATTCACAAATGTAAATATAAACACATAAAATTCAATAGGAAAACAATGTTAAAACTGAGCACAAAATAAAGGTCAAAGAGAGCTCTGCAGTGTGAGGCACATAAAAAAAAGCTAATGTATGTTAGCAATTTAATTAAAAAAATTAAAATCAAGATTATAAAAATAAAAAACAAAAAACTCCACGGGTTTGTGAAGTAATTGTTCTCTTACAGATTTTTGAATACAGTGCTATCCTGCCACCCTAAAGAATTCATTGATATTATGTATAAAAATATCATGAAGCTTAACTCCTGACAATTAAATGACAAAAAGTTCTTTCTTAGTGGTTTACTGCTTTTGAGGTTTTCTTTTCCCCAGATTTTGATTTGCCTGACAGTACAATCAATGTTACCTGAAGTTTCCCAACAATAAAACCAATTCTCAAATCAAAACCAAAAAATAGCTATGATGCACAATCATTGTGAGATTCAAAACAGGGGAAAAATCAGCCAATATATTCTTGCTCTATTACAGATGCTGATGCCAGCTAGGTTCCTGCTGAAATCTGTCCCTAGACAAGGACAGACTGGGAGCCCAGAATGGGACTCAGACTTAAAATCCTTTAAAGCCTTATACAGATATTTCATGCCTTCACTAACTCATTAAGTTGCTTTATTATCATCCACAATTAGAAACATGAATTCTTTAAAAAAATCATTGGAAAGACTTCATTTTGTGCAACTGTTTGAATACTGGAGTTACACAGAGGGTGTACAATATCAAAAGCCAGCAAAAAACTACACACAGTAACAACACTGTGTGTGCAGTGCTGACATGCAAAACCAACTGTTGTGAGTAAACCCATTTGCTAACACACAGATGATGTGTTACAGATGGACTATCAGCAGTACACAGGTTTAGTGACTATTAGGCTCTTCTTTTTTTTACAAATTTTTCCTTCAAATATTCAAATACATGCACAACTTCCAAGTCCAAAGGATCCATCTACTCATATCCCCATGAAAGCTGCACATTTGTCATAGTAGTAAGAGACGGTAATGAGCAGAGTGGCCGAGACCTATTGTGGCAGCCAAATCACATGTCAGAGAGATAATTCCAACTGCTGGAAAACTTGCCAGGGAAAAAAAATGAGGGCACGGTAAATGAAACAAGCATCTGAATTTCTGATGCCTGCAATAGGGAATTGAGGGAGTTTATGAAGTAAGAGTGTCCCTTACAGTCTAGTTCCATAAACCTTTGTTTTGACTGATTATATACCATTATTTCATACTACAGCAAACTCTACCATTGTAAAAAAACCTAAAACTGAGTCAATTTTAAAAGAACCTGCACATACACACACACACACACACACACACACACACAAAGCCTGCGTACAAGTGTAAATATTCCTAGAGTAAATGAATGAATTTTCAAGTCCTAAAAAAATCTGGGCCACACATCATTCTTCAATTTTAATATTCTTTGAAAACATAGTAGAAAAAGACATGGGCATCTGTGTTTTGCCCCTGTCCACATTCTACACCTTCAAACATAACATTATATGTAAATTGGGTACAAATTCTATTTTAACATTTGAACCACAAAATCAGACTTCTCAACTACAATAAAAAAGCAGGTATCTGCAAAGCTACACAAGTACAAAAGTGGAAAGGGGAAAGTCAAATTCTAACTGGTCATGAGTAGTAAATTTGTGATTGAGAAATAATTTGGCATAGAGGGCAAGAATGCCTCAGAAGGGACTAAACAGTCTAGGGAGCAAGATTGCCAAGTACATGACTCGCTGTTGTCTTGTAGCAATCCAGGAATACCAGCAAGGTGCCTGGTCCACATTTGGGCAGTAGAACTGGGAGAAGGCCTGGACCCAAGCGCTGAGGTGTGACCAGTCACTTACTGGGGTAAGTGGTTAGAAGGTATAGGTCAAGAAGCAACCATGCAGACTTGCTTTAGAACCACTTATTGAAGTGGGATCCTGCTCACTGTGACATTCATTAATTTTATTTATATATATATTTAAGAATGAACATTGTTTTACATGCCTTGACAGATAAAAATTTCCCAACAGTAGTAGAAGCAGAAGATCACTTATTATTTTAAAAGTATTTTCTTTTCTTCTGAATTGTGCAGTTAGGCTTTGAAAATAAAATTTCTGTTTAGTCTGAAGGAATAACACAATTCTTTCATAAAAATTCCATATTCTAATATTGATAATATTGATTTGACATAGTATTTCTTCTCTCAGTGATGACAGATTAATTGCTCGAAAAAAGACAATGAATTATTTTCTTAGAATAAATTTAAGTGGATCAAGATACTATCTATCAAACATTTTTAGGCAGATATTAAAGATACTATAATATACATCACTAGTTATACTCCAATAAGGTAACATATTGAGTGATTACATCCCACTGCTATTTACTACCTATTTACATGATTATGTTTAATGAAAAATTACAGTTTAAGAAACACCCAATATTTTAGAATGTTCTAGTCTGAAAAAAAAGATTTTGTATCAAACAATACCCGATTTTCTGACTTAAATTGTCCATTACTGCAAAAGAGGTTCTAACATATTTTTAGCAGTGAGGTTCCAAAGTCAGAGGAACACCGTCTTCATCACCACTTTCTCCTACTTATAGCTCTTTACTGGCAAGAGGCAGGGTAGGAAGGATGACAGAAATGTTAAAGAATTCTCATGAGTGTGGGTCTTCCAGGTTTAAGGTTAAATTTATTACATTTATCCATTGTGAATTACTGGGCATTACACATGTCCAGTCTGGGATGGTGTTTTCCAAATGTATTTCTACATTAATTAAAGGCACACTAATGACATAAATAAATAAATATCTATGCAATCAGTAAATGATAACATCCAAACAAAAAATAATGCGTGAAAGATGAATCTCTCATTAAAAAAAAATCTATTGAGGTGGCATTAAAGCATTCAACAAGATAAGGATACATATAACTATAAAGGCTAACATGTAAATACGAAAATCATATTCATAGCACTGGTAGACTTTTAATAATATCTTTAAATCTGTAGTATTCAAGTATGCACAACCATGCACTGAAATTTGACATAATTTGATTCTACTCAACATACGTTTTCAACACCTGCGGCATTATCTTAGAAACACTTCCACTGAGACATTACAAAAATATATTAGAAACATCAAAACAGAGACTACTCTCTTCGGTATCTCCATCACACACACACACTTTACTAGAGGTGAAAGTTAGATCAGAGAATTCTCTGTTAGAATTTCTCAATCTGTCCTTGTGTAGAATATCCACAGGGAATATACCACCATTCTTCCCAAGAAGCAGAATATTGACAAATTTGTATGTAGCCACCACAGAGATACAAGAATAAAATACTTATTTGCCATGGTAGGTTACTTACCTCCACCCACCCTCCCATCCTGCCCCAACATGACACATGATGGTGAAAAAAAGCTTGTTTTCTACTGCAGTTTCCTAAGTATAACAGAGATAAAATTCAGCATAACTGTGAATCCATCACTCACCCATCACTCTAAATTTGGGGCAGTCTGACTGGGTATCTGCCCCTTCCGGGCTACAAAGAGCAAACTGGCAAAGAAATGTAGACAATCTGCAAAAGGCTTGAAAATAACACTTCATTGCAGACTGAACAGAAATATACATACGAATACTTGCACATCAATCTTCTTTTTCCCCAGTCTCTACCTCTTAAATTCTTTATTTTCCTCTCCATGGAGAATGAATCAGAACACAGCAAAACACAGCTACACAGCATAAGTGTGATCTATGAGATAATGACTGTTCACAAAATTCAAAATGAGTAGAGATAGTGGTTTTTGAACCCTTGTGAAAGAAAAACAAAAAAAGAAAGAAGTCATCCTACCCCAAACACATTAGCAATATACGAGGAGTAGATGCTAAAGAGATATTCCATAAAAAATCTTACAACATTTCCTGTCGTAACTGAAAGGGTTTGTTGGGAGAACGCTATAGCTACGTCCTGTAGCTATACAGGACACATCTATGCCTGTGTCTAGGTGAGAGTTTGATATTTAATTACTGTTTTATGCATTGCAAATTTTACCCAGATATAAAAGCACATTGATAGTCTCTTACAGTAACAGTGGATCTATCAAAACCTAACAAAGGTTTGGTAGCTGATTGATCTATCACTGAATTCCTTCTGTATTTTATTTTATTTGACATCCAAATAACATTTTTACAGAACTGCACCCTAAGAAAAACCCTGTCACAGTCTTCTCTTGTGCCAGGCTAACTACTTCTATCTAGATCTTCCAAAAGTACACCAGGAAATGAGATTACAAAGTACCATGGTTCTGTTTGTCTTGTTTTGCAGGGACAGAAACATATTCAGTGACACACATATATGTTTATAAACATGTTTTATGTAAGAGCAAGTACGTTAGAAATAAAATTATGGGCTAGTATTTGCAAAAAAATTTTATGATAATCCCTCCTTTCTCCAAGAGGTTGGTTCATTCTCTCTCTTAACTACGGGAGGGCATGTCTACTCTTTGGAAAAGTAGTCTCTGAAACAGACTTTGCTTGAGGACAGAAATGTAATCTCTGATGGGTATGGTGGAGCTCCAGAGCCTGCTGGCATGGTGCAAATGAAAAACAGCCCTAAAACTTCCACACTCAGGCTGATAAAACTAAGAGCTTACTGCAACATACTTTATCAATTGCAGAGCAGAGCTCAGCAATCGTCAGTGTGCTCCACTGCACCCAGTTAGTCCCAAAAGAATTTAGTTTTAAGGGCTATTTCACCCTTGAAAATTAAAATCAATCATCTTGATTTTTTTTTTTTTAATTTACCATTGGCTCAGAAAAACAGCAGTAGTTTTTTGCTACAGGCATAGAAATTCCCCAGCCACAGGAGCTAGCTAAAATTCTAAATGTCTTTTTCTTCTCATATTTATTTTTTGTCAAGTAGGACAAATGAGTAATTCTTGTTTGTTATACAGTTGTATATCTGCATCCTCCAAAAACAAGGCATAGCAAAAGGACCAGTACTTAGAAAGGAAATAAAGAGAACAGTTATATTCAAACTATGCAGCATATCACTGTTGAATGAATATTCAGCTCATTCTTTCTAAAGCTTTTTATTCAATATTTATTTAGGCAAAGCTCCCATTGATTTCCCTAGGAGCTTTAGTTATAAAGAATAAGGACAATGAGATTCAGTGCTATTTCTAATTGAAAAAAAAATAATGCCCCCTCCCCCAAAAAAACCCAAACCAACAACCAAAAACTGAAAATTACTAAAGATTGCTTATTCTTCTAAAAAACAGAAGGGTAAGAAAATCTCACTATGATTACAAAACTATTGCAAACTAGACTACTGCATAGCAGATAGGCTTCCTGTCATTGACTGGAAATTACAATGAGAGCCATAGTTTACCTGCTTGAAGCCTTCTAACTTAAATAACAGTCAGATGGCAGTAGAAACAGTCAGTCTGGATGGTAGAAAGTCTTTCAAGTAATCATAAAAGTACCAGGATATTTTTATTTTTATTTGTTTTATTATTGTTTTTTGAAAACACGTGCTGTAGGGTTCTGGTATTTTTTTTCATGATAGAGTCTCTTTCACTCTGTGCTTTCCTTAGCAGAAAAAAAAAAAAAAAAACCTACAGTTTTTTACAAGACTGGGGTTAAAATGGAGCTTTAATCATGGTTTATCAAAGGGGTGGAAAGATCAGACTGTCTCAGGTGGATAGAACAGTCAGTTTCAGCTTATTTAATTTAATGAGATTGCACTGTATCAGAACATTGTCTATGTTTATGTGTATATCTATTTCACACTTTCAGGAATGAAAGACAGTCTCACTGGTAGGACATTTCCAGCTCCTCACTTAGTCCCTATATTTTGTCTAGGACTAGCAATAGCGATAGCCTTAACCCCTGGGAAATCAAGGAGAATCTTTGTTACCAAACACAGAAAAGCGAGAGTCAGGGAGTCTTAACAGCAAATATGAGTGAGATGTGAGGTATAGCTGCTGATTACTGCATGCAATAATCAATACAGCTTGGTATACTTTCTAACACTTATTTAGAGTAGGATGTTTTGACAGAAATGGAACCCATCTGATCTAGTCTAGATCACAAAGTCTACAAAGCATACAGATGACCTAGTTACTTAGACTCAGTCATAATCAGTAATGAGAGCCAAGTGGCACTTTTATACTGCAAAATGCCTTTGCATGTGATTTTTTCCTTCCATCTTTGTCATGACTTCTTCGTGTAAGATATACTTCTTTCTTTCATATGACTGAAAAGGAACTTAGCTAGCTCAGATGCAAATATCAAAGTTTTAGATTTTTAATTTGAGACAGATAAATTCCAATTTTTCTGTCTCTGCAGAAGACAGAAGTTAGTCATATATCTCAAAACTAAGTCATATTTGCAAACAAAAGAAACAATGAAATTCTCCATTCTCCTTCTCACCTATAATTTTATTTCTAATTCCAAAAGTCTTTAAGATTCAAATTGGTATTTTCTTATTAACACTACATAGCAGTAAGCATCAGCTGACCTCTACCATAATTAGGGATTGGAGCTTTTCTTTACTCCTCCCATAAAAATTTTCAGATAGTTATAGGGTGTCCATACAGCGCATCCAGCCTAATATACCTTAGGACACAGCAGAATGCTGCAGGTGAATTACACCAGTGTTTCGGGTTCTCTGTGAACAACTTGGTTGGTCTAGAGCATCACTTTTATACTGTGTGTTCTCCTCAGAAGGTTTTACTCTTGCTGTCTTATTCAAAACCTCTGCTCCAGGCCTTCTTTAATAATAATGAATTCTGTTTTCTGTCCAGGTTATGTTTATTACATTATATGACATCTGAGTAATAATATTTTTTGTACCCTTTTTAACCATGTATTTTCTTTTGTTCTTTAGAATTTTCTGTAAAGGTAATCTTTTACAATAACTCTGAACAGCTTAACCAAATACAGATGGGAATTTATTGTAGCAAATATTAAACATAATTAGAAAAAAGAAGTCCATAAAATCTTTTTTTTTTAGAAACAACAGAGGTTTTGAAAAACACTTTCTACTTAGATTTTTAAGAGGACAGAGAAACACCTGAAAAAGTACAAGATCTTCTTCAGCTATTGGTTGAAAAAGAATTATATTAAGTAATAAAAATAAATTCAAATATTCTAACATGCTATTTCTAATATACTTTTCCCTCAAGACCCCATATGCAAATATTTTAATTGCTAAAATAATATTATAGAAAAAAACAGGCACTCTAACAGCAATGTACAAGCAATAACTTATTCTTGAGCACAACTAAATAACAAGATCTACTTAATGAAAAGTTATTAGACTCGCTACCCAGCTGGATAGATTTTCTAACAATATTTTTTTCTATCCTTTGTGATTTAAAGCCCTAGAGACAGTTTTCTTTACTCATTTATTGAGTATGAAATTTAAATAATTATTCTGCTGTTCCTAATTTTTATCCACTTAAAATTAAGTTTCCAGGATTTCAATCACTTCTCAAATTATTGTACTAAAAATGCTCACTAAGTAGATTACAGACACTATAGGTTTTACCTCAGGTCCACACAATATTTTGGTCACTAAAAAAACAGCATACTAATTTGTAGTAAACACTTAAAACTCTCTTCTGAAAAGCGAAATAAGTGGACACCAAACCTTCTCTGTGTTTCACAGATTTAACTCAAGGTTATTGGTCTCAACTTCAACTGATAACAGACAACCTACAGAGTATTCTGTAATCTACAGAGTATAACATTAGCCTGTAATGGTATACTTGCACATATATAAAACACAAACACATGACATATAAGTAAGAATTATAAAATACATAGATATAAAATATTGCAGAGGTAAATTTTCAGTAAACCACAGTTGGTTAAACCCTAGCACTAAAGATGCCTAAGTTTTTGCAAACAAATAGAGCAAAACATTTTCATCTTGACGGCATGCTGTTTCTCCTATATGTTTTATGTTATTTTTCAAATTTAGAAAGACAGGCCTTTTTATAATGATATTTATAAAATAAATCAGTATACTGAAATAGACATCTCTTCTTCAGTTTTTAATCTAGAAGTCACACATAGACCCTGACTGCCAAAATTACAAGTTACAAAGAACTTTTATATTTAAAAACTACCAGATCAATTTATGAAAACACCTAATAGTGCAAAATACAAGCAATTGTACAGAAACATAATCTGTGTTTTCACTACTATTTTTGCCCTTCCATCCCTCTTCATTAAAAGACTGAAAACAGCGAGAAAATGATGTTTCACTTCAGAACATCTTAAAGATAATGTATACTTCTGGAGTCAGTGACAGACACGGACATGATTAATTTTTCTACTTGTTATTTCTTCACCGCTTTTTAAAAATTGCCTGGAGTGTTCTAGGAAGGAAAGCCCTTTGAATTAGTGATGGCTCTCACAGCTCCCACCTCTGCTATCACCTTGTTAGTTGAGAGCAGATAACATTAAACATTAAAAGTACTTAGAAGCAGTTCTAACTTTCCCACAATCCTGTGTGATACAGCAAACTAAACTCTCAGATCTACAAGCAGCATCAATGCACAGGTTTGTTTGGGGGAGAAAGAAAAGAAATATTTGAAAGATTTAATGCTGCTTGACTATTCAGTTGTTCTTTGATTTGCTTGTTTGGACTGGGGAGGTAGCAGAATTGAGAAGGGAAGGGGGGGTTATTTGGCACATTTTTTCTCAGTTTAACTTGTTAGGAGGTGAGATTATGGAAGCTTTTTCAGAAGATGGATCAGTAGACAGGGTACTGGCAAGTATACGAGATACNGATTTTTTTGTTATTGCTGAGCAGGGCTCACACAGAGCCATGGCATTTTCTGCTTTTTGCACTGCCTTGATGGCAAGGAAGTTGGGGGTGCGAGGGAGGTTGGGAGGAGACACAGGACAGGTGACCCAAACTGACCAAAGGGACTCCCCAAAGTATATGGCATCATGCTCAGCATATAAAACTGGTGGAAGGGGGAGGATGATGTGGGGGGGATGACATTTGGAGTGATGTAATTTGTCTTCCCAAGTCACTGTTATGTGTGATGGGGCTCTGCTCTCCTGGAGATGGCTGAACACCTACCCATGGGAAGGTGGTGGAAGCATTCCTTATTTCACTTTGCTTGTGTATGTGATTTTTGCTTTTCCTATGCACAGAATTACAGGATTTCAGAACATTCTGAGCTGGAAAAGACCTACAAGATCATCAAGATCAACTTTTCTTAATTCACAAGTATTTTGTCCTGTACCCTTCCTCATCTTTATTTGCTGGTGCAAGAATCACTGAGTGACTATGCTGGGCTTGGTTGAGGGCTGGCATTAAAACACTACAGGCCTATAAATATATGACAAACTATTTGTTTGTGGATTTTTTCCTAATGCAATAGAGAAATGTCTGGAAAGAATATTAAACTTGGGCTTTGTACCCCATACACAGTTATAGAAGCATGCATTATTTTGTGAGACTTTGGCTAATAGTCTTAGTCAAAAGTTGTCTTTCTTGTGGATGAACACAGATATAGACTTACGTACTCTTATGTAGGAAAGAAAGAAAGCAGAATGGTCATGACTGAATATTTATGAAGACATGAGGAAGTTAGTGCTTCCTCCGGAGCTTCTGACTGGCATTTAATCAAAACACAGTGTGTCCTAACCCACACAGCAAATGTAATAAATAATTAACATATAACCAACTGCATTTTCTTCTTGTGGTTGATTCTATCATACTTTGAGAATGTCATTACTTGTCTCTGACTTTCCTCCAATCATGACCAAGTTTGCTCCATCCAACCTGCTGACTGGGCTCAGGGACAATGTACTCAAGGGAATTTTAAAGCCTAGAGCAATGGGATGTGAACTGTTGATTATACTCAGTGTAATCAATCCAAGGCTTTTCTGTGAATTCTAAGCCTTTAAAGTCTGAAAAAAAAATGATAGATATTTCTTCTGGTATTAAGATTTGATGTTGGATACAAGTGTTTGATGTTACTGTACAAACAACATGCCAAATATACCAGAGATGTCTGTAATGTTTTATTCATGTAAATAATTGCCCAGAGATGGCCTGATCTCTGATGAGGTCTCCATTGCTCTCTCATAGCAGAGATAGATGATAATATACAGAAAATAAATATTAATGAGGCTAAAAGTAAATTAAGGAAGTGACTACTTTCTCCTCCCCTCCAGTTCAGATCAACCACAAACTAACAGTAAAAGAACTATATTTTAAATAAAATTGTTTTTGATAAACAGCACTTTAGTATATTTTTAATGAGATTCCATAAAATTGTCAGTTAGTCTATGGAACTGTTTGGTACCAGTGATTAACATCAGAAGGGTATTAATTTCAAAATTAAAATACAATGTTTTCCTTGAAGCAAGTAATCCCTTCCCAGGGGATAATACTTGTATGATGACTTGCAGCTGATGGTATAATCAAGGTATGTGTTCACTCAGTCCTCTATTTGAAAACTTCAGTTTCATTAATAGTCATTCTCTGTCAGCTTTAGAGAGGTCCTTTAATTTAGCATTAACGAGAAATTCCTGTTATTCAAAATAAAATCAACAGCAATCATAGTAGCAGCAGTAGTAGTAATAATAGTGATAGTAATAATAATAATGATAGCAATAATAATAATAATAAACATTTATGCATTTATAGAAATTGTGATCATCATAATACATGTGTGAAAATCTGAATTCATAAAGCTTCTGTAAAACTGGGGAGTTTTGACACAGAAAAGTAGACATGCAGAAGTGAGAATTTGCATGGAAACTCCCCAATTCCTCTTTATTTCTATTCACTGTTACAATTTCCCTTAATAGTTTTTAGTCACAGCAGACTTGGTGTGTATAGAGTGTTTAATTATGTTTTCTGCAATACTTCAGTTTTAGAGAGTTAAAAAAAACCCTGCACCTAATGGAGTACCAATATTTTCTCAAGTGATGATTTAGTAACTTGCTGATTTACAACAGTAGAGACAGATACCAATAAAATAAAGATGTCTCACAGCTCCAGTGGAAAAAACTTACAGCAGTACTTGCTTTAATCTTTCATTTAAAACTCACACTTGACTTTATACAATTACTTACTAAGACTGCACTTCAAACTTCTTTCAACTACACTGGAAGAACAATTCTTTGGGAGGAAGAAAGTATCAGGAAGCTCTAAGCAGCACTATCAGAGAACTTCTAAAATATTTGAAATTCCAGCATCAATCATTACTTCTCTTGGTTGGAAGTGTCAGTATTAATTTTCAAGGGAAACAAACAAACCAAAATAAGACCCTAGAAATAAAATTTCGTATTTTAGATTATAAGGTCTGTTAGCTCCCGACAACCTAAGAACTTCAAAATCATTTTACTCAAAAGAAGAATATTGCAATTTCTTTAAGACAGAAATAATTTTGAACACATCAGTTTTTGATCTGAGATATTTTCTTTGGACAACAGACTTAGTAATAGCACCAATGACACTTCAAGATGACATTTAAAGGTCTTTAATTTTGTCTTATCTTACTGGTTGCTGGCCTTAAAGGCAAGCAAAACTTAAATATTCAGTATCTATTACTACAGAAAGAACTACTAAATTAAAACAAGAAAAATGTACTAATATAGAGAAAAAATTTAAACCCCATGCTATTATCTTTGATGATTGACAGCCTACTGGAAAATCTAGCCTCAAAATTCATTTAAGAAAATAAAACTTTTTCTGGTTTTGTAAATGTGTTTAAGTACATTAATGCCAATAGTAGAAGCACCTACTGAAAAGGATTTCAATTCCTCATTAACATCACAGAAGGAAAAAAGTAAAGTTCAAGTTGGTAGATAATGGCTCCTGCATGGATCTACCATAATCAGTAATTATGAAAAATCATTTATCTTAAGGTAATTTTTTGAATTGTAACGCACTAACAAAATTCATACCATAACACTTCAGAAGTAAACTGTCACTTCTAAAGCGAACTACCTCTCCTACATTAATTTTCACTTACAAAATAATATATAAAGGGATTTTTTTCCAGATTAGATATTGAAAATGAACAAAATGTGTTAGGCTGGCCAAGTTAACTTCATAGGTTATTGTTCATTGTTTAATTTAAATAATTTGATCTATTATTCCTATAATAATTATTATTATGCCTGTAGCATGGGCATAGTTCTTGTATTTTCAATTCAGATTAGTGTTTTGACATTGTAGTTAGAATTTCTTCCTAAATAAAAATACTTTGCATTTATAAATAGTAGCATATATATGAAAAAAATCTGTTAATTCAATTCAGTCATTTGACACAGGATTTTGCCCTGTTTTTGAGATGTATTTGAGAAAGCCAGTAGTAACTGTATTTTATACTTGATTTGTTTTATCCTTCAGAATTCTATATTGGAAAGAAGCTTGAGCCTCTTCCTCAAACCTTGCTTCCTAAATTGTAAGAGTGACCTCTAGTGCTTTACTGCCTTGCTGTGTGATGCAAGTCTTTTTTGCAATGGTTTTAATATGCCTCCCTGTAAGCAACTGATTTAGTTTTGTGCATAGTGCCAAATGCTATTAATGTGCAATTCAATTATCATGGTCTTGTGAAAGTGGATGTATTCATAAACTGTACAATGCAGAATGATGAAGAGAATTAAAGCTGTGACTGGATTGCAGCAGGGTGTTTAACAAGAGGAACTTAGTATTCATGTTTAGGGCTACACTATGCACTTGAGTATCAAATGAGATATCATTACTGAATGACAGCACAAGATCATTTTGGTGCTGCAATGTGAATGCCTGGCTCATGGGAGCATGTTTAGTTTACAAACCATCCATATGCAAAACCCTAGGCTATAGATCCATTGAGCACTTCAAACTTCTCTGTCATTGCTCAAATGTTTCCAGGGAGCTGTCCCCTGCCACTGGGCTGTAAGGTTATTCCTGAACATTCCTCATTGCTTTGGCATGCACTTTCTTCCCACAGAAGCATTACTTCAGCCCTTCCCATTCCTGTGATGCACAACCAGTGCCTTAACAGGAAGGAGAGAAAATATGTTCAGTTCAGGTTATGAGCATCTGGCATTTAGGCTACTGCACTACCACAGAACACAAAATGAAATCCTTCAGCTTGTTGAAGCTGAATCAAATGCTACAAGAATAACTCAGTTCTATTACTGAATTATAAAAGCCTGAAAATTAATTTCTTAGTAAGTTTTTTTTTTTTTTTTTTAATTTAAAGACAATTAACCTAATTCAACACTAGAAACAGAGATTTTCAGACGCATATATATATATGTGTGTGTCTGTGTATCTATCTATGTATCTCCATATATATATGATTTGCCTCCTAGAGAGCAGATTGTCCTCAAAACTGTAATCACGGTCTTTATCTTGTGATACCACTCTACTGGCTAACTCATTAAAAAAAACCCCAACTTTCTATTGTAACAGTTAGCATTCTCTTCTGTAGTCATGCATGAACAATACTCCCTAAGCAATCAATGCAGAGACCTTAAAGTCTGGCTATGCACATTTTTCCTTGTTACATTTCTACTGCTTTTGAACTGCACTGTGATTGCCGTTTAAGTTGAGTGCCAGCTTAATCCAGGATATGCAGATACCAGGTTTCAAAATTTTCAAATGCTGAAACCCACTACACAATAGAAACATTGCACAATAGAAGTCTGCCAGTAATTTCCATGTGAGACACAATTCCTTGGAAAATACTGCACTTCAAAAGACAAAACAAAAATGAAAATACAGCTGAACATGAACATGCATCCCTTAGCAAAATGCTGCTTTCAGATACTCTAATACAGTAAGCTTTATAAACAACATTCTGTACATAGACTCATGACAAAAATCTATAGAGGAGTTTTAGAACATTTTCAGACTAGCAGCTTGCTGTCATGACTTCAAAGCATAAATGTTTGTCTCAAAAATTATATTTATTCTAAACGCAAAGAAAAATACCCCAGAAGTTTTCAACACACTCTGAATTGAGTTTTAAATCATATGCAATACTTACATGTATCCCCTGCCACTGCCATGTGCTGGTGATGAACAGACAGGAGAACGATCAGCTTCAAGAAGATTTCAGTGACAGAATCCATGTTCACATTCATTGAGGCACCCAAAAGAACCAGAGTATTC
>VYXF01001956.1:36040-93000 GCA_013397295.1 Polioptila caerulea
ACGGCGGTGGGCGGCGCGGCCGCCACGGGAGCGAGCGCCGCCGGCCGCGCTCCGCCCGCCCTGCCCTGCCCGCGCTGGGCACCGCTGGCGCTGCCGAGCCTTTCCCGGCGTGGTAATTCTTCTTCCTTTTTTTTTTCTTTTTTTTTTTTTTTTTTTTTTTCCCCTTTTTTTTTACGTTTTCAGCTGCAAAAGCGTTGCGAGTTCTGCTCTCTTATTTGCCTGTAGCAGACAAACTAAGCTTGTGAGTAAAATGAGCAACCTGCCTTTACTTGAGAAGTGAGTAGTTGACTGCCCCTCAGAAAAAGGCACCACCACTGTCCCTGGAGGGCTTTATAGCTATTAATGCTGGCGTTAAAGACTGAAATTCTCAACTCCTAAGAGCAGATAACTAAACGTAATATAAACATATGGTTGCACCTGGCTTTCCCAAAATAATTTAGCCCCCAAATACTACATAGAGAGTTTTGTTTCTATCCTTTCACAAAGAGCAAGCTCTCTTTAAACTGTCCTTTTGCTTGTGCTTGGAAAATAGCTTTATTCGAGAAAGAGCTTCAGAGGAATTTTAAGTCATTATATTCAAACTATATCCTAAAAAGTGTGTAGGTTTGGTTTAGGGTTTTGTTTGGGTTTTTGTTTGCTCATAGTTTTTTACAAAACAGGCTGAATTACTGTATATGCTAACTCTAGAGACATCATTTCTCAAGTGTGAGAAATTTAACTGTGTATTAGCAAGCTCATTACATTAGTGAGGGTAAAAGCTTCATTGAAGAACCACATCAATGGCCCCATCACAACTGCTTCTGCGGTGTTTACACTGTATGAACTGTCTGTGTTTTGGTAGAAATTACTATCACAGTACTCAACAAAACTGCGTGCCTTGTGACTATGAGAGTATAAAACTCGGTATTTGTATATTCAGCCCAGTGGTCCAAACTTTGTCTTCCGACTTCATGTGAACTACCTAGCAGCTCCTATATACCAATGGGACATTCCATCCTAAACGATACTTCTGTCTGTGGGCTAGATGCTAGGTACAATGTTGCTAATTGTCCCTCTTTCGTGTTGCAGACACTATAGAATTTTCTGCAAATTGCCCTGTAGAACTGTTTGGTGTCAAGAATAATTTTGTGATGGAGATGAGAGGTGAATAAGGCTCCCGAAGCTTCTGAACTTTTGTTGATTATTTAAATCAGCTTCCTCACCCCTTGAAGGATGCTCTTATTCATCCACAGAAGTAAGAGTAAAATGTGTTCTTGTTTCAATGTTACCATGTGTTAGGTGTTATGAAAATGTATTTCAGCTCAGCCAAAACAACTAAAAATAAAAAAAAATTGAAAGGCGATTAATGCAGATTTTTGTTACGCTCTTTTAAAAATAACAAATCAACATGATTAAGAAAAAAAAGCATATTTCTAAATTGCTATATTGGGTAGAAAGTTTCAAGTGAAGTTAATAATCTATTATGCGGCTGGCATTCCACTTCTCCATATCAACTTTTATTTGAATGAAAATGCATGGAGAAATTGTATTAAAGATTATGTGAATCATAACCTGCCTTCCTGGTCTCCTAAATCATCATATAAACTCTACATTCTGTTTCCAGAGTTTAGTTAAACCATAGAGTCACTTGTCCAGAAGCTGGATTTCTTTGCTATATAGTTCCTTGTGTTAATATTGACCTTCCAACTAAATTAATATGAGCATAAAAATGTTCCATGTGCTGCATCCCATCTCTGAAGAATATCCCATGAGATGGTCCTTGACTCTGCAGCTAGACAAAATTTCATGCTTAAAAATAGGGCAAATATCACATAAAATCTTGGCAAGGACTTTCAATGTAATGATGTTCTTTAGGATTAGCTCTAAGATCTCCAGGGCTTTGAATCAGGAAGAATTATTATTCTGGTAATGTAATGCAAATTCAGTAAAAAGGCCAATGCCATTGTGGGTAAATATTTGCCTTATAAAATTGCTTACAGTCACCAAAATGGAACATCTAACAGACAAAGGTCATAGGATTTTCCGCCTTTTTTTTTTTTTTTTTTAACTGCATTATATGCAAATATACACATGTACTTTTATAACTACGAAAAGACAGTCTCTAGAATAAAATAGTATGCCAAAAATATGTACACATGTTTCTGTTGGACAGACAGAACTACAGAAGTCTCTACAGTATATATCTGGCATACTAAGATAATCATCTATTTATCCTGGGATGAATCTACAGTATCTGGCACTGGTAAAGTGCATAAAATAGCATAGCTTGACTCACACAGAACACTGCAACCTCCTCTTTGCTTCTGCATCATATCTTTCTCCTGCATCCATGAAATATTTCTGCTCACATAATCTTATCTCTGGATGCCAGCATCTCATTTGCCATTTCTCTTCCATACAGCATCCAGATTTTTCACTAACTTCTGAGCTCCTCTTTGTGGAACCCAGACAAGTCTTTCTGTTTCTTATAAGCCTCTTTTCCTATTGTAATTTTTAAATTTCCCCCACTCCTCCAGTGTTTTGTTTTTCTTCTCATATCTTGCTTTTGAAATTTCCCCCAAACTCCAAAAAACTTACTCATTTTATTTGCCTTTGAAATGTAAAATTATGACCACTTGATCCAATAGAGGATCCTTCCCAGCTGATCTTCGCATATGTACTCTTTAGAAAGACTGCAAGTTCCCCAGAACAACTGTGTCTTATTGCAAACTAATCCTTACAGCTAAAACATCTGCAAAATTTAATTGTTTAAAACTTTAATTAATTGATCCGGGTATCGTCAGCCTTCATTTACAAATGAAGGACCTTGTAGTGAAATTATTCTTCTTAGCAGACAAAAACTAATAGAAATTATTCTGCTTTTAAATTATATACACTGTGACTTTTTGTCTATAAAGAAGAAACACTTCTAAATTCATGCTAACCATACTCCTAGTACTATTGTGATCTGCTTATTAATTAAAAACAAATTTTCAAATTTCTTTTACCTCCTTCAGTTTCTGGTACAAAATCCACTTTACTGCAGGACAATTGTTTTCAATGTATCACAGTAATTCACTACGTATTATTTAATAACAACAAAATAATAATTTGCTTGCAAAACACAAAAATATAAGTATGAGGAGTCAATAGCACCCCTACTGGCTGACTGAAAATATTTGTTTTATTCCTTCCCGTATTTATTCCCAGTAAATTCCTCATTCAAATACATCAACCAAATTAGAAATTAGCTATTCACTTACTACATTCTTCACCTCACCTTTCACTAATTCAGCTCCTCCAAGCCCACATTTACTATCCAACTAGCAGTGACGTTGCAACTTTATTTCAGGAGACTAGAAAGAAAGATAAAATTTTTAAACGTCTGTGTTCATCTTTCCCTGTTTAGCTTCCTTGGTCCCCTCGTCTGCGTCATGGCCTTGGTTAGCCCTCCTTCTAGTGCCACCTGCTGCGGCTGTGTTGGTATTACAGGTTTCTCTTTACGGCATCTGGTCGTGTAATGCAGCTGGAGAATGTGTCTTTTAAACGCAATTGAATTCTTTCGTGATCATGTAAAATCTTCCCAGTACTATTCCCAGCCCTGCAGAAAAACACTGCTGTAATTGTCTGCAGAGACTGCAGAGAGCAGAAATGCTCAAAGACAAATATAAGTCAAAAAGAAATGAACAGAGCCACATAATGCCAGGTATACTAATAATGATATTTGTAATGTTTTTAAGCCATTTTTGAAGAAAAAAACTCATATCCACCTTATACTGCTATATGTATTTTTTTAATCATAGGTCTCTATATAGTAGGTAAGACAGAGAGTAAAAACTGATTTTCAGAAGTAAGAGTAACATAACTACTAGTATTAAAAATGTTTTGTTTTTTTGGTTTTTGTTTTGGTTTGTTATTTTCCAGTAGGGTCAGGATAGCACAGTTTTCTTATTGCAAAGCTGCAAATTTCCTTTCAGGCTGTATTTGTTAAAAGGGGAGGGGATGGAAGCCATCTGTATATGGCTCATTTTACTGCTTATTGCAACTACATTTACTGCACCTACACTAATGACTTCATTAAGGATTTAAAACCTATCTTTTTCTCAGAGGATAGACAGAACACAAACCAGGGCAGACATGGCTCCATGCACCTACAGAAGAATTAATGCCTTTTACAGTGTTGTGAATCTGTGTTCGAAGGTTGTAACAAGATATGTGGCTACTCAGAGAGTTCTTTTGCTGCTGCTGTCTGACCATTCAGGTTTCTCACTGAAAGGGTGCCATGAAAATCTTGGGGACAACTTTTTTTCAGGTATTGTCAAAATGCTTCCTCTTAGCCCTTGTGAGTCTTCTCTATTCACAGTCAAGAATTTTATTATTTCCATCATAAACACTCTGTATTGTGGCTCCCAACACAGGAAATAAATACAGGGTAGTGGAAAATGAACTTATACACAGAATCATAGACTATTTAAGGTTGGAAAAGACTGCTGAGATGATCATGTCCAACCATTACCTCAGCACTGACATCTATGCTGTTAAATCATGTCCACAAGCACCACATTCACATGCTCTGTAAATTCTTTCAGGCCACTCCACACTTTTATGGCCACTCCATCATTTCCTAGGAAGCCTGTTACAATTCCTGACCACCCTTTCAGTCAAGAAATTATTCTTAATATCAAGTCAAAATCCCCCTGACACAATATGAGGCCATTTCTTTTTTCCTGTTGCTGGTTGCCTGGGAGAAGAGGCCAACCCCCACCTGGCTGCGACCCTCCTTTCAAGGTGGTTGTAGAGAGTGGTGAAGTCTCTCCTGAGCCTCCTTTTCTCCAGGCTAAACACCCCCAGTTCCCTTAGTTGCTCCTTACAGGACTTGTGATCCAGACCCAGCTCCATTGCCCTTCTCTGGACATGCTCCAGCACCTGTGTCTTGTTGAATCAAGGGGCCCAGAACTGGACACCGGATTTGAGGTGTGGCCTCCTCAGTGCTGAGTATGGGGGACAGTCCCTGCCCTGCTCCTGCTGGCCACGGTTTCTGGTACAGGCCAGGGTGCCATTGGCTTTCCTGGCCACCTGGGCATAGCTGGCTCATGCTCAACTCATCCTGCAACTCCAGGGCCTTTTCTGCCAGGCAGCTTTTCAGCCTCTCTGCCCTCAGCAAGTAGTACTGCCAGAGGTTGGTGTGATCCAAGTGCAAGACACATCACTTCACCTGGTTGAACCTCATGCTGTCATCTTCATTCCATTGATCCAGCCTGTCCACATCCTTTGCAAGACACTCCCATACTCCAGCAGATCAAGACTCCTGCCCAACTCAGTATCATCTGCAAACTTACAAAGGATGCATTCCTTTCCCCTGTCCAGGTCATTGATGAAGGCATTAAAAAAGTTGTCCTCAAATATTTTTCTAAATATTAAATATTTAATAGTGACAATAAGAAGAATTGTAATAGCAACAGTAATAATAATAATAACAACAATAATGAAAACAACAAAACTGTTTAATAAGTATTTTTATTGTCTCACATGTGGGATAAGTATTTTTTTAAAGGATGTTATACAACATAATTTGTAGAAATAAATGTGTGAGTAATAAAAAGAAACAAGAAAACAGTATTGAAGGACTTGATGCTGAGGTACTTTGGTGATTTTGTTCCTAATTAGACCATGTCTTGAAGGATAGAATATCTAAAGGCATGGAGATTAGAAAGGCACAGTGAAGGCATAAAATATTATATGGATTTATCAAAGGCAGATCATAGCACACAAAGCTCATAGTTCTCTTTGATATCTGATTCCTTCCTAAAGGAAGAATATAAATTCTTGACATTGGATGCATATGAATATGATACTGTTATGATTTTTCTTTGATAATGTAAAAAAGATGGAGGATAGCAAAGCATATGTGCTATGAATCAGAAGGAAAGACAGAGAAGAAAGGTGGGAAAAAGTGTCATCTACATATAAACCTTGCTTAATGTATTCATTCATGGCTACAGTGCAAATAGCAGGAAGAGGCTTGTGGGCTTATGATTTGAGAGATTTTTAGAAAAATACATTCAGTGTAGGAAAGATATCACACAGATGACCTTCCCAAGGAAAAGTTAGAGGATATGCAATAGTAAAATATGCAAGAATGTGCATTATCTGGGGTTGATATTGATGACACCAGCTGTAAGTTAGTTCTTTAGTTGGAAGCACAAGATCCTAGCTGAATCAGCCAACTCTGAGGTGAATATAAGCTTAGCCTGAGTCACAGAAAAATAAAAAGATCAATTGTAACCTACAAAAAGAAGGTTTCTGATCTGGGAATGGAGAGAAAGCCAAAGGGTCCGAGCAGAAATGAACAAGGGATCCAGAGACTCCCTGTCCCATGCTGTGTACCAGTGTTTTGAAACATGAATTTGAAAATTTTCAAGAGTGTTGAAGAGCCAAGAACCCAAGATCCATGCCTTGGATTGGGATGCAAAACCCCAGATGTTCTGCAAATC
Organism: Polioptila caerulea; assembly: GCA_013397295.1. Classification (NCBI taxonomy): domain Eukaryota; kingdom Metazoa; phylum Chordata; class Aves; order Passeriformes; family Certhiidae; genus Polioptila; species Polioptila caerulea. Next base: position 42,514 of record VYXF01001956.1, read on the forward strand.
TTTTCAAATATTGTATAACTTTTGCTTCCTTTGCCAAAGGAGTCAAATAAATCTTGAAGAAGACTCTGGGCTGGGACTTCTATTTGATCTAGATTCCTTCAACAGAAACAGAGAATTATTTTCTTTAGTGCTTTATAAAGACTAACTTAGATCATTGCTCACTGAGTGTTTGGGTTGGTATAATTTTCATTTACGACTAGCATTCCCTGGGCATCACATAGGGAGCTTAGTTGCAGGGCTGAAATATGGAGATTTCAGGCACCTGAGGGTCAGGTGAAGCTGCTTGCTGTGAAGTTGTTTGCTATCATCAAGCCCAAGGATATGCCTACAAACACAGGTGCAAATAGGACTACAAAACATCCAGCCTGGAGCTCCATTATGTCTTTCTATGTGATGTATGAAAAGTGAAGCTCAGCTCTGTATAAGATATTTCCTGTATTTCTTTCTGTATCAAGCCTAGGTTTCATTTCCAGGAAAGCGAGACATGAAACTATGATTCCATAACGAGCCTGGGTTTATTTCTCTATGCAAATGGCAAGTCTCCTTGAAGCAGGAATATACTCTCCTTGGAGAGGAATATTAGGAAGGTAAACATGAATAAGTTGTCTATGTAACTTTTTTTAGACTACAAAAATCAACACTACAAGGCTTTAGCTATATGTAATTATTTCATGTTCAAAATCTATAAATTCAGTGGAAAGCAGTCAAGTGTTCAGTTGTTACACAACAGAAGATGTAACTTATGCAAGCCTTATTTCCACCATATTAGGAGAAAAAGGCATATAAAATGTCTTCTCTATCTTAATTTGTGTGAAATTGTTCATTTGACAACAGAATTAGGATACAAATCTGGTGCTTTGTTGAAACAATGTGTAACAGAGAGATAACACAAAAGAAGAAAGGTAGTAAACAGGTTTCTGCAAGTTGAACAAGATCAAAAATATGGGACTCAGCATTTTCAAAAATGTAACTATCTCTGAAATGAATGGGCAGGTCTCACCTGCATTGTCAGCACTAGGAGTAAGCTGCAAATAGCCAATGTTTCATCGATCTGGACTGCATTTTACAAACCAGGGTCAGACTCTACATACAGTAGGTTAACTGTTGTTGACATTGTTCAGTGCATTGAAACATACACACAATTCTCTGAAGGGAAATTATTTAATTCCTTTTATTTCTCCCTGTTTAGATATTATTTTTGGGGCATCAGAAAAGGGAAAATCACTTTACTTTACATGATCTTATTCCCCTTTCTTTATTTATATGCCTGTGGGGACTATATGCAAAAGTATCCACCCTGAATATTATGCGCATATATATATATATATATATATATATATAATATAAACATTACATGATATGATGAGCACCTCCAGTGCCTTGCTGGTAAATATGACCATTATCTCTTCAAGGTGTAAGATCACTTTGGAGGTGTGTTTCAGGTAGGTAGCCTTTTTTTATTTCATTGTGCTACAAACACTGAGAGAGAGAGACATTTGGGATATGAGCAGTGACAGAAAGATTAGCAACCACATGAGTAGTTCTCTCCATCCATATCAGTGAACAATCAAGCTCTTGCAAATGCAGTTTCATTCTGAATATAAAATGAGCAATTGACTTGTCTGATGCTCTTTTATGTAAAATCAAAAAGAAAAAACTTATTCTTGTGCTTTTTTTTATTATTGTTGACTTGACTGGACAAATTCACTCACTCGTTTACACTGCCTTTTTTGCTGAATAATGCATTAAGAACTCAGACCAGCTCTTGTCTGAGAATGAGAAATCCTTGAGAATTATGTTTTTCTGTGTTTGATCTCTAGGGAATGAGATACAATGTCTCAAAGTCCTGGGATGACAAACAAGATGCAAATGAATCAGAGGTGCCAAGCTTTTCCCAGATTTTACTCCATCCTTACTGCCAGCAAGACTTTTCATACAAGCTTGGAAAAAAAACCCTAAGAAAAACAAGTAGCCAGTAGTTTTAATACACAGTGTCATCTAGTATTGCCCTGTTTGCTCTTGTGCTCAATACTTACCCTCTGCACACTCACCTTTCTCCTCATTCTGAAGGCAGCACCTGTCTTTTTATACAAATTGCTCTTGCCATGCTGCCACTGGAGTTTGATTTAAACAACACTAACTTCTCAGTCCAGACTGGTGTGTTTTGAAGCAAGAACTAACAGTCAACCTGAAAGCAACAGAGCAGCCACTAAACCTGATACATTGAAAAGCAGAGGAATGTGATGAAAGGAGTACTGCAGAGGCTAAGCATCTGTATCTTTGCATTAGGAATCAAGATTCCCTTCAGATCCTCACACTTGATGCAATTACAGGGAAGCTTATGTTCTTTAGGCCTTTCATTCTCCCATTTATCCCTCCTGAAACAGTAGATAATGCCCTGGGTTTTCCACAAGCCAAGATTTAATATTGATCTTTCTCTGTGCTTTTCCCATAGAAGGGAACAATTTCTCTGTAATATAACCTTGATTGAGCTTTGTGTGCCCCTGTTGATATAAGCAATACTGCTAATGCAGTTAAAAACTAAACAGATTTAGGAAAAACACAGATTTTATGGAAATCTTAGAAGAAAGTAAGCAAACAACAGACAGACCAACAAGCATAAACATTAATTATGTCATGCTGGAGAGAAATGCAAGTGTGCTACAAAATTGGCTACAGTCAGCCAAAACAATCAGGTACAGTTTTGTTTCTATTTATCATAATCTCGGACACACATATTGGCGAAGAGTGGCCATGTATTTCTGAGATTAAAAAACTAAGAAATACAGAAAAAAAGAGAGAACTTTTAGGTTTACTCCTATTTACTCCTAACTTTCTGTCACTAGAGGCTCAACAGAACACATCTGTTGCTGCATTCTGCAGAAACTCTCCAACTTTATTGAAAATTAGCAGAAAGAGGTTCTATACTCTCTTTATTCACCAGTCCTGTTTTCTTATATTAAAAAAAAACAAACCAGTAAGCAGTAAAAGCAACACGGTGAAAGTCTGACATGAACTGCTGACATGAACTTCACCCACTTCAAAACTTCTTTCCTTTCTTCTGAAACCTCTTTATAAGCTTTAAATGCACTGTCAGTGTAAGGCAAGTTTTCTATGCTGAAAATCTGACAGAGATTATAAAAAGATAGGGCTTTTTACTTTTATAAAGTCCTTGGTTAAAAAGTCTCAATATTGTATACTGACAAATCTGCTTACTCCTTTGTATGTTGTACATGACCAGACATTAATCTCATATATGTCATGTTCAATATGTTTTATAGTTGTTCTCTTCTTTTGCTAGTTCACGCTTTAATAATAGGGAAGAAACAAATTAAGTATTCAACTGGCTTCATTGTCTTTTAGAATGCAACTTCATCATGCACTTTCTGAATGCAAATGATAATAAGCTATTTATTTCTTATACAACCTATATGGGAAACAGGGATAGTTAAGACCTGAAACTTTATATTGAGGACAGAGTAATGAGATTTAACTGATTTATGACTTCATCTGAATAACACTTACTCTTTGCATTTAATATGTAGATAGAAAAGAGCTGGTTGATAACTAACAACACCTTTATGTAGATCAAGTTTCAAAATTTTCAATGAAGTCATATTTCAAGAATGTATTCATGTAGTTTACTTGCCAGAACTTTGGAATACTTGCAAACAACAAAAACAATACAAAACTATCTCTCTTATGTCTGTGCACAGGACTTTATTTCCAGTGTTCCAGTCTCAGTCACAAAGTTATCAATGGGGATTTTATTAAAGCAGAAAACAGATTGAAAGCAAAGTAATAATAAAAAGCATGACCTTTTATACCCAGATTAACATCTTCAGAATGGGTGATTTTATTTCTGTTACCACATACGAAATTTAATTATTATTAGTCCTGGGTATCAAGGAATTGATATGTTCTTGGTATTTTGACTAATTGAAAATTACTAACTTCATTTTGGCATTTGCTTTATATGTGATTTCTCAGCCTTTGGAATTTAGCTGACTTGAAAATTTCAGTCATCTTCAATAACGGAGGAAGAATAAGCCAATAATTTTGGTGCTAATCTAATACAGGCTATTGAGTATTCTTTGTTGGCACAGCTTTTCTGAATAGGTCTGAGCCATTTAGGGCAAGATCAAAAGAAAGGCAGCAAAGACTTATGAGCTAAATGTTCCATCCCAAATTGCAGAGCCACCTACTAGTCCTGATATCACCTTTAATCACCAAACTGCATCTGTCTTCCTGTGCTGAGCAGCAAACCATTTTTCTCAAACGTGGCTGACCTCCATAATTACAGCACTCATCCTGCTGTATCTTTCACAGGGCAGTTATAGCCACTGTCTGGTGAATATATAAGGAATTTAATTATTTAATATATTGCTGGCAAAACCACCCAGCTGTTGTGGTGTTCTATCTTTCCTCTTTCACAATGGCCTAAATATTGCCCCATGAGTGGCAAACACCATGCAGCCTCAAGAGAAATTGAAGCCATGTCTCTCAGCTTCTTAAAGGATAGATTTTCAATGGAAGAAGGCAGTCTTTCCCATTTTCTGAAGCTATTCTATTGTCAAAAAAAGTAGTTTCATATTCCCTGGCCCATAAAAAATGAGAATAAAAAGCAAGCAGCCTAGGCGATATTACACCCTCAAGCATCATGGATTTCTTCTGGGAAGTGCCAGGTGTATGCAGAATGCAGAAATAATCCTCAGGGTAAGGCTCCAGGTTTGTTAATTAGCACTCATGTCAGCTGTGGAATTAAGCCTTATGCCTTTCCTAGTTCCCTCTCCTTTTTAAACAGATAGATAACTGGTATTTTCTCATGTCTGTAATGTATATATAAAAAAAAGTATTGCTAATTACTAAGTGCATGTATAATGCAATAATGACACCATTTAAATGTCAAATATATTTAAATTTAGTAATGCATCTTTCAGAAAAAAATGCTTATTTTTTTTTGTGGCAAAATAGTTTTAGATTCTTTTGGGTTTTGTTTTATAGTTGTTTTATTTAAGGCATAGTTATAAAAAATTAGAGAAGCTGTTAAAAGGATTAGCTAATCAGAATATGTATGTATAAGTTGCCTCATATATATGGGACACAGTACTTGTGGTAAAAATCCATGTCTCATGAAGTAACCTCTTTGGAAACTTACACATTAAGAAGTCCCAAACTATATTTCATATTTTATAAAATCATATTTTATGTTCACTTTTCTTAATCTGTTCATTTTTCTCTTCTCTTATTTACAGGTTCTTTCCATTGATTTGTTACAACAGACAATAAGAGAGAAGTTGCTATTTTTTCTTTATTATTTTTTGCAATTCTCTCTTGTGTGTCAGAATTATCTTCAAGGGAATTAAGCTCAGTAAATAGTGTAGTAATTCATGAAATAGTACTATCACATGGAAAAGCAACAGAAGAGCTGTAAACCCCGCCCCCCAAAAAAAAATAACAACAAAAAAACCAACCAATGAACCAACCAAAAAAAAACCAACAAAACAAAAAAACCTCCCTAAAAAGACAGCAAAGCTCTGCAAATGAGACTGCAAAAGCCTTCAAAATATAAATTTCTTCTCATTTATTAAAAAAAAAAATATATACTTTTACCATATATATGATCTCATTCTGCATTACCAATACAGTTTTTAGACCAAAATATTTATAAAAGCATATATTTTTGAGGGTACCATATAAAACTCACTTTGGTTTTATATGTAAAAATACACATAATTAATCAACTTCAAGAAGCAGACTTGCCCCAGGTTTAGATGATATGACTGAAAATCATTACATCATTTTCATGGCAGTTTTTGCCGAGACCTCAACTAGGTTATTAATGTAACAAATTGATAGTGGTTAGAACCAACAAATTATATTTCTGTTTTAGGAATCAAACAATTGAATCCATTAAAACACTACTAAAATAAAAAACTAAGTATAGAAAATCTTATGTAGAATTTAAGTAAAATAATTATTAGAACAACTGCAACATGAGAAGTAAAGGAAGGAACTAGCAAGTAGTGTTCATGGCCTCTAATTTTAATTTAAGTCCCATTTAGAATCTTTCCAAGTAATTTAAATACAACAGCTTTAAACCATCTAGTGTAGGTGAACTTTCAGGGCTGGTAGATTCACAGGGGGCTCCAATTCTTCAAGGAAAGGCTGGCTAACAACACAGAAAAATCATGGTTGTAAAATGTTGCTCTTGAGTTCTACTTCAGAAGCAGAGTACAGGGTTTTTGGGGAAGGAAGGCTGGTAAGAAATTGAGACTGAAAAGGACTCTGGATGGAATACAGTTGATTTGTAGAATACCAGAATACCAGCTTGGGAGGGGAGCTTGAGGATCATCTGCTCCAGCCTTTCCTGGAAACAGCATAATCTAGACTACATGGCCCAGCATCCTGTCCAGCTGAATCTCAAAAATGTCCAATATTGAGAATGGTTCATAATTTTAATCGTAAAATATTTTTCTCTTCTTTCTAATAAGAATCTTTCCAGGTTTAACCTGTACCTATTACCCTTTGGTTTTCCATGTGGTTTCTTGTAAAAAAAAGATTCTCTATCTTCTTTGTAACCACCCTTTAAAATACTGGAACATGTAGATTCCCCTAATCTTTTTTTTTCTCAAGGCTTAGCAAATCCAGTCCTCTCAGTCTTTCCTCACATGGCAAGTTTCCAAGTGTTTTAGTCATCTTTGAGACCTTTGCCTGGAATCTCTCCAGCCTGTTCATATCTCTTTTGTATAGCAGAGATAAAAATTGAAAACAATATTTCAGGTATGGCCTGACAAGCACTGAGTAGGACATGGCAGTATCTTCTTTATCTCTGCTGCTGATGCAGACCAGCATCCCATTGGCTTTCTTTGCCACAGCAGCACACTCTTCACTCATATTGAGCTTGTTGTTGACCAGGTCACTCAGGTCCCTCTCCACAGAGCTGCTGCCCTGCCGGATAGATCCCAGCCTGTGCTGGGCTTCTGAATTATATTTTCCCAGGTAGAAGACGCTATACCTGTCCTTGTTGAACTTCGTAAAGTTCTTGTTAGCCCACTATTTCAGCCTATCCAGGAACCCCTGCAGGTCCTGAAATATTCACTTATCCAGTTTTATAACGGCATCAAACTTCATCAAGATATACTTCACACCATGATCCAGATCTCTTATTGAGATAATAAAAAGCTTTGGTCTCAGTTTTGATTCTTGAGAGATTCACTCAGGACAGGTTGTCAGTGTGAAAAAAGCTGCTTACCTTTGTTGAGGGATTACTGAGCAACAAGACTTGAAATGTTTTTTAAAAATTGTCTCCTCTGTCACATGGTCTGTTTTACTTATTTACTGGCATTTTCTGTATATTCAATCTATATAGAAAGCACAATTGCTCTTAGTATCTTGAAATAAAACTTGCAGGCAACTATTATGTGGGATATGAATTTAAAAAAGGAAAATTAAAAAAAAAAAAAAAAAGAAATGTCACAAATTATGTATGAACCAAACTGCTATTTGTATCATGATGCCTAAAGTAACCAACATATCTTTTTCCTAGAAACAACCACTGCCAGAATGTAAGAAGAATCATATCACAAACACACACAAAGCAGAAATATCTGATAGGAATATATAGCACCATTTCCCTCTCTTGAATTTAAATCTGTTAGAATAACTCCTCTGATTTGAGAATTGTCAAATTTGGAAGCGTGGGTTTTGTATTATCTGTTTTGTAAAACAATTCCTTTCATCTTCAGTTTATGTCATCCACAGATATCCACAGCCAAAGATCCTTCTCTTGTTCTAGCTGATTGTCTGTATCAAATTTGAGTCCCAGAGGCTTTAAGAAATTTCAATTCTCAAAAAGCTGTAAGGGACCTGATCCCTGAGGTTAGTTATGAAGTCACAGGACCAGGAAGTGGCATGCCATGAGTTCAGAGCTAGCAATGTCTGAGATTAGTAGATGCAAAGCCTGTTCTCCAACACAGGCTGGATATAATTAGAAGTGGGAAAGGATGAATGTCCATGATAAATTTCAGAAGGTTAAAGATCAAGATATAAAGAGATGTATGAGAAAGACATCTGGAACAAGCAGAAGCTGAAGCAGATTTTGTAGAAGTCATCCAAAGGAAATTGAAAACTTTGTACCTAGAAGGAAAACTCCAAGCTTGGAAGCAAGTTTTACATGTATCAGTGCTGCTCTGTGGAAATTCGTGGAACTCATAGGTGAAAATTTCTTTGTTTTGGCAGTACTAGTGTCAATAGTAGCTGCACACATTTGTACAGCACAGGCTACAATGAATTTAAAGAAAGCCCCAGCTCTTGAGATTTCATCAGGTTTTTTTATGAGAATGGTTCAGTACAAGCAATGTTATCCTAACTGCTGCTAAGATGTTTGCATGAATATAATAATGTGAAGATAAGAATGTCTCAATTAACTAAAGACACATTTCACAAAAGTTTAATTTCTTATTCCAGAGCAGTTATTTTGCTCTTAGAGCAAAAATACCCATTTTACAAAAGTAAGACAATGTATAAAGTGTGATTATCCCTTCCACAGAAGAGTGACATTATTATAACAGTAATCCTTAGGTGACTAAATACATTATTCCCCAAGTTTAACACTTTCAGAATGCCTAATATTCTAATAAATTAAACTATTTAACAATATTAGAGAATGAATCTAGCTACACTTTCTTACTCTTAAATTAAAACAAAACAAAATAATAAAAACGACTTTATTTGTTTTTTAAGAACCTGTTCTCTCTATGACATCTTTTTTATTTTCTGACTGACTTTGTTTTATCTTCAGCAACTATCCAAATGACACATCACTTAGTACTAATTGAGGGACAGAAAAAGGTAGCTAAAACAGTTTTGGGGAGATGAAAATTTATGGAGAAAAAGTGTAACCAAGCATTCAGAAGCCTCATTTCCAGAAATAAGGAAAGATTTGCACAGCCTCTTATATTTCTGTATCATCCTGTCATCATTAATTCAAATGTGAATAGCCCTCTATGGAAAAATATTCACAAACTGAAAGCAGCAAATTATGCCCAGAAAATAACACACTGAATCCATGTAAGAACATCCTGACTTTTTAGAGAAATTGTGAGCATAAATTTATGAAACAGTGGTCATTTACTGCTGGAAGTGGTCATTTAAATGCTGCAAGATAAAGTTCTTTGTGTAAGAGCCATCAGCCATTGGCAGTGCCTGGTCTGTGCTGTACAGTTTTTATGCCCTCTACTCCAGCTTGGGTGTGGCCTTTTCTAGTTTCTGGATACAACCTGCAGTGATTCAGAAAACAGACGCTGTAAAAATGATGTATCTGTTTTTATATGATTGCCCAACAATGAGAGAATTGTTTGGCCAGTGATCTGTGTTCAACTCTTTGCTTAAACTGTGGAAATACATTTTCAAATATTCTTGATCTTCCCAGAGATTTCTACTTCTAACATTATAAAATAGTAATTCATGTGATATTCAGGCTCCACAACATCAGATACCCTGGTTTTTAAAGTCCTAGGCAGTGTTTGTTTTGTTCCAGTTTATCCTCTTTTTCACACTCTGAAACTTTTATTTTTGCTGGAGTCATCCAGATTGCAGTGAAGGTGTGCTCAGTTTTCTGCCTTTGAGATAACATTACAGTTGAGGCATAATCCTATGCAGTTAGAAGATAGTATCCTGCAGTAAGAAGTGCTACCCTGTCAGATGACAAATGACAGGGAAAAGTTTTTTATCCCCTAGGACAACAGTTCTATGAAAAATTGGTGGCCATGGCATCGGACCATATTAGAATATTAGAAGAAATACCAGAGGTGAGATTTTTTTACTTTTTTCTTTTTTTTTTTTGTAAAGACAAAAATCTTGGGAGGAAAGAGATAAAATTAATCATCCTCTGTGATCTAGCTAGGTTTGATAAACAGATTGTCTTCCTTGAACATTTTGATTTGTGCCCCTGCAGCATACAAATACAGAATTTCAAATTAAAACAAACAAACAAACAAGGAAAGCCTCTTTCATGTTTAGTATTTTTTAGTTAACAGTTTGCACTTTTTAGGTTTTTCCAGACTTTGTGTTCTGTGTAGCCATTTGGAAGACAAATGCTTAAAATTAGGCACAGAATGTGCTCCTTTGTTGACATCTACATCATTAATTGACCTAGTTTCTAAGCCTTGTGAAAATAGTTCCAAGACTTGGAAATGAAGTTGGAATTTTCAGAAAAAAAAATGAAACAGAACAAAAACAAACACCACTGACCTGACATTATTTAATTTAACATCAAGAGTAAAGTTCTATTCATATTAATACATATCAAAATCCACTATCCAGTATAATTCAACAAGAAGGAATGCATTCCATCTAGACTTATAATATTTTCTGCATTTTTTATACCAGTGACTGGTATACACATATTTGATAGAACATAGGCTGTAGACATAGAATATTCAACTCAGAATAGTTTGATTTGAAAGAGAACTTTTGAAGGTCCTCTAGTACAACCCCAAATTCATGATGAAAATTACTTCACATTGTTTGACATCAAAATTCATATTATGATATTTATGATTAATAAAAATAAAAGAAGGCTCTGAAAGCGACCTACTCTGTTTCTAATTCAAAACCTGCATCAGTGGACATGTCACATACAGAAGAGCCAAATGATACATAAATATATCCATTTGACTGTGACAGAAATGAGATGTTAAGTGGAGGAAGGAAAGAAGAAATTAGTTTCTGGGCCTTAAATACTTCCTCATACAACACAATGTATCACATACACTGATTCAATTTGCTTTTATCTTCAAGGAGCTCTGGATACTTGATATGATCTAGAGTCTAACCCAGGAGTCTCAGTCATCGCCTTCATTTCCCACATGACTTTGTACTACAGAATGATAACCTGCCAAATGAGTGCCTGCTGGAAAGAGAGACAGAGATACAGGTAACATTCCTGCAATTCCTACGTCTCCTGCAAGTATGTTTGCACAACTGAAATAGTAAGGGGCACTTTACTTAAAGACCTTTCACTTATATTCTCAGTTTCCTCATATTGTCTGTTAAAGCTGTCACTTGGTTTCTTTACAGAAGTTTTTGTTTTGATAAATTGTTCCTGAGTGAAAATGGGAAGAGCAGCAGAAGAGGAGGGATTGTAAAATACATTAACCAGCCATTTTGATTGGATTTCTGAAGCCATCAAAACCTGCAGGGGGCAAAGCCAGAGCTTGCTTGGTTTTCTTTCCTGACTTTCCAGCCTCTTAGACTTACAGACTCTTACAGACTGCTAGCTTGTGACTCTGAATCTGCCAAAGAGATGTTGAGCAACAGAATGCAGGAGGCAGAACGCAGAAGGCTTTTGTGTTGACAAACAAAAAGCCACCAACTAAAACCACAAAACAAAGCATGTGTTACGTAGCAATGTTATCTTTATGCTGATTACAAAAAGCAAGCTAATTCGTTGTACAGAAATAGCCCAACCCCTTTCACTTATAAAAAAGCAGATGTTACAGTCTAGAGCATTCTTTGTATTTCTTCCTCTATTCATATTCTCTGACTTTTGCCCTTCTTTTTGTTTAGATTCTTGCTTCACCACTAGCTTTCTCTCTCTCACTTCTACCTCCTTGTCCTCTATCCTGCCCCTGCTGGATTTGGTAATGAATTTACCATTATAAGATACAGTCTCTGCTCTGCTTCAGAAATATATGCAATATAGAATACAGAACACAAAGGTAACTAACCATGAAATACAGAGGTAAGCAGCCACTACGGTGGCAGGAGACACAGTGTTAAAGTAATACCAAAAAAAGACATCTAAGGTGATTTTAAGAAAACAAAAACCCTGCTGAGGTAAAGAGATAGATCTAAACATTCATCACCATGAAAGTAATGAAAGTCCTTTAAAGGATAATTGCAGACCCTTTTGAATACTTAAAGCCCTGTTAAGAGTCTAAGAAACATTTAAATGGCTTAGTAGAATCATTTACAAGACAAAGTATATGGATGGAAAGAAAAAAAACTATCAAGATGATTAGGTGCATTAGGGCTAATAACACATCTGTTTTTTTTCATAGAATATGTATCAAAATTATTTACGTATTAAGATATGTATTCATAAGGTTTGGCCATGAAGGAAATGCCACATAAACTGGGTACTTCAAAAGTAAATTCTATGGAAGTAGGATGCAAATTTACTCTATATTCTTCATAGCCCTATGTAAAACAGTACTAAATATTTGGTAGACTGAATGGGGATGTTTATAGTCCTCATTCTGTCCTATGGTGCATGCTTAAGAGAGGTCCCAGAGTATCAGGATTCTCTAATTCCTCCACTGAGAACAGACACACGAATTAAGTAAACAGGGTTTGTTTGGTTGGTTTTTTCCCGAAACACAAGTAAACTTCATTATGACTACATATATATATCACTGGCAAACCTGTGCAAAACTAGCAGTAGTTTGTCTAAAACCCGTACTCAGGCATAATCACTTGAAATTTGTAATGTAAAATACTACATGCGCAGTTTCTGTAAATGTTATGCATCATTTTCCTGCTCAAAAACTGAAAGAGAAATAGACATATGTTACAGATTTTAATTTCAGAGCATAATTTTGCACTCTAAATATGTGGTCAAATTCTTTGTTTTGTAGAAGCTCACCTTTTTAAAAGAAAAAAGATAAATTCAGCTAGCTGTATATCACCTGTGATGACATGGTGATACCCTTATTCATATTTGTGAACCTACAGAATGATTCCATTGTAACGTTTTATGAAGCCACATCCTTTGAAAATGTTAATAATTAGGATTTGAAGATTAGTGCTGGAGTAGGTATTTATACTACATACAAAAATGTTGTAGTTTTGTTTTTCAATAAACGAAATATCTGCAAGGATCTCCTTTTTGTCCTGGTTTGCTTAGCAGCAATTACCTCTAGCATTAATATAGCAGACAGAAAATTTTCAAGTTAAGTTGCTTATGAATGATTAAAACAGAATGAAATTTCTAAAATTAATTATTCCTCATTATATTACTTTAAGAATCTGTATTGATCCATTCTTTCACATCAGAATGTTCTAAAACTTACATTTTGAACCATAAAACCACAAAAATGTATTTTATCCATTGCAGAATGCTGGTGGATTTCTACTCTTTGATTTATTTCTATTGGTCATTTCATGGAACAACGTAAATAACATTAAAAAAACTCAAGTAGCATGCCTGAACTTGCTTTTGAGATTGGGAAATAAACACAGATTTGCAGCTAGTCCCGAAATATTTTTCACAGTATACAATCAAATTAATAAATAAAGTCTTTAAATATTTTTTCTATTTGATAATAACTGTGTGTACACTGGGCACAGTAGTGATGACAGGCTTCCTTATGTGTAAAAGTTTGTTTGAACTGTCTTTGCAAGAGACGTAGAGCTTTTATGAGGAGCATAATAAAGAAGGAAGCAGAAATAATCCCTGGAGGGTGCAGACACGTAACCAGTCTTGGCTGCGTTAGTAGCCTGGGGAGTCATGGGCTAAGCATGGCACACTTGTGCCAGAAGCCTAGATGCAATACAGCTTCACAATAACAGAAGTACAAAGATGTCTTTATATTCCTGTCTCCTCAGCTACAGCCAGGGATTTCTTCCACCCTGTTCAATACACTCCAGATCCATAATAAAGGTGAAGGGCAAAACAATTCTGAAACCCCAACTGCTGTATTTATTTTGAAGATATGCATGCTCAAAGAAGCTTTATAGTCACAAACACAAATCAATACTTGACAGATTCACAGCATTTCTGGAAGGTGTACAGGAAGAAAAGCAAAAATGTCTCCTGGTAGGGGTAGCTGTGCATAAGTAAGTATATTGAAACTACTGATAAATGTAGCTGATAGCTGGGCGTGAGTTGAACAGCAGCACAGACATGGTTGCCTTGCAACAGTCACTATTAAAAAGCACATAGCACAGCTGGAACCAACCTAACTAAGTAAAAAGACACTGTAAAATGAATGATCTTTTATTCATATATGTATTTTTTAAGGATTTTAGGTTGAACTTTTGATTATTTTTAAAAGACTGGTTTTCCAGATCAGATCTTGATTAATTGAGTAAAGGAGCAATTTATTTTTTTTTTAAGTATTGGTTCTTGCAGTATGAATTTACATCACAGAAAAAATCTGTATACAAAAAATAGGACCACCCAGTTCCCTTAAAGCAACTAACTACATCTTCCATTTATGTACTACGTAGCCCACGGAAGTGGAGATGTTATTTTTCTGTAAGCATTAAACACTCTCTAAGAAAAAAAAGGCTGTCTACCTTCAGTTGTTTCCTTCAAGATAAAGCATGGATTATCTGTGCTCTGAAGATTCATACCACAAAAATTAAGTGAAAAAGCCTTAGAAAACAGCAAGTAAAAAGCCCTACATGTATGCAGGATTCTCAGAATAGGTGTCTAGAAAGCAAGTCTTAATATTCTATATACTCTTAAATATTTGAACATTGCATTACAAGCTGGGGATTTTTTAAGAAAAAGTACCTGTCACATACAAAAATTCAGCGTGGGTGTTTACTGCCCTAAATCCCTGTCAAGGTGAAGATAAGCTGATGCGTATTTCACATTAATGACTGTGTGTAGCTCCTATTAACTCTAAATGCCTAATGTATTTGTCATGCAGAACAAGGCCCTGGGGTCAATTTGCAAAGTTTTCATGAATTTCACTAGTCGGTTGAAGGTAAAATACAAAAATAAAATATTTATTTTGCTTAGAGAAAAACTAAATAATGCTTGGTGCTCCAAGAAAACAGGAAAGACTTAGGCCTCTCATATTGCTCCATGTTTTACCAGACCATACTTATATTTAAAATAATTCACAGTCGGCTGAAATAAGCAGTCTTCATTTAAATGGGAACAATTAGTCAAATGGAGCTTCAAGCTACAAATGTGCTAAGCTATCTGCTGGTAATTTCATCTAAAGATGCATCAGGATGGAAGACTGACTTCTGAACTTTATTTTTTGAGTTAGTTAAAATCTATTCCCAGAAGATCATAGCAACATATATATCTAGAGCACAATTCTTATTTCTGTTCCTATGTATTGTGAATACAAAATTCTATTCTGATTAGTTCAGAAAATGTAAAAGCATCCTCCATCATCTTCATGGTTATTTCAGACCTTTGTCCTTTGTCTGCAATGGTGAAGTTCTTATCCAGTTCTCATTAAGCAGACCCAGGACAGAACCAGAACACTGGGACATACAGTTAGTCACTGATCACCCAAAGTGAGAGCGCATCTACAAGGCCAGGAATAATCTGGGAAATTATGGGACTGTCAGCCTTGTCTTGCTGCCAGGGAAGGTCATGGAACAGATAATTCTGAGTGCAATCATGTGGCATATAGAGGTCAACCAGGGCATCAGGGCAGCCATAATGAGTTTGTGAAAGGCAGGTCCAGCCAGACTAACCTGGTCTCCTTTTATAATGAGGTGACCTGCTTACTAGATGAGTAAAAGGATATGGATGTTGTCTGTGGATTTTGGTAAAGCTTTTAAAACCATATAAAACCTTTAGCACAATGGGTACACTGTATTCCTCTGGAGAAACTGGTTTTCCATATTTCCATGTTTCCATGTTTCTATGTTTCTACTCTTCACTAAGTAGAAAATTGACTGTATGGCCAGGCATAGAAAGTGGTGGTGAATACAGTTAAATCCAGTTGGTGGCTGGTGCCCAGCAGTGCTCCCTAGGGCTCAGTCCTGCTTAATATATTTATCAATAATCTGGATGAGGCCATCAAGTGCACCCTCAATGAGTTGACAGATAGCTCCAAACTAAGTGGGAGCATTGATCTGCTGGAGTGTGGGAAAGCTCTGCAGAGAAGGATCCGGACAGGTTGGATGATGGGCAGAAGCCAATGGTATGAGGTTCAATAAGGCCAAGTGCTGGGTTCTGCCCTTGAGCCACAGCAACCCCAGACAGTGCTACAGGCTTGGGACAGCTTTCTGTGCTGGAGAGTTGCTGGGTGGAGAAGGATCTAGGGGAGTTGATGGATAATGGCTGAACACAAGCCAGCATGTGCCCAAGTGGCCAAGAAGGCCAATGGCACCTTGTCCTAGATCAGCAATAGCCAGAGCAGTGATACAGTGATACATGAACAGAGCCCTGTACTGGGCACTAGTGAGGCCACACCTTGAACCCAGTGCTCAGCTTTGGGCCTCTTACTACAAGGAACCATTGAAGTGCTGGAGTGTGCCCGCATGTCCAGAGAAGGGCAGTGGAGCTGGTGAAGGGTCTGGAGCACGAGTCCTGTGAGGAATGGCTGAGGGAACTAGAGTTGTCTTGCCTGGAGATAAGGAATCTGAGTGCAGACCTTATCAGTCTCTACAGCTGCCTGAAAGGAGGCTGTAGAGAGGTGGGCATTAGCCTCTTGCACAAGATAACAAGTGATAGGACAAGAAGAAACACTCTCAAGTTGTGCCAGGGGATGGTTAGATCGGATATCTGGAAAAATTTCTTAATTAAAAGAGTGATTAGGCATTGGAACTGGTTGCCCAGACAAGAGATGGAATCACTAGAAGTGTTCAAAAACATGTGATGCTGTCATTTTTGAGTACCATTTGTGACAGCGTGTCTTGAATGTGGCAGTGTTGGTGTAATGATTGCACTTCATGATCTTAGGGAGCTTTTCCAGCCATAATGATTCTATCATTCTAAGTTCCTGAAAAAGGAGGAATTTTCCTGCTCTGTTCTGCACTGATGCAGCCTCGTCTTGAGTGCTGCATGCAGTTTTTGGGCACCTCAATACATGAAGAATATAAAGCTATTAGAGTGTCAAAAGGAAGGCAACAAAAATTATGAAGGAGCAGCTGAGGTCACTTGGTGTATTCAGCCTGGAGGAGACAGGGGACAGACCTCATTGCAGTCTACAACTTCCTCATGGG
The DNA here is from genome assembly GCA_013397295.1 of Polioptila caerulea. Lineage (NCBI taxonomy): Eukaryota > Metazoa > Chordata > Aves > Passeriformes > Certhiidae > Polioptila > Polioptila caerulea. The sequence goes on from VYXF01001956.1 coordinate 59,440, forward strand.
GGGAAGAGGAGGCACAGGCACTGATCTCTCTGGTGACGGTGACAGGGCCTGAGGGAATGGCCTGAAGCTGTGTCAGGGGATGTTTAAGTTGGATATTAGAAAAAGGTTCTTCACCAGAAGGTGGCTGGGCACTAGAACTGGGTCCCCAGGGAATTGGTCACAGCACCAGCCTGGCAGAGCTAAAAAGTGTTTAGACATGGCACTCAGGTAGATGGTGTGATTCTTGGGGTTGTCCTGTGCAGGGACAGAACTTGGACATTATGATCCTTGTGGATCAGGATATTTCATCATTCTATGATTCAATGCACTGATTATGTCAAACTTCAGCATGTTGTGCTGTAAAGATTCAATCAGAGTTTATTAATCTACACTGAAAGTCTTCACATCCCAACCACTACCTTAAACTTTCAGAGGTGAAATAGAAGTCTTAATCTCTTAATTCAAGCTCTTTTTTCTATGTCTCTTGGGTTTTTCCCCTTTTCTTTCTTTCCCCCCCTCCTCTCTGCCCCACCATGGACTATCCCATTGCTTTGTCTGTCATCTTTTACTAACACCTGAATGCAATATTTAATACAGCTCTTTCTCTAGATCTTCACTCCCTTATGTTCTATAATACCCTTCTGCAGAACAATATCACATTAAAATTTCTCCTCTTATCTAGGTATATAAAAAAATCTATTGTACCAATTCATTTCCTACAATTTCATTTCTGAGGTTTTTTTTGGTAAATTTGGCATGACACCCCACGAAAAATTCATCTTAGAGGCCATTTATTAAACCTTTTCTTTTAATCATATTTCCTCATAGAGTGGTCACTTTCCATCCCACCACTTGATGTCACATTCTTGCATTGCAACAGTACTATACTTTTGCTTACATTAAACTCTCTGACAAAAAAATTAATATTGTAATGTATTCTTTTATTAAAGCAAGTAGTGTCTGAACACACCACTTTAAACCTAGATGAATTTACAAGCTCAATTCACACAGACTAAGACCAACAAGGATTTTTAGTCATTGTCGGAATCATTTATCCCAGCACTCTAGAGTAAAAAAGCCCCACAGAATGAGTCTTTTTAGTATTGAACCAACCTAAATGCAGAATTTTTTGTATTTTACAGCATTTTCACTGATTTCCTAAAAATTAGTTGGGGTTTATTTTTGCATAGTTGTAGGCAATAATATTTAAGCATCAACATTTTCTAAATGTATAATGTCAAAAACTATCAATGCAATTAAGTTACTATATTACACATCTTGTTTGACTTTATAAATATAGTTCCATTCCTTGCAAAAAAACACACTTGCAACACAAATACTGTAGCTTCAACATAGAAAGGAGATTAATGACAAGTTCAGAAAAAACATGGGATTTTTCAGTCTGTGAGGTGCAAGACATAGGCCATCTTAACTGTGTTTTTCTTCCCCACTTCCCAGCACTGAGGACAGCACACGGGTTTTCAAATGACATATGGGATAATTGGTAATCAGTTATGAAGAGGATGTGTCTTCATAGTTATTATTCTGCCAGATGTTATATTAAAAGTGGAATAATTTTAAATTAACTGCCTGCTAAGACATAAATTCTCTTATACAGCCACAATATAGAGCCCCTTAAACCTACTTGGAAATAGAAAGGAACAGAGTGGGTCTTCAAATTTGTAGATTCATTTGAAAATTGACAGTCCCCATGAAAGCTAAGACAGCAAACTTGCAGTTCATTATGCATATGAACTGTCCACAGACAGGGCCAAGGAAATACCTTTAACTTCCTTATACATTTACATGCTTATGAGTCAAAAACCTCAAATATTAATATGTTTGGGTTTTTTTTTCCTCCAAACTGAATTTTTTTTTTCCATCTGTAGTCCTGATTTCTGTAGTTACAAGTTGTGTAGGTGCTGTGCAAATGTGTAAGCACACAGCATGTTATGCACATGCTCTCACAGTAGGTATGGAATATGATCCCTTTACTACATTAAATACTCTGCCAACATCGATTCTTTTGTTGTTGCGCTTGTTGGGGTTTAGGGGAATTTAGCTTTTAATGGTGTATGTCTCCACGTAAAAGAAAACTCTGACTAGCTTTTGTTTTGCAAAACATGAAATAAAACATTGTAAATCATTCTAATAGAGAGGCATTAGAATTCTCTTAATTTTTAATTTATTTTTTTTTTTGTAATTTAAAAAGCCTCAAAACTTTGTAACTAAGAAAATTAAACTATAAATAGCTGAAGAAATCCATATTTTCACTGATGTTGCAACATGAAAAATCAGAAAATTCATTCTTTTTTGAGAAATACTTACTGGAATTAAAAAGGGATTTGGTGTTTGGGTTTTTTAATAATTAAACAGAAAAAATTGTTAATAAGCAGATTTAATTTCATTACAAAGCACTAGATAGATTCCCTCACAGTCTGCTGCAATACATACTATTTAATTAGAAATGAACAACAAGATAAATGATGTTCCAAAAGAAGGGACAAACAACCAGACAGCAACATTAAGTCCTTTCCTTAAAATTTGAAGTTTACTGTCACCCACAATGTATTTCTGCTTTAGGTAAATCTGTGTACAGAAGTAGTGATCCAAAGTTACTCATTATGCTGGAATATGCTGTACATTGTGTGGAGATGCGGGTCCTTCTCTACATGGAATCAGCAAATTTTGTTACATCTAAAAGAACAAAATAATATTTAACTGGGTATGATGTCATCCAAATGCCAAATCTTCAACCAATCCATCCATAGCTTTCACTTGGACCAGAAAACTCACTTTTCAAACATGGAATAATTTTCCTGATAACTTTAGCAATTCATATAGACTTAATTTCATACATAAGGGGACAGGGGAGCATCCAAAATCATTCAGGGTAAAAGTACCTCAACAATTTACTGTATAGATAGATCACGATACCAGTTTACAGAATGCCCTCCCTCATCTGTAAATACAACCAAATTACCCCATTTAAAAAGCCTGAAGAAAACGCCTACAGAATACAGAAAACACCTAAGAATACAGACAGCTATAGGAAAGCAGTAAGAGGCTTCTGCAAATTCCTTAAAAAAAAAAAGGCAGCTCTTATGTGCTTCCATATCTTCTGCACTAGTACCTAAATTTCTTTACCTTACAAAGGGCTTTTATACAGGACTATCAGGTGCACCTGCCACTGTTACGCCGTAATCTTGCTCCAGGGACCCCCAGTGTGGAAAGCCAAATTGGAGACAGCTGCTTAGGTCAACCTACTGATGATCCAGTGATGGCCAGCACAGGTGGCAAAGGCAAAGACTGCACCGGCACATTTCTTTCTCATACTTTGTAACAGCAGCAGGACAGCCTTCTGTTAAATGTAATTCAAAGCATTTATTTTAAACCTTTAGATATTTTATCTAGCATCCCTTCAGACCTGTGCTGTAACACTTGCTCCAATGTTCCTGCTCTATCTCAGCCTTACTAGAAGCTTAGAGCCAAAACTGACATTTTACATTAAACCACATTATACACTCACTGCCACACACACACAGAAGAAAAATACATGTAAAAAATCTCCACGCATCAAAAATTATGGATTTATTTTCTAAGACAGGAAATCTTGAAATTTATCTTCTGTGAAATAGTGTGACAAGCAGCGTCCTCAGTTATTACTATTCCAGGCGTATGCAACCCTCATCAGAAACAGATATAGCTCATCACTGTTAACAAAGTTTTCAGACAAAAGAAAATATAGTTACCAGGCAAAGTTGATTTGTAGCATAAATCCAGTAGGTGTATTAGTGTAAGGAATCAAAAGGTTGCGTTATGCTTTATGTTAGTGCTGTCAGTCAAATAGAGTAGAAAGCAAAGGGAAGGTTGCAAGCCAAGTAAGATTTTATTGCCATCTGTTGCCAAATGACAATTTTTTATCCTACTTCACACTATTCATTTGGTCTTCAGAACTGTCTAAACAAACTGAGAAGGCAGACACAGAAGAATTTTGGAAATTTATTTGCTTCTCATAGTTATCTTGAAAAATAAAGGGAGGGAATGACAGTAAAGTAACTGAATAGCAATCTGTCAAAGATTAGAAATGTAGGCCAGACGAGAGTGGGGCAGAAAATCATCCTTTTATGTCATAACAGGTTGAAATTTTTGTATAGAAAACTCGTACATTAATTCAAGAAAAGAAAATCTGTGAATAATCACAGCACCTCTGGAATGTGGGAGAAATGGGCTGAAATCTTAATAGTAGAGTGCACAAAGTTGCCACTGATTTAAGAAATTATTTCAGCTGAAAAATTCTTGGCAAACCCTAGGTGCCCTGTGGAGGACAGGAGGGTATCAAGACCCATGTGATAAGTGATGGAAAGCCATGGCTCTTCTTGAGATCTTTCACACACAGGAAATGCATACTTACTTCCAGTTTCTTTCAGGGTTATCTTAAATCTCCTTACTTTGAATTTTAAATCCTTGGAGCAGACAGAGATGCCACTATAGTTTCCATGCAAGAGCAAAATCCAAGAAGGAAGCTTTTTACATCAGAAAAGCAAAAGTTTACAGGTTGCTATGTGACTTAGAAACTCTAAATAACGTGTATCAAACAGTAACAAAAACTTATTTTTTTCAAAGAAATCCAAAGAGAGTAGATGAAAAGAATAATTGTAGACTATGTGCTGACAGTCATATGATATTTGAAAATTTATGTCATAAACCAGAAAAAAAAGGCATTTTTCTCATAACCATCAGGGGAATCACTTAAATGCAGTACTATATACAGTAAATATATCTCTTTTAGAAGCTTCCCATGAAAGAATTCTGGAAAAAACAATTTGAGTGCAGGATGAAGGGATTTGTATCATGTCTTTTAATTATATTTTTAGGAGTCAAATATAAGAATATTTACTTTTCAGAAGTTATGAGAAACTTGAATCTCACAAATCCTATTATTAATGATGGAATTATGAAGCTCTAGTATTCAATTTTTATTAGAATTTTTTGGCATGGTTTAATTGATTATCGATTAACTCTGATGGATTAAAGATGTAAAAACTATGCTCTTGCTGCAGCAATGGAAAAAAATATTCTTGTTTAACTAAAGCTCTGTTCTCCAGAAAGCATCATCTTTAGATCAGTAAATGTTTTCACTCATTCTCAAATTTAACTTACGTATAATATTTTATACATATATCATGATGTTTTTGATGTTAGCTGAGTATGAATCTAGAGATAGAGGAATGTGATGTGAAAGTAGTTTCTTATTTTTTAATGAACAATCAGCAGACTAGATTATAAAGTTTTGACACGAGTGGAAGGAGAAGCCTCATCTGTCTTCTATCCCTGCCTACTGTATCTAAGATCCACAGTAATCTACATTTCATTACCCTAATATATATTAAATTTGTTTTCCACCCCGGCATAAACTTAAATCTACATTTTTATTGTGTCAGTAGAACTAGGATGAGGTGGGGAATCGCAACTGATTTGATTTGAAATGCTGTGATTTTGAAACAAATCTTGTGGCTTGTGTCGTCTGCTGTTTCATCAGGTCAATCCAGGTAACTGAGATTAACAAGACTGAATTATGTTTTCTTTATAATTCTACCTTTATGGTAGAATGTTTATTACTAGAGAAACAACAGTGAAGGTGAAGAGAGAGCCAGTACGGAGCATTATATAGCTATTATACAGTGCTTTTAAATTTTGTTCAGAGAAGTTTAATAATTTGGTGCAGATATGCAAAGAAGTATTTGTACCAAGTAGCAGTTTGCTTCTGGAAAGGCTTTAATTGAAATTTAAGTAATAATTTTCTTTAACAAGATGAGGAAAAATCCAATTTCAGTTGTTCCTGACCCATATAAGAATTTAAGATAAATTTGATAAAAGTTTTAACTGCAGATTACATCATTGCATAAAAAAAAATTGGTTCCTGTTCTGTTTTGTGCAATTATTCTTTGGCTAATGCATTTCTATAATAAATATGTGATTTATTTTTCTTCCTTCCTATAGGTTTTGTTCCTCTTGTTTTGTCTTGCCAAAAGACTCCTGTATCTGTCAGGCCACCTGGTATTCTCAGGTAGCTTATACTCTAATTACTCTTATAAAGGAAATGAATATGGATTGCTTTGAAAATAATTATGATGGGGTTTTGCCTGATAAGTGGATTATCATGTGAGAGATTACCATTATTAATTATGATCCTAAATTTCACAAGACCTTGAAAAATGTGTTATTCACAGAGACCTACTTTTCGACCACATATCCTTCCTAGGATAAGCTCTACCTCACAGACACACAATATTGCTATTGTTTCTGCTCTACTAATTTTTAAGATATGCTTTCCTATGGATAGAAGATTAAATAGCTCTACAGAAATGGCAAATTTTTATTAACTTTATGGATCCCTAATGACCGTCAGACCACCTCATGATGGAAACATCAACCAGGGTGCAGAACACTGAAGAGACCACAGTTCTGCCACCTTAATCTATAAACTATATCAGTCCTATTAATATTCAAAGACAACTCATTCTCCTGACAAAGCAGAAGATCAAAAAGGGAGAGATTAATCAAGTTATGCACTAAACATCATAATGAGTCATGGAAACAGTAAAATTATTAATTCCCATCCAATGTAAAATTAACCCATTTTCAATGTTTACAGGTTCCATAGACTAGAGTATGTCTTCTGCCTCATAGGAATCACTGAACAGATGAGATTTGCTGGACCAGCATGTAATTCTCATCACACTAGTGAGAAATCCAAACAAATGAGCATAAAATTTTTTATCTTCTTTCTGTTGCTTACTGGAGTCTTTGAAACTAAGTCATACTTTATAGACTTAACATCTTAGTGTAGCCTCATGTTTCAAAAAACAAAACTTAGTAGATTTGAAGTCAGAAAATTCAAGCAATTTCACTTGTACAAATTTCTTCAGTTTCAAGATTATTTTATGGCAGAAATAAAATATCATAATTATTCATTCTTAAAGAAAAGGAAGCAAAGACACCTACTCCACATTTTGATTAATTAACTTACATTGCACCATTTTAAAATCCTAGCTTTAAATATCAAAATGTTGACACTGATCACCTTGAACAAGTTTGATAGAAGCATTTTTTCTGTCAGCATGCCTATCTTAATTATATCAACCTTCATAAATTTAGAATCATAAATTTGTGCCATTAGCATAATTCTTAATTCTAATAGACCATGATTGTCAGATGAACACTTAGTTCAGAATATACATAGCAATCCTAAAAGAGGATCTTGCTAATGAAATATATGCTTTGATTAATAAAAATGACATTTTTCTATCACAGTTGTGAACTTCAAATTATAAATGCCTTTTTTTAATTCAACATATTTAACAGTATGCTTTGAGAAAATTAAAATGTCAGTTTCAGGATTAGTTATGACCCTACACAAATATTTTTTATTATTAATTATTTTATTAAAAATTTCTACTTTTATTTTGAAATGCTGATTATCCTTCTACAAATGACCATCTTTTACCTTAATAACTTTCCTAGTCAAATAAAATTCACTGGAAGTAGTGACCTTATTTTTACAGAGATACTTTTAAAGTGGTCACAATTCAAAACTAGTAAGAAGGCAAAAGTGGGAACATCTGTGCTTTATTTTCAGAGGCTTGGAAGAGTTGGTGGAGAACCTGTAACCTCCACCAAGACCTATCAAGGCAAGAAAGACTCAATATATCTCCTTTTACAGATTCTTCTGCGCTAAAGAATGGTGAGGAGATTCACACAAAAAATTAAGTAACTAATGAAATTATCTCAGCACAATATGCATTAGTATCTCTCACAATAAGAGATAGCATACATAAAAATTCACTTCATGGGATGCAGATTTCTCAGGAACTTTCTCATGCAAAGAGCTCAGATACTGCCATAAATACATTTTCATATTTGTTTGTGCTACCACTTGGTTTTTAGGTGTAATCAGTTACGAAAAGTGCAGGTCAAAGTAAAATCTCTGACACCAAATTTACACAACCAAAATATGCATTGAAATTTGAGAGTCTTCAAGGTCAAAAGTAGTACAGCTGTGTCTGCATAAAGTGATTTTGCTCAGTCAACCATTATTATGAAATAGAATCTCTCAGAGCATTATGCTTTTCCAACCAATGCTACAAAACAATCCATCAAAGCATTGCCCAGAATTTTCCCCTCACATACCCCCAGGGTTTATTTCCATATTTTTAATTAGGAAAGGTTGCAAAAGTAAAAGAAAACCACTAGTTATGAAGGAATAAAAAGTTATTTACTACAGGTTTCCTGTGAACGTAAAGAAGTCTGTCTCAATATATGTGTATTCAGAGAAATAATGCAGTTATTGGAGATTGGTAATATGCAATTTGAAACATCATTCTGTGATATGTCAAATTGTCCAGGAATGCTTATGAGTATTAATGGTGGTGAATTTGAAGCAGCGTACAAGTATTACTGATCCAGGAGAATTAGTTTTAAAGAGTTTAACACTAAATTAAATATCCCAAATGCAGCACTGGTATCAGTACCAGTACAGAAGTATCAGAAGTATCAGAATAACCCTATATTTGCCTTCTCACACCAATGCCTTCATTTGTCTCAAATGAAGTATGAGACACTTAGGAAAGAAACTGGAAGATTCCTTAAGTAATGTACTCAAAAATGCACAGTGTTGCTATTTATTTAAAAATGCTAAGTCTAATTCCATACCAAAGGTTTCAAGGACAATTATCATCATTTGGATATTTGTAAAAAATAAATGGAAGGTACAAAAGCAAAAAAGCCTCTCTTTTCTCTCAAAAGAAATTCTTAGATTTCTTATAGACTTTTTTGACAGTGGAAAAGTCAACATTGAAAGTACAGGAAAGTAGAGTACTGAACCCAAACTCAAAGAAATTGGCAGTATAGCACAAGATAAAGCAGACCTTAAAAATTACTTTCTTGAAATGCCTGCAGTCTTCAGAAAAATAAAGTAATTCAGATTGTAGATTTTCTTTACAGAAATTAATGTGAGCATTGCTATTTGGGTATGTCATAGTTACTTCAGGTCAGTATATGTATGGCATTTTTTAATGCCTATTGTTTATTTTCAGTTGATCATCTTTCATAGACAGGTATTGATATTTATTCTACTCAAATTGTATAGACCTTGGATTTGAATTCATTCTTCTAATATCTTAAAATATTCCATATTTGAACAGATTCTGGGTTAAAAAAAAAAAAAAAAGAAAAAACCTTTTATTACCTAGTTATTTAAAATTAGGCAAACATCCTTAATTTTCAATTATTTATCTAATTTTGAAGTTGATTGTACTGCAAGTACATTAGACCAAGTGGTGATTTTTAACTTTTTTGCATATATCAATGTCTAGAAAAGAAATCTTTTAATGGGCAATTTCACAAAGGTGTTTAACCTATTGCTTTAATCCTACTTGCTAAGTAATTGCAGCTCTATTCCCATCCTCAAATACTCATCAGTTTTCCCTGCTTCCTTTGGAACATGAAGCCAATCTAACTAATGTATTTATATGCTGGTTTTCTATATTTGCTCCTTATTTTCACTTTGTTTGGTTTTTTTAGGGTTTTTTGTTTGTTTGTTTGGTTGGTTGGTTGGTTTTTTAATTTAATCTAAAAAGCCACTAGGCTTTTATTCAAGAAAGTCTCAATGGAAGGAGCAGCCAGGCCTCATGATAGTACAGGGTATATGAAACTGCATTTATTTTATTCAGAATGTATATGCCAGTTGAAATTAAATCAAGTCTACTGAGAAAGAAATAACATTTTTCTGCAGTAAATGAATGCTTTAAATTTAAATAAGGATATATGCTGTATAGACCTGTCCTTACCAGAACTTCAACAGATAAAATAGGGTACAAAAATAATATTCAGGCAAAGTTGTTATTGAAGTTCCTAAAATATTTGGATAGCATATTCTGTCATCAGCTATGTTGTGCAGGGTCAAGTATAAATCTGAATTTAGGAAGTTATATTATCTTTTATAGTATCTATAACAAAAGAAGATATTTAGAATGGATATAAGATTTTTTTTTTCTTGAGGGCAGTCAAGTAAAAAAAGTAAGTCATCCATAGAGGCACCATATCCAGAGGTTTTCAAGCCCCACTAGATGAAGCCTTGAGCAACCTGGTGTGGGATTTTAACCAATCCTTCTGCAAGAAGAAAGGAAGTTCCTGAGGTCTTTCTCAACCCGAATGGTCCTAAAATTATTTTTATTCTCACTTAAGGGCAAAATCAGAAGAAAATATAAATTTAAAAAATTATTAAAATAAATAAAAATTATCTTAAAGAAGAGGTCAAAAATCCAGTTTCTGCAGATAGCAAATTTATCTTCAGTTGACAGGGTCANNTTTATTATATAGAATAATATCATAGTTCTTAATATTTACTTATTAGATTAAAAAATAATTTTTCACGTTTGAAACCCCTCACTAAATGCAATACAAATACTATTTCAGTAGTCATCCTATCCTAAATTCTTACTAAGCAGAAGCTTTATTTTGTTTTTAGAAACTGGCTAAAATGCACTAATGTAAAACAGGACTAAAATAAATTATTTAAGTGCAAACATCTCTCTTGCTGATTTAAATAATAATTAAATTTTATTATTTAAATTACTACATATAAATAAACTTGTGGAGTAGAAAACACACAATGAAATCAGTAGTGACATCTTGAAGTAAAATTTGAAAATGCAGTCACATTCTGAGATCAGAGTGTGACACGGGAGAGGAAGGTTAACTAGCAGATTAATTGGTACATGGACTCTAATGAGAAAAACAGAAAAAATTGTGCAGGAAAGATAACATCAATCTCAAGTTCATATTTAAATGACTCTAAAAACAATAATAGAAATTTAGTACAGGTTATTTCATTTCATGATTATGTTACTACATTTCATTTCCTTCTGTTAAACTACATTTTCCACATTTCTGGGAGGAATAATAGGATACTTAAAAAAAATATACTGAAATACACTATTTACATTTTTAAAAACCCAAAGACCAATATTTTTTTCAAAAGAGCCAGATATCATCAACAATTATTAAAAGCAAGCATAAGCTAAAGTTATATAGTAACAGCCTTAAACAGCCATCAAGCCATGTTAATTTTTCCAGGTATTACTCTAATTTCATACAGTCCATTTCTCTGGACTGCCAGCTATGTCAGTTGATGCACATATCTTGTCCCAGTGTTCCGGGTTACTGATGGTTACCAAAGGACATTTCTTCCTTATGGACCACAACATTATCAGTTCCCAAGTTAATCCACCAAATTAAGTGGAAAGGAAGTTTATTTTGCTGTGGATGTGCAGTGAAATGCACAGTGGAGGTGAAATAGGTCATGCTATAGGTACCCTCAGGATAAGTTTCTGAGGAGGGCTGTGATAACAGTGAAAGTCAGAAGTTCTCTGAAACCACCCTACCCACAGACTAGTTTAGACTAAGATTTACAAAAAATTAAAATTTATGAACAAAATGCAAAATATTCATGTAAATTACACCAATCATTTTGCATTGGCACAAAAGATAATAAAAGAGAAAAAGAATAAATACAATTCATTTCCTCCCATCCTTCTTACCTTAAAAGGGCAGATGGTCAGCCCTTTTAAATGCAGAGGACTGAACACTCTGCTATAATGGCAAGTAACAAAGTCAGGAGGATTTCCAGCTATTGATCTACTCTATTGTTTACAGTGTCTATATGCACAGTTTAAAACACAGTATATTGTAGGGATTTAGTTTCTTAATTTACTAGTAAACTTAATTAGTGACACTGATAATACAGCACTGAAAGAGCTTACTTCAGTTTTGTAACATCTACATCTCAGTTAAACATGAATACAATATTTCCATATTATAAATAAGATGCATATGTAGCAGTCAACAAGGCTTGGGTTTAGATGATAAAAAATCTAAATGTAATCAGGTTGTAAAATAGAGTCAATATTTTTAAGAATAAATAGAATCAATAAAAGTACATCAAACAGTCAAACTACAATAATATTTGTCTTAGTAACTGCTGGATGACTTTGCTGTTTCTCACCCATCAAACTCAGTGAAAAAAGCAGTGAATGTTTTAACTTTAAAGCTTAAAGAGCTGCCTGATGGAATACACTCTTGGCTATTTAAATTAAGTAGCACATCAAGTAACCTTCAGAGTTCTTATGAGACCATGTCTTGACAAAAAAAGCTGTACTCAAAATAATAAATATGTACAATACTTTAGACCAATATTTAGGGACACTTCTGTACATTATGAAAAAAAGTTTCTGAATATAAAGGCAAAATTCAAAAAGGACTTAGGAAGAACTCAAGAAAGTAGATGTTACAGGTGACATTAAGAGACCTAAACTCTTTTCAAAGTATACCATAAGTATTCAATAAATATTCCCATTATTTTGCACACCTTTTTTCTTTCCAAGTCCCATGACTTCCTTTGTGCACCTCTGAAAAACAATTTTCCCACTTTACAGACATGTTGACTTTATAGAGAAGGCTATTCCTCTTGGTCTCCTCTATCCCATATTGTTCTGTGTGAGAAATTTAGGAATGTCTGACAACTGTGACAAAGACCATCTTTCTTGAACTTGAAAAGTGAAATATTGGCATTTCAACTCTGCCTTCAATGAAGCAGGATGAGTATTTAACTCATTTTGCATGTAAGAACTTCAAAAGAAATAATTATTGTCACTTGGGTTTTGTTTATCCCCTAATATAACTTCTAAATGGATATATAAGATTTCTGTTGAAAAAGTCACATAGCACTACAGGTTGTGAACAGAACAGAAGTGAACTATCTTAGTCTAGCTGGTGCTGCTTCACATATTATGGTTTTTAAATAGTTAAGGAACTGCTACAGTAATATTTTTTGGACTTTATTTCTACTACATACATTAAACCTCTCGTCTCCTTTTAAATGAAAACAGAAAACTACACAATAAAAATTTTATTCAGATTATCTTTATCAAGATACTGCTTTACAGCTGTGTAATGGTCAACCTTCCGTAGCCTAAAATCACACTTTAGTATAATTAACCTGAAAAATGTGACCTTCTCAACAAAGAAGACTTAACTTTCTCTAAGGAGGAAGAAAGAAGAGTTGACAGTGTAAAAGAAGGCAGAATGTTTCATTCTTTGGCTTTCTGCTAGGCATGGCTACCAATAATATTTCTGATCAGATGTATATGATGTTACATTTACATAATTTTTCCAGGGCAAAAGCATTTTTTGTCGTGGTTAAACTCAACTGCCTACTTTTAATGTAACAAAAAAAAATTTTTTCTGTTTAACAAGGGTCAATGCAGAATGACTCTGTAGAGACAACACACAATTTCATTCTTGGAGGTCAATTGTACCAAATTCATAGACAGGTTCCCACTTTTTATGCATTCACCTCCCACTAAATATTGGATTTAGGAGTTACTTTGGATTCATTTTTTCCTAATGGATGTCACCTGTAACACTTGAACACCATGATTTTCAAGTTTTCTGTAATGACTTTTTTTTTCTTCAAAGTGCTAGTAGAAATGCATTCTCTTCATTGCATGCTTAAGAAAGCATTACCTTATCCCTCACATTGTTGAACCTCCACTGGGTGTAAACCACACATATGTGGTAGCTTAAGAAATGGTACTTTAATGCTAGAAAAGTGCTGATTCACTGTCAGCAAAATGACATTTACAAAAATATCACATTCTCAAAGGCATTAACTAGTGTTCCTTTCCTTCTGTTGCTATACATAGTCTACATGAAGGGCAGGCACTATGCAGCAAGAAGCAGAGTAAATATAACTATAAGGCTATTAGGAGGTTTTAAAAAAATGCAGTCAATTTGAAACGGAAAACAATAAAACAATCAAAGCAAAATCAGAATAAAGAAACAGTTCCTTAAATGGAATCAAATTATTATTCTGTTAATGCACCATTTATCCAGTGATCAGAGAGGTTTATGTATTTTTATATATGCTGCCTAATTTAACAATGGTTTCAACAGTCATAACCATTTAGTAGAAGGTGGACTTGCACAGAAGTATAATAATTTTCAGCTAACCAGGAATTGTGATAACATATTTTCTAATGTTTATAATTATTTTATAGGATCATAAAATCAAAGAATATCCTGAATTTAAAGGAACACCAAAGAATCATAGAGACCAACACTTGGCACTGCACAGGACGACCCGAAAAATCACACTGTATTCATGAGAGCCTAATCCAAACAATTCTTAAAGTCTAGTAGGCTGGGTGGAGTTTAAAATGTCATACTTAAGGAAACAGGTCTCACCTATTTCTATGCATTTTCACTGTAATCTGATATAATTAACAAATTACATAATTTCTCAGCTACAAAAAAGTCTCTCTGCATCATTAGCAATATTTCAGTTTAAAAAAAGTTCAGCCTGAGAAAAAATATCTGATTTTGAAACCATTTTGTACACTTTTTGTAAAAATTAGATATATTTTCTGTACATAATTCTCAGTTTTGTTTAGTTTTGTTTTATTTTGTTTTGTTTTCCAAGAAGAGGCTACTTCTGAAATAAATGTAAAAACATCCTGCCATACAATCTGCAGTCACAGTCAAGTCTTTGTCTTAGGGATTCTACATTCTAAAGAAAGATGATGCAAACAAATGCATTAATTCCATCTAGTCTTGGTTCACAAATTATAAAAAAAATTCTCTTTATAAATTTTCTTTTTTCAGTGTCACTTTTCTGTTATTTGTTCACTGTCAGGCTGTATGTGGTGCCTCATTCTGGGGTCTTTGCAATTTCACATCTTCTGAAATCTATTGAACTTAGTCTAATTACTCCCATGGCACAAGAAGCCTACTAAAGACTAGAGTTGGATTCATCCCAAATTACAATTCACAGAATTTTAAACTTATGACTGACACAGATACAAAATTTTCCAAAGTATAGGCCTCTATTTAGAAGAAAAATAAGTAAATTGTCTTTTTCCTGATTAGGACTTCTGCTTAAGTAGCTTATCTAATATTATCATATTTTATTATGCAATGGTTTCCTGGAACACTGAGCTATGCCATTATCTAGAAGCATAAGTATTCTTTTATTTCTACCAAACATGCATATTAAATTGTCATTCGTTCCCAAAATAGAGAGCAATTCTTTAATAATAGAAAAGAGAAGTACGGATATTAGTCAGGCACTTTGCTTCTTTAGCAGTAGAGTAAATCTAGCAGCATCCAAGCTTTGTAGTACATTATAGTGCACAAGTTACGGTAGTAACACATTTCTAATCCTTATACTGTGCACTGTAGCTCATCAGAAATTCATTGTCCATAACACTATGGTAAGTTTCCATGCTGTACTTAAGTATTAATCAATCTGATTCAAGAGCCATTTCAACCAAATCTTACATTTTTACAAACACATTTGTAAATTTTTATTAAATCAGCAGGACAGAATAGGCAGCTAGAATTCATTATTTGTGGTACAGAGAGTGAAATTACTCTAAAGTAAAATATGTCTGCAATTCTCGAGTTTAAGGTTGTTACTGGGACTGACAGAAAACCTGGCAAATGAAGAAATATTTCTACATGTATTAAATTCTTAATATTTCTTTATTAAGTCTGTTGTAGAACCTCTGCCTAATGTTCAGTTACACCTTCATTGGCAGCTGTATCTATTTGTAGCTGTGCTAAAACTGACCATCATCTTATACACAACTTGTATAGATTTTTTCCATTGCTGCTATTATACCCTAATAAATCCATAGTTCAATTCATAGTCTCATCAGTTCTTGACCTTTGTTTTGTCAAGTAGTGGTAAACTCATCCAAACACTGGAAAAATTTCAATTGAAAGAACCAGAAACACAAACTCAATCTCTACAAGCCTGAGAGAGTTCCTATAAATGGGGACAACCAAGAAGAACATCCGCATAATTATTAATATTTTTGAAATTATGTTTTCAGTTTCAGTTAATTGTTGTTATTGAGTTCAGTTTAGATAGTTGACTGAAGAGTCACAAAGGCCTAATATGCAAAATACAAACTGTAAGACATACTCTCCTCACTATAAGTCATCAGAAATTCTTTTCTAGAGCAACACTGTAATGTGCTATTGTATTAAACACCATTTAAATGCTGGCAGCTTCCCTTCTGTCACTTATTAATTGTTCTAAACATGCAGAGGATGATCTTGGGCTATTGTAGGTAACTATATCCAAAAGAAAATGCAAAATTACAAATTAAGAAATATTTTGGTATTTTGATTGCTACAAATCTTAGTTGGAAGCAAAAAAAGAAAAATCTGGAGAAAAAAGGAACCATGGAAAGTAATTTACTTTATGTAAAATCACTTCTGTTGAAAATTGAATGTATTTTCAAGGGAGTTTCAGTAATTTCATCTNAAAACATAGTCTTAATTACCATTTTTTAACTTCATCAGATAGAAAATCATTAATTTGCAATCTGTACACATATTTGAGATATGAATAATTTATTATTGATAAATTTTACAATTTTTATTTGCTTTCTGAAACTTTTGTTACACTCCATACTTACTCACTTAAAGGATGAAAAAAAAATATAATCCAAATATCTGACTGGTCTATGAATCTTAAATGAACAACAGCATTACATATCTTAATATTCTACCACTTAAGAGGTTAGGAAATAGTGTCCAAGCAAGTAACAAAAAAATCTTTCTATTTCCTCACTTGGTTTTGAAGTACCTGAGTGTAAAATATATAAAATGAAAGCTATGGCCCTTTGTCTGAGAAAATGAAAATTATCACTCCCCCTCACCAGAAGGAATACAAAAAAATCTCTTAAAGAGAGAGCTTAGGTTAGATATTTCTCCCATCTTTATGCATTTCCTGCTTCTCCTCCCATCTTTCTGAAAAGTTCTTAAAAATTAAGATTCACATGAACATCCTGGTAACAGGAGACTCATTCTCTCATCAAGAGAAGCTGTGCCAAAATTCTTCATAGTCGAGCTTTAGTTATTATTCAATATTTGTATGTTTTGTATAAAGCATATTAATTAATATCTGGTCTGGACGCCCCTCTGCAGTAATGTGCCACTTAACAAATAACTATGGCCAGATTCAGCCTGGCACTCTAAGTTTTGAAGCTCTATGGAAAATGTTGCATTCAGAATACTCCCATTTTTTTTTTACAAGGATACAATACATACAGAAAGATTTCTTCAGGCTGTTCAGTGAGAACAACCCCTAAAAAGAAGTTTTCCATATATGCTTAGTTTCATTTTGCTTCATTGAAGGGGAAATGTCCTGGGGTGAAAGAGTAGAAAGGGAATAATTTTCTTGGCAACCCCCTGCCATAAATCTCTGTAAGGTGATGCTTCTCCTGTAGGCATAATGAGGGAGCAATAGACAGAAAAAGCAATTACTTAGTTGACATAAATCAACAATACAGAATATGAATACTGCTTTTAAGTTGTCTTATTTCAGAAGAGAAGGAGTACGCTTTTGTTACTCTAATTCGTAGTGATAAAACTACTACAGATTTCTTGCTTCCAATTTATAGTGGCATTATTGTAGTATTTCTGACAAGTACATAGCAGTGTTTGTACTTAATTCCAACAGGCTCAGAAGTTCGCAGCTGTATTAATTAGATCACAGGTCTCTTTCCCAGCTAGCACCTTGCTAACTTTCACCCTCTTCAGAGGAGTCAGACTCAGGGAAGTCTCTGTATTAGACTGCAGTCATCTCACTGCAACACCAAAACTGCATCTCATTTTGCAACACCAAAACTTTAGTCTGAATTTCTGCTTACGTGGGGGTACAAAATTGTTACATTTTTATTCTTCCACTTTCCATTTGCTATTTATATTAGTTGTATATTTATACTCATGTTTGGAAGAGTAGGAATTTCTCTTACAAGTTAAATTTTCCCTCTAGGCTACTGATTTGTTTTTCATTACTAGAGACTTGCTGATGCAACTTAGCTCAGCTGCAACTGCAACCTGTCTTTCCTCTAAAGACACTGCAGCTTGCAGTTTATCAGCGTTGAGTAGCATCTTAGCATCTGTTTTGCACCAGAATCTGCTGGTTTGTTATTATTCCAGCAAAAAAGGCACACAGACTCTGCAAAGTATCAATTCAAATACTAGTTATTAAAGACAACACTACACAGCATGAGTAATCTCTCAAATGCTGGTAACCTCAAGTTGTGCAATATCAAATGTGTCTTCAACCTTTGATCAGGCCACAGCACACAGTGCAGCTTCTGACTGTGGTAGAATATCCCATTCTAATCATTTACTAAAAAATATTTTTTTCTACTGCCAAACACTAATAATTTTCACACAAAACTTCTTTCTGAAGGTTTAGATGATCTAAAAAACCAGATCGCACAGGTGTCATATTTGCTGATATCAAGTGGACACTTCAGTTCAATGTCTTTTCACAGGCTGCAGCCGTGAGGTCTGTCACCCCTGTCATGTGGAGGGACCTATCACTAGGGAACCCAGGGGTCAGTGGAGATCTTCATCATCAGCCTGTGCTGGTGACACAGAGCACAGGAGCTGCACTAGAATGGGTCCCATGAAGTGCTCCAACATCCCCACCATGGCTGGTTGCATTGCTGGTGCACTTGCTGCAGTTCCACTGGCTCAGGGCACAGTTGCACGACAGGTGTTTACGGGTCAGTGGCCACTGCATGACACTGCGGTGCGCAGTTGGGCAGTTTGGGGCTCTCAAGGGATGGCACTGCATGATGTGGTGTGGAGAGGCATGAGGGGCTGCAGGGTGGGCCCAAAAGCTGCTCCCCTCTTACCCATGTCCTGTGGGTTTTGCAGAGCCCTGGAAGTGCTGCAAAAGCATGGCAAAAGCCCACAAACAGGAGCAGAGTGGTGAGTGACCCTAGCACCCAGCACCCCACAAATGGTCAACACTTCATGGCAGTGATAACTCAGGATAGTGCCAGGGGTCCTCTCTTGGCAGCATCTCTTCAGGAAGGTACAGAATTGCAGGAGCCCACAGTGACCTCAGAGAGGCAACGAATGCTGAGGGAGAACAGCAGATCCTGCCCCAGTCTGTCCAAAGCCAAGGAGGCCTGCTGTCCACAGGTCCTGCCACAGGGGCCGGGGTCTCTTCCCTCTTCTCAGCATGGTGAATATGGAGGCTTCAAGAAAGGAATGCATTTCCACACTGGCCTGCCTTCCCACCCCTTGGAACCTTGAGGACCTATGTGTTATGGCACAGCTCCATTTCCAGACTCCTTCTTCTGGCCCCATGCCATCATTGACCTGACCATTTTCAACCATGTGGAACAATGCCAGTTCTGCAAGATTGGTCTGAGGACAGTAATGAAGCTGGGGATGGTTTTTCACCAGGATCCTCACTGGAGCTTCTGTCAGGAGCAGACCCAAAGCAGGAATGCTTGCTGGAAACATCAAGAATAGGGCACAGAGCGCTGTGATATGGACATGCACCCCAGCAGCCTCCCAGTCATGGCTGTAGACAATGATGTGCTGCTCCCAGAGATCATCCACACCCTCCCATAGACCCAGGTGCTGTCCGAGTGGAACTGAGAGCTACTGCAGGAGCAGCTGGTTCAGTGGAGAGAGATACTGGGAACCTGCAGAGGTGGCAGTACTAAGGTACAGTCAAGCTGGGGTTCCTGAGGGACAATGTCCCCTCAGACCTGCTGCAGGTGGATGTGGACTAGATAGGGGCACGACCCCACTGTGTAAGCCCTTCTGTAAGCCCCTGTGTTGGCAGACCTGGACCCAGAAGAAGATTAATAGAACCTGAATTTATTAATCCTGAGCATCCAGTGAATGTGGGACCAGGAACCCCCTGGGTTACTCGAATCCTATCCAAAATGTTAAAAATTATTTGTTTTCTCTAGCGCTGGTGTTATGATTCTTTCATCCATCCCACAGATTGGGGTACAACACCCTCAGTGCCTGACCCCAGTGGGGACTGAGCACTGCTGAAACCCACCAAATGGGGAGGGGGGGGGGGGGGGGCTGGTTTATGGTATCTTGTACTGCAGTGAGTGGGGTGGTATGTGGAGAATTAGATGGGCTGGAGAACTAGGTGGTGGGTACCATCATGAGCAGTGACATCATTTCAGGGCAGTGCTGGTTTCATGGTGGGATTTGGTGAGGCATGAATCTCCTTGAAAGGGTAATACCAATTATGAGTGCTCAGCAGCGGTAACTGGAGCGGAGGACATGGGAATGTGAGTAGAAGAGAAGTTCAACATGACTCAAAAATGTGCACTTGCTCCCCAGACAGCCAACCACATCCTGGGCTGCATCCAAAGCAGTGTGGGAAGCAGGTCAAGGATTTTTAGAAGTAAGAATCCTGAATTTACAAAATATGATATCCTATCCTGTACAGATGCTTGCAGTTCTGTTCCTTTACAAATTGAGTTTAGCTAATCTCAGGTACAGTGACAGTAAAAAACATTTTTTCATTTGTCTTCATCAGCCACTCAGCTTGCCCTTGCAATTTTATATAAACACAACAGGACCATTACATATTTGGAAAATGAAAAAATCATCATGGCATGAGTGTTTAGGAGGGTCTGCTTCTGAGGAATTAAGGAAACTCAGAATATATGAGTGAAAGAGCGAGAGAAAGAGGGGAAATCAATGGCTAATGGGATGAGTTCATCTTCATTGTTACTGATGAAAACCTAGCAGGGAGTGACTGTCTATTTTTTACTAAAATGATTCATAATTTCTTTTATCCTTTGCATAGAAATAAGTGGTGATTAGGGTCTTGTTCAGGATCTATATTAGGAAATTAAGAGCTTTGGCAATTATCCTGTTACAAATTTCTTACTTTTCTATAAGCACTCTCATGAGATGGCAACAGATTCCTTTCAATATGAGAGTCTTTACCAACCGCATGTCAGTCTGGAGGCGTTAGTAATGTCTTCTCCTGTTTAATGGTGTATCACTGTTTCCTTCTTAAAGAACAGCATTGTAGCAGTCAAAGAAGTTATGCTACTTAGCTGCTAAGGCGTCTCTTCTTTTGAAAGAAGGCTGGATAAGCTATGAGTAATGATCTCTTGAGATCCCTCTAGTTGGTAGCACAACTTTCTGCCCTACCATCCAGATCATTCATCACAGAATCATGGAATAGCTTGGGCTAGAAGGAATCTTCAAGATCATCTAGTTCCAACCCCCTGCCATGGACAGGGATATCATCCACTAGATCAGATCGCTCGAGTCCCCACTCAACCTGGCCTTGAACACTTCCAGGGATGGGGCATCCACTTCTCTGGGAAACACCTTTCAGTGCCTCACCACCCACTGAATACAGAATTTCTTCCTAACAGCTAGACTAATCTGTCCTCTTTTAGTTTAAAACTGTCTCTCCTTGTCCTATCAGTACCTGTCAATGTAAAAAGCTACTGTTGCTCTTTTTTATATGCCCCATTTAGGTACTGGAAGGTCTCCTCTCTTTTCCAGGCTGAACTACCCCAACTCTCTCCTCCTGTCTTCATAGGAGAGGTCCATCTCACTGGCTGCTTATCCAGCCCATACTTCAACAACTTCTCTATGAAGATTGGAGACTGAGGTTTTGTTCATAAAATAAGTCTAATATACTGTTTTGCTTGTAGCCCATAAATGTCCTTGAACATTTAAAGGGACAGAAGAAATTAACTGGCACTGACTTTGCCGTGTGTTGTTGCTAACATGTTGTATGCTATGTTAACCATCTCCTATACTGTAAAGGGTTTGGCAGTTTGTATTGTCTATAGTCATTCTTGTATTTTTTGACTGCTGTAGTACACCAGACTGTCACAAGCCAGAAAGTGAAATATGATATAAAGGGATGCAAACTGAGAGTAATCTATTGCTGTACATGCTTTCCAATAAAACAGATGCATTTGTTTGTACTTTTAACTTCTAGGCCCAAAAACAGACGCTAGAATTAATATTACCAGCTTAAGTAAAGACAAGAAAATATTGCAATATTGTTCACTCCTCATATTAGTTCCATTATTGAATGTCTCAAATGAAGCCATAATGCTTCATAAAAAACAATGAAAGTCTTAAAGGAAAATTTCTTCTTTCTTTCTCTGTCACATTGCTCTAGCTTTTCCCTTTTAAAGTGAATCAACTTGTCTAATGACCTAAAATGATTCAATGATCCGACCTGTTTCTTCACCAAAATGTATCTTTTCTCTATAAATAGACCTTGAAAAATATACCAATTATCTTAGGACCTGCTTCTGCTCTTCTCAACCCCCCTGGGATTGCATTTGATGTCTTGCATATACTGAAAGAGAAAAGAAATTCTATCATGAAAGCAGTTTATTGGGGAGTACTCCTGCATCTCCCATTTCTGTAGGCTAGAAGATGCTACTGTTTCTACTGTTACAAATGAAATTGCAGAAGGAAAGTATGCCAGTGCTTTAGAGAAAAGTAGAAGTAACTGAAGAAAATGTATCTTCAATTCAAAGAGTATATAATAGGTCACCTAAGCCTCTCCTTTTGCCTTTTATACATACCTTAGATACTTTAGGATCCCTTTTCATTTTGCTTAGATTATTTACTGAGGATGTTATTTTTGGTAGTGGTGTATTTGCTGACAGTCAGCTTCAGACACACAGCATTAGACCTAATATGTAAAAATCTTTAAAGATCTGTCAAAGGAGTAAGTGCCAAGTGCACTTTTTAAAAATCTAGCTCAGCTGAAGTTCTCCCCTCTATCAATTCTGTGCCCCTACTCACGTTTGCATAGAAAGTTTTCAATTATTTTGACATCATTCCACATTTGGAGGAAAAGGACAGAGCAAAGGAGGGTTAATGTTACCAAAAAAAAATTAGGTTTGGTATCCTGTGAAAGAAAATTGGATTTGTGCTCCTTCTTGCCTCCTAATCAAATAACGGAAGTTCTGAAAAGGAGGTGTTTATTAGATTGAAACTTAAGCTCCCTAATTCTGTGTATGCATTGCAGAATCACCTAAAATGCTATCCAACAATATTTTAAGCATAAATTTGTAACAAAAGGTTTTTTTAACCAAACAATTTATCAGTAACTAGAGTTTAATATGGACTCTGTTGGAAAGGAGTGTGGTAGGAGGGAGAGTCTCCTCATTTAAGGCTCTCTTAAGTAATAATAATTAAAGCAGAATGCCATAAACAGTAAGACACAGGCACAAATCTGACCCATACTATAAGAAAAGTAGTAATGAAACTGATAAGAGACCACTGGAACAAGGGAATGTTCATTTCACTAGCATTATGTGATCAAGTACCTTGTGAAAGGGGATGGCAGGGAAAAGGGAGAAGCCATTAACAAAAGATGCAGAGTGACAAAAGTGACAAGTAAACATAATAGAAGCAGAACCAAGAAATAAACCTGGCCAACACACTGATTGATGGGCTACCAAGGAACTGCAGCAAGAGGGGTTTTGCAGCTGACAGGGGTGAAAACCAAGAGGTAGAAGGCTAGTGAGACTCTGTAAAGTGATGAAGAATTGTGAAGGAGAAGGGGACTGGGAAAGAATAAAGGGAAGGTAGGCAAAAACATTATAAAATGGGAGAGTCAAATGTAAAATGTCAATTAGCTTTTCTGAGTAAGACCTGCATGTGCTTACTGCAGACCATCTTATCTTCTAAAATTATTTTTTAACTACATCTATGTGTAATCTCACTTATCCTGTGTCTGCTAGAGCTGCAAGGGCTAACTAACAGCTTTTTGTCAGACAATGTGAATGAGTCGCTCAGCGTCAGCAGCTGGAGCAGGACCGCAGTACGTAGTGCATGTGCTTGGTGCTGGGTGCTGGAAGGGGCAGAGGGTCTGTACAGCTCCCCAAGTGCTGTGTGTCTGCATCCTCTGTTTGTATCATTTGATTGCAAACCATAACAGGACAGCCCTTAACACTATATCTGTTGTGAAATGTTTTATTCATTCTCCCCAGGACATCAGAACCTCAATATTTAGTTAATATTGGAATGGTTCACGCTAGTAAAATCTTCTCCTAGATATGTGTGAATTATTGAGTGCTCCCTTGCTTACCATCATATTTATAATTCTCTAAGCATGCCTGTCTTTGTATGAAAAACACCATTTGATTGTATTTGAGGTGAGAGAAGTTATTTTACAAATTTGTTTTAGTGATATTTTAATATAACATGGGAAGAAATTTCAGATAGATTGAGTGAGGACAGATATAACCTCTTTTATTATGCTTCACCTTTATGAACTAGAAGTTCAGGCAAATATAATTACCTTCATGGATGACTGTAGTGAGTTTTCTTTGTATTAAAGACTTTTATTATGCATTGGTGTCAAATCAAACTGCTATGTTTGCCAAACATAATTCACACTTGACTTCTTAATTTCTGGTAGCTACACAAATAACTGATTTTTGGTCTGTAAAAGAAAGAGGACTTCTGAGCTCAGCAGTATGGTTCAAAAAAATGTGATAATACTAAATTTATATATAAAGTGAATTTAATTTCTAGGAGTATCACTAAGAAAACAGATGCTTCATATGACCAAATTTTAAACCTGATACAGTAGCCTGAAATCAAGGAAATGTCTTTTTCAAACCTAATTAACACTTTACCTCAAATTCTAAGAACAGATATATCATGAACAATATAATTATTTAGGTTTGTATGAAAAAACTTTCCATCTTAATGGTTTTCCACAGCAAATCTGGATTTGTAAAGTAGATAAGTAAATGGGAAGTATTACTTTGCCCTCATCTAAGAGGTGTATCTAAGACTGTATTGGTCCATCTCCTTGAGCCTCTGTCTATCTGCAGTTCTTTCTGAATCCATAGTACAGAATGGATGTACTTGGGCTTTGCCAGGAGTGAAAAATACTGGACCGTCACTGTTGGACACGCAATGACACACACAGACACTGTCTGGTGAAAAGGCATAAAGCTCTTCATTACAACATCTGACACCACAGTTATAGTATTTCTACACAGACCAGGGACTGGAGGAGAAGGTTGACAGCTCTCCCATCCAATTGGTCAAGACTACTGCCCATCAGTTGTATTTTACTCTAAGAGAAAGTATGTAAACAACCTCATTTTAACATAAACATGCTTCTAATTATAACACCCATGTGTGAGAAAGAACTATCAAAAACATCAAGCTGTAAAATCTATCAGAAAACTGAAGAAATCAGGGTGACAACTGGACCCCGCTGACTCCAATCCTAACTTCACTTGACCTGTGAGTGGTGTACTTGTCTTAGGTTCTGATCTCAGACATAAATCCTGGTGGTGCTTTTAACTTAAAGTACAGATGGTGATGAGAGATTAGCTATATTAGTACTTATGATGCTCTTTAGAGGACCAAATATTTTAATTTTCAAATAATGTTTTATTTGTTGGAGTTTTGGCTCAAGCCAATGAATGAGTTCCTTTTCATTTGTTGGCTTGCTTTGCGGATGGAAACTGATCTCTTTAGCTTTTAGATCAACAGAGTAAATTTTCAGATTTAGAATTTTATATGTATTATTGAAAATATTATTCTATCTATGAGTACATTTTTTTTCTACCATAGTAAGTTTTCTAGAAGAAAACTGTATTATGAACCAAATTGGGTTGTGAAACAAATCTTTTTTTTTTCACGCCCATATGTACTTATGTATCTCCATACACAGATGTAAAAATGCACACATTTAAAAATTAGAAGTATATACCTTATGCGTATTATAGGAATATATACATATTTTTACATATATTTTTATATAACTGTTGTGAATACTCCTGAGTTAGAAACACTGATAAATATGCCACATTCTTTCAGGGTATGCTTGTTATTAATTTAGTAGATATTTTATTTTAAGACTCACAAAGAAGATTTTTCTGCCCACTTCATCTTATTGCCAAAACCGCCCGCAACAGGAAGCAAGGGTACATATTATTTTTCTATACTGCCAACTGCAGTGCAACACACTCAGGCTGGCTATCACAAATGAACACCATTCTGTATCAAAATGTGAAATTCAACTAAGGTAATTTCAGACTAGGTAAAAATACTATCTTATCAAAGGAAACAGCCTATCTATTCAGAAAATTAGTATCATTTGATATTTTTGATGGCCTTGCATATTTTTCTTCTCTTTCAGACTGCAAAATAGTATGTAATGACTGGAGATGGAATGTAAATGTTTCGTTTCTCTCTTCATATTTAAGCTTTTTTAATAGGGAGCTTAATATTTTATGACCCTTTTGGGCTTACAGCTTTATGCTGAGTCATGGAGTCTTTGTTGTTATTTATGTCCAGCTGGAGATTAAATTTCCTTTTTGTAATGATTAAAAAGTAAACTCCAAAAAAGCATTTGAAATCTTTCAGAGGCAGTTCCATTTGCCAATCTGTACACTGTTTCCTAGTTTCTAAACAGAATCTGTTCAGTTCCACCCCTGTCTAAATGTGGATTTTAAAAATAAAAGTAACCAAATTATTTTTTTTAATGTAAATTAAGTCCATCCAATCTATTATAGATTTCTAAGGAACAAATCCATATATGTCTTAAAGCTCATGTGAAAACATGTATCTCCTCAANCCAATTCAGTGAATTTCAGGCTTTAAAAATTGCTAATTTTATCTTATATTCTTGACTCTGCATTTTTATAATACTGATAAAAGAGAGAAAACAAATATTGCTTTCAGTTGTGAAGATGACTGACCCCAAACTAATATGCTATTCTGACAGAGAACCTCTGCTCTTTTATGCTAATATTTTATTCCAATAGAGAAAAAATACTCAAAAAATTAAAACTGCATTCAGCCAAAACCTTTGAAAAATGAAGTTGCCATTTAAGAGTGCATCTAAAAAATTCCAATGTAAATAACAGAGAAGAAAATCTAGATTAAGGAGTTATTGGTAGATTAAAAATGCTTGACTGGTCCTGGGAAAATGAGACTCAGGTTTCTTCAAAATCAGTTGAGATAACCTGAATAGCTATCCTATAAAAAATAAAGCAGAGCATGCCTTCTCTGTAGACTTCTATCCTGAGCCCAATTCCACATCAGATAATTTGAATCAACTTTACACATATCTACGCTGTTGTCAGACAAGGAACAAGAACTGTGAGGCTTCTGAACCAGCAGTGCCGCCACACGGACAGGCCAAAGAAGTTGAGTGTTCTGTACTGCTGAAACTCATCAGTGTTCAAGCAAGATCTATTAACTAATCCCAAGGACATCCCACATGAGATTCTGTCATACCCTTAAATTGCACTGTAAAAATAACCTTAGCCTCTTAGTACCCCAGTCACAGACACTGTAGCTTTTCTGTATAGGTGAGTAGTATAGTACAGAGTAGCTGACTTTACCAGGAACATTTGCTGCAAAAACAAAGTNTCTAAGGAGCAAATCCATATATGTCTTAAAGCTCATGTGAAAACATGTATCTCCTCAAAATGCAAAGCAACATGGAAGTATATGTGTCATACCTCCCGTACTGAACTTTGTATGGTAAAAATCTACAGTTGTATATGCTCATTGTAATTAATAACTATAATTTATAATAGTTTAAATTATTTCAAATATCTTCAAAACCAATTCAGTGAATTTCAGGCTTTAAAAATTGCTAATTTTATCTTATATTCTTGACTCTGCATTTTTATAATACTGATAAAAGAGAGAAAACAAATATTGCTTTCAGTTGTGAAGATGACTGACCCCAAACTAATATGCTATTCTGACAGAGAACCTCTGCTCTTTTATGCTAATATTTTATTCCAATAGAGAAAAAATACTCAAAAAATTAAAACTACATTCAGCCAAAACCTTTGAAAAATGAAGTTGCCATTTAAGAGTGCATCTAAAAAATTCCAATGTAAATAACAGAGAAGAAAATCTAGATTAAGGAGTTATTGGTAGATTAAAAATGCTTGACTGGTCCTGGGAAAATGAGACTCAGGTTTCTTCAAAATCAGTTGAGATAACCTGAATAGCTATCCTATAAAAAATAAAGCAGAGCATGCCTTCTCTGTAGACTTCTATCCTGAGCCCAATTCCACATCAGATAATTTGAATCAACTTTACACATATCTACGCTGTTGTCAGACAAGGAACAAGAACTGTGAGGCTTCTGAACCAGCAGTGCCGCCACACGGACAGGCCAAAGAAGTTGAGTGTTCTGTACTGCTGAAACTCATCAGTGTTCAAGCAAGATCTATTAACTAATCCCAAGGACATCCCACATGAGATTCTGTCATACCCTTAAATTGCACTGTAAAAATAACCTTAGCCTCTTAGTACCCCAGTCACAGACACTGTAGCTTTTCTGTATAGGTGAGTAGTATAGTACAGAGTAGCTGACTTTACCAGGAACATTTGCTGCAAAAACAAAGTGCATCCATCATTCCTGGCAGAACTTTTAACCTCTGTTAGGATGCAGTTTAATTATTGACTTTTCCAGTTTCAGATTTAATTTGAAAGCATGCCGTATCAAGGACCAGAACTCAACTTACATGGAAAAGTTGTTTTTAACAAAATGAATAACATGTAAATCACATTTGAGTTAATTGTGAAAGTCACCAATACTAAGGGTAAATTCATTAGATCAAAGGTATGAAGGGAATACAATTTTTAAAATGTAATATTAACTCGAAACTACACAGAAAATAATTTCTGGTCACTTTCTAAATGTTTCTATCGTGATGTGCCTTTAGAAATACTAACTTGGAATAATACTTGCATTTTGTGCCCTAAGTGGGAGATGGGTCCATTAACAGTGCTGTGTAAGCAACTATACAAAACAAAGAAGAAAAATAAAAGTCATAATATTGACAGAACAATTAATAGAGTAGTAACAAAATTTCATCAGAACATTGTGAAGTTGAAACTTCTAAACTTGAAAGCTTATAACAGATTTAGTATAGAGGCATCACAAATTGAGTGATTTTGTCAGTATCACTTTCTTGTTAGGTAAATGTCTTACTCTGAATTTTTAAATTAACATTTCCTTCTTGTTTTTAGTCAACCAAACCCTTTTTATTTCAAGATATAAAATTTACTATTTTCATTAAGAGATAATAAAATAAATAAAAGAATTTACTTCCATATGTAAGTGGGTGAAAATGTTTAATATATTGTTTCTGAAAAAAACCCCAAGCCTCAAATAGGAGACTGCAGGATTTAGGGAAATTTAAGGAAAAAAAAAAAACCTGTGACAAAGAAAGTGAGGTACAATCATTAGAAATAACTTAAACCTCAAATAAAAAGGGCGAATTCAATATTCACACAAAGAGCTAAGTAACTTACTTTAGTGGCAATATGTTCATGTAAGCCTGAAATTCATATTGTCACTGAGGAAATCAAGATGAGACATTTTTTCCTGGTTTGAAATTGTCATACAGCTTTGCAGCTACACAGTCACAATTCACTTACTTTATATGCAAGAGATTAAAGAAGCAGCAGAAGTGTTGCAAATCACCATTCCCAGTAGTATGATAATAATATGCAATCTTTTAGCAATAATTTTGTAAAGAAAATGTACAGCATACCAGAAATCCTTGTCTAATGGATGCTTTATATGCATAGGAATAAATGCATACGGTTGTGTTTCACCAAGAATTCACTAGTATAGTTGACTCTCTAATAATCCTATCCTATAAATAAATGCAAACTTGGAACTGTAATGCCTCTTTTTAAGAGTACAATTGATACATTTTTCTATCATTTCAAATGCCAATCAAAAATAAAATTTATCCTCAATTACATATGAAAACTAATATTTCAGCTGGTAGATGGATCAAAGAACTTGTCTTTTAAGACTGCTTACATTTCAATAAAACAGATGTCAAAAGCATATTGTATCATGTATTTCATAAACGAAACTTTGAAAGAAACATCTCAAATTACCTTGGAATTTTACGGACTAATTTGGTATTTTCTCTAAGGAAAGAAATATATTTCACCCTGTAATTTGAGCACATGATTTAAGCACCTTATCCCTTCTTTGCTTGAATGCAGATTGGTGTTTTGGTAGGTACTTCTGGAAATTTTCTTTCCCAAGGGGAAAAAAAAAAAAAACCCAAAAAAAACCCACAAACAAACAACAACAAAAAAACCCACCCACAACTATTTGGAAAATCAGTATAAAACATAACACAGGAAATTTCTCTAGGACTGTAGTCAGTAGTTATCGTGGTGATTAACAATCACAATGCCCAACTGTTTGTAAGCATGAATGAAGGCATCACATGTGCTGAAAGGCAAACAAGATACCCCTATGTGCACCATTAATTATAAGCAAATGGAAATAGTATGAATGTTGTCTTGTTTGTACAACAGACATTGTACAAAAGACATTGTACAACAAACAAACATCTTAGACATTTAGTACAAAGGACGGTTTGAATGTAAGGCTGGTAATGAAGATGGAGTATAGGCTGCAATGAGAGAAGCTTAGGATGCCAGGCTGAATTTCAGGAAAGTTGATCTTTCATCTGTCCAGTCACTAGTTTTTGAGGCTCCCCAGCTTTAAAGCCACTTTGACTACCTCAGCACTATAGTGAGCCCTTAGATGGGGCATGGCAAGGATATGTTCACATCTGATCCAAAGGATAATTGCTAAAGGAGGAAGAAACAAAAGAAAACTCAAATGGAAGTTGCAAGCAGAAGCAGAAGAATGATGACTAATGGGACACTATGATGAAAAATTTTCAGAGATGGATTCCAAGAATGACTTTGAACTAGGAAGCAGAACAACTATTGTGAGTATAAGCATTCAATATGAACTGGGAAAAGGCAAATAAGAGAAGAATCATCACAATTAACAGAGGTTCTTACTTCAGCAAAACACACTCAAAGATTTCTGAACCACAAAGCAATGGATCATATATTCAATGAGAAACAAGATACAGAGACACAATTGTACATAGATGTAGCCTCTTCCTCTAAAGAAGGTTGTCAAGCCTCTGGTGCTGATGGATGAAGTAGGACACATTATAAAGTCCCTAAATGCAATTTGACACAACTTCTGAATAGCTTGGCTTAATAATTAGGTGAAGAATATTGCGCTTTGTTGTTGAGGCCAAAGGCACGTACACCAAACACTGTTTTAGGGGTTGTATTGCATTTTGTTTCCAGTACAAACCTCCACATCTACCCTGTCAGCTAGGAAAGGAAAGGAGTTCAATAACAATTCACTCTACGCAGGAAGGTACAGGACTGATACACAAGTGTAACAAAATATTATAGCCAAGATTGCTAGGCTGTTCATCAGATTAGTTGTTAATATACTCTATGCATTACTTACATCAACATTGCTGAATAAGGTGAAATTCAGATTTTAAATGAATTTTTGAGTGGCTTCAGCATATCCTTTATGCTTAGGTTCTTTGTGTGCAATTTCTGTTATCTGTATGTTCACTGCACCTAAAATATTTTTTACAGGAAATGTTCATGTACACTGTATTTTAGTAATTAATTTATGCCAACAATGTTGTTTACTGAACATGAAGTACTGGCCCTTGCTTTTGAAAAATTATATACTGCATAATTACTCAAGAACTGGTGATTTTCTTCCTTGTATCTGAGTCTTTAGCACTTAATCTTCTATTGGTAAATTGTTTCATCCTGTGTTTCTTTAGTCTTCAAAAATATGTAGTGACCACCCTTGCAATGCAGTGCAATATAAATTGCCACTTTCCCTATGTTTTAAGTAGATCATTTGGCTCTAATTTATCTTCAGGTGTTTTTCTGCACTGACTTGCTACACCAAGTCCCTGCCCTGTTGTTTCAGGGGCTTTCATTTCCATTTGTCTTTGCTAGCCTCATCACTGTTGATGCTTGTTTTGTGTGTTAGTCAGACCAGACGGTGTACCATCTTGAAGGATCCACCTTGTATGCCATCTACCTAATTAGAGAGGCACAATTTCTAAAGCAACAGCTTGCAGTGTCTGAGGGATCTTCTGTTACAGATACCACCACAAATCATTATTCAGAGTGACATTAATTAATTGGTCTCTTCACAGGATTTACTCTACTTTGGGAAAGACAGCACAGCATTTTATTTACGTTAGCTCCCCCTCCTCTCCAGTCTATTATCAGTTTGACTTAGGAATCCTAAACTTTTATTATTCACATGAAAGATAAAAAATTCTGTAGCTTGCTTCTGAACTGTCTATCAATGCCTTGTCATGGGCTTGTGGCCCTTTAGTTGCTTAGCTCACTGGCTGCTTCCCCAAATCTACTCATCACCGTTCATAACATATCTGGAAAGCTTTGAGATTTCCCCTGTGGAGCATTTACTCACTTTATGGTTGAATTATTTCTTTCTTGGAAGGGAGACAAAGAACTTGTAACATAAATGAGTTTCCTCCTTCCTTTACAATGGAAGTGATGGTGAATGTCAACTTAATCACCAAATCTTTTCAGTACACTTCTTTTCAAGTGTTCATTTTGAAAACTGTTCCAGCAATCACTATTTGCTTCTTAATATTAAAAGTGTTATGCAAAAGTGAAATATGTAGCTCCTACTTTAGAACAGCAGCAGAGAACATTAAGTGATTTAAAGTAACAGTTTCTGCACAGAGGAAGCACATATTAGCCTTCTGGAAGTCCCCCTCTTCCTTCTGCCACCTCAAAAATAAAAATAAAAAAAATACATTAGCAATAAGAAATGTATCAAGAGGAAAAAAAAGAGGGGAAAAAAGTGCCAAAACACGTTGCAACATTCAAATTTCTGCCAGTTACAGGGCAAGTATTATACTGAGGCATCTCAGTTTGCAATGGCCATACTTAATTTGATAATTTTATTGCATACATTTAGAGTTAATGTTAGATCTCATCTGTTCACTAGAAATTATTGCAACTTGCTGGTTAATTTTTAAAGTGACCTTTGGAAATCCATGCCTTGTATCATGTTCCAGCTGCAAGGCTACTATGAGAGACACAGAAACCCACTATTTCAGTGCGAAGTAGAAAAGTATTATAGGATCTATCAGTGGTCATGATATCTATAATCTGAATTCTGCTTCTGGTGCATTGCTTGTGGTGTGCGTTTTTTCATCCTCATCATTGACAGTGTAGATGCCATTTGCAACCAAGCTAGCTGCACATGCAAATACCAGGACATAATTTTAGGCCTTTATCTTGGGTGCAATTACTGACTGACTAGGCAATGATGTGAGTCTTTAGAAAGTGTAGCTTTAGAAAGTAATATTATTTCTAAAGCGCAAAAATTATTATTTGATTTGGTTTGTATTAACCTGGCCATGTAATTTACAGTATATGAATAGTAAACAATGACAGTGGAACTGATAGCATTTATTTCCATCCACTTTGTTCACACGATCAGTTTCACAGTAAGATACATTTTATTGTATAGCAGCAATAAAACTTTCCCAAATTGACTTTTATGTAATAAATCCTCTACCAAAAAAATTTTGCTTACGTATTTTAGCATACATTTATTTTTAATTCATGTTTAAAAACTTAAATTAATGTTAATTATTTTTTTTCTTATTTCCTCAACTAACATAAGGTAAGAACTTTGAAGTGGCAATTCCCCTCACCCTGTCCTTTCTCCAGAATTATATGTGATTTTGAAAATGTCACCAAGATTAATATTATAAAAAAAAAATAGTAATTATTATTTTTAATATTACTATCAAGCTA
>VYXF01001961.1:0-19824 GCA_013397295.1 Polioptila caerulea
GTTAAAGGGAAGGGAAAGCCCTACTGCCTGGGCACAGCAGTAGGCAGGGGATGGGGGAAGGGGACAGCTGCATGGAGCACACCATCCCTAGGGTGACAGGCATGGATTATTACTGTGCTGCAGGACACAGGGGCAGCAGAAATGGCCCCTGCCCTGGGGAGTGCTGGGGAAGGCTGGGGGTGGAGGCAGCCCCTTGACCCCCTAGCTCACCCAGCCCGAAGTGTGCCACAGGCTCCATCTCACAGAGGTACCCGGAGCCACCGTCGATGACGCGCAGGTGGGCCCCGCTGCGCCGGGTGAACAGCACCACTTTGGCTCCCCGTGCAAAGGCCCCGAAGCGGGTACGGGGGATGACACGCAGCCAGTTGTTGCTGGTGCCCTGCAAGGGAGGAGGAAGCAGAGAAACTGAGCTGGGAAGGGCAGAAGGGATGGGTATGTGAGGAGTCCCTGCTTGACTCACCTGGGTGCCCTTGAAGACGGAGATTGGCTGTGCCATGGACTCGCCATGGGATAGGATGAGGTCAAGCATCCCATCGCCATCAAAATCTGTCACTGCACCTCCTGCAAGGACAGAATCATGTTGTGCCTGAGGCCTGGCCTCATGTCTCCCAGCACTAGACCTTGCTGCTGCTTTGGCCTTCCACTGGCAATGGCAGCACTCCTGGCCACACCGGGACAAAAGGGAAGGTGACTAATGCAGGAGTGTGCTTGGCACCCTGGGCAGTGGAGGGGACAGGCAGCACCTGGAGGGCTGGGGATCACAAGGAGCTGCCTGTTCTCCTCCCAAATGCAGAGGTTGGCTTTGAGCAGTGGACACCCAGGAAGGGGCCCTTCAAGAGTGCCTCTGGGGTACTGGACATGGCACCATTGGCTGGGTATAGGTGGAGGGAGAAAGCAAGGGGCCATTTCTGGGTGATGGGAGCTCCAGCCTGCTGGTGGGGAGCAGGCAGATAACTCAGCTGGGCATGCAGCATCCTCAGGCATAGAAGGTGCCAAGTGGGGTGGACCCACCTGTGCCCCGTCCCTCGGGCTCCAGTGCATCCCCTGGATTCAGCTCTTCCACAATGGGGTCTGAGTGTTCTCTGCGGATTAGCCTGCCAAGGACACGCACAGGGTATTAATGCCAGCTCCTGCAGTCCTCAGAACCTTCCCGGGCACGTCTATCCCCTCCTGCAGAATCATGGTAGGGGTGACAGCCCTGGGGGCTAAAGGGTGTGGATGGGGGATGTCCTCTGCCTCTTGGCACATGCCCACTCCATGCAGGGGCAATAGGAGTTTCATGAGAGCTTCTGGGTCTGAACTGCAGAGTTCAACACTATCTGTTGAATCCCTCTGGAATCTGGACACGTCTCCGAAGGGCTCCTTGCAAAACTCTTGCCCTCTACCCATCCACATGTGCAAGCATTGGGTAGGCAACCAGTTCCCACCGCCCTACACACCAGGCAAGGAGGTGTTACACAGAAGTAACGAAGAATTGACCCCCACCATTAACAGGAGCCGTGAACAAGCTTCCACATGGCTGCTAATCAGCGGTGCTGGGGACCCCAGGGGCTGCTGCAGGCACGATCACAGTGACTGGTAATGATGCCAGGAAGGGCTCAGTCACGGCGCCTTTTATGAGCCAAGCCCAAGCCGTGGCACTGCTGGAGAGGAGCCCTGTGAGCCTGGCTGTGCTGTGAGGGCTGCTCGACTCCCGGAGCAGGGTGCAGGCTCCCCGGCC
This sequence comes from Polioptila caerulea, assembly GCA_013397295.1. Classification (NCBI taxonomy): domain Eukaryota; kingdom Metazoa; phylum Chordata; class Aves; order Passeriformes; family Certhiidae; genus Polioptila; species Polioptila caerulea. Next base: position 1,721 of record VYXF01001961.1, read on the forward strand.
CCCAGCGGGCTCCTACCGGAAGAGGCGGTTGGCGGAGGAGCCGCGGTAAGCGATGTTGTTGAAGAAAACCTCCAGCTCCTGGTCATTGTCGAAGTCTGCTGCGATGACGGTGCGGACAGGGGACGGCATGGAGAACTTGGGGGTGGCGATGTCCTGCATGGGCATAGCCTGACAATAGGCACAGGAAGCAGGACACCCGGGTCCTGCTTTGATGCCTCAGGTCCCCTCCTCGCTGGCAAGTGGGGCTCAAAGACAATGGAGAGCGCAGCCAGCCCCGCTGGCCGAGGTGGCTCAGTGGCAGAGCCATCAGTGCGGGGCGCTCCCGGCCCTCACCCGGAATCGGACGCGCCCAGGAGCCCCAGTCTGCAGGTAGAGGCGGTGCGGCCCGTTCCAGTTGCCATAGACGATGTCCACTCGGCCGTCGCGGTTGAAGTCAGCCAGCGCCACACCGCGTCCGTGCTGGTAGGGGTCATCCAGCCCTGGGGAACCGCAAGGGGACAGGGGGAGACGGGAACCGCTCCCCACCTCCTCATCCCCAGCACACCTCCGAAGATGTGCTCCATCGTCCCCAGACAGATTCTCCACACACAGGGTCACATCCCTGCGCTGATGGATGTCCCGATGCATCCCATCCACTGCGCAGTGGTCAGTGGTGCTCTGGGTCCCCAGGGCTGTCCCCCTCACCTCCCCTCATCCAGAGCCACCCCTGCCCTGAGGTCCCCAGCGTCTGTATGTTCCCTCCAGCTTCTTCTACTTACCCACAGCAGCTGCCACGTCCCTGTACGTCCCGTCCCCGCGGTTGTGGAAAAGGAAATTTGGGCTGTTCTCATTACCGCAGAATATGTCAGAGGCACTGTCACTCAGGATGGGGCCCACGGCTACCCCACGGCCCCCTGGAGACAGTAGCCCAGGGTAAGGGGCAGCTACGCCACGGGACTTTGTGCTACCCGTGTTCCCTCAATGTTGCCCACACGGTGTTCCAAAGCACTCCCCACCCGCCCCCCATCCCCTCCAGTGTCCCATTCTTGCCCACCTCCAATCCCTCTCATCAGGAGCTAATTGGACCTGGCAGCCGCTTGTGTCACTCCCAACCCTAATCACTGCCATCGCCATGGTGACAACACTCCTAATTAGTGACAATTTACCGCTGGGGCACGAAGCAGTCCCCACGGTGGTGGGGCAGCATGGGACGCAGGCGGGCTTGCTCCCCCCGACGCCTATGTTCCCAAACCCCGCCGCCTGCCCTATGGATGCTGTGAGCTCCGGAGGAATTAGCCCCGGCGATGGTGGACACAGGGGTCCTGCCAGGCGTGCATCCCACGGTCCTGGTCCCTTCCAAGGATCGTGGGGCTGCCACTAGGTGGGGCAGTCAGGCAGCCCAACGCGTGGCACGGACCTCCGGCTGCACGGACCTGCGGCTGCGCCTCCCCGCCACAGCGGGGTCTCACGTTCGCCATGCCCTGCATGTTCCTCCGTAGGGCCACAGCAGCCGGGTGTACCTGTGAACTTGCTGACGCCAGCCTGGGCGGCCACATCCACCAGCACCACGACACCACGGGCAGGGTCACTGGCAGCCACATCCATCTCAATCAGGGCATGGGGGCCCACGTTGCCGCTGGCATAGTTGGCGATGTAGATGGAGTACCTGCCGGAGCCCTGCAGCCGGCAGTACCGCCTCAGCACCCACTCACCCACAACTCATCTCCACGGGGACCACAGGATGCCTGCTGTGAATGCCCCTGCTGCTCCGTGGGAGCAGGCACTGCTAATGTGTACTGAGCAAGAGCTCTCCAAAACCCACGACAAAAAGCATATCAGGAGTAGGGATGTGCCCCACTTCCTCCAGGAGATCTCTGATCACAGTGCTGGCACAGGGCACGTTATCCCCCCTCCCAGCATCCCCGGTGTGCCAGGTCCTCCCCATTTCCACCGCCCCCTTTGTCCCGTGCAGTAGCAGCACCCTGATTTAGTGATAATCATTTGGAAATAAACCGCTGGAGGAGGAGGACGAAGAAAGAGCGGGTGACAGGAACATAAATCACCTCGACAGGCGCGTTTATCAGCTGGTGGCAACCGTGCGGACAAGCATCCACAGTCTCTACAGCTGGGGGCGTTGCTAGCCCTGAGAGTCAACGGGCAGCTGGGGGGCACCCTTGGCCAAAGAAGGGGACGGGATGGGCAAGGAGAATGGGTCCCCAGGACTCCATTGGGAGTGGGAAGGGGGCAGAGATGCCCCTGTCCACAGAACCCTGCCTGCTCACCGTCCGGTCCACGCAGGCAACAGAACGGCCGGCAAAGCGGCTGGCCACGTCCCGGTTCACCTCGTCACTCAGGATGTCCTCCCAGCGCCCGTTGCGGAGCTTGAAGAGCTTGTCTGTGTAGGTGGCCATGCCTGGGGAAGGGGGCACAGGTCAGTGGGCTCCAGCACCCTGTCTCCTCCTGAGGAGGGTGCTTTGCAGCTAGGGAGGTTGAGGAAAAGGTACGCTTTTTCCAGAGCATCCCAAATATCTGCTGTGCCTGCAGCCCACACAGAGCCATAGGGCTGGGCTGCTGCTGCAAGAGCCCCATGACCCTTAAGGGCCACTGGGAGACATGAAGAAGAATCAACTCATTAAGCTAAAATATGTCCCTATGGGGCACAGCCCTGTAGATCATTCCCAGGAAGGTTAAAAAAAAAATTAAAAAAGAAATGCATTCAGTGGCAGGCACAGTCAGCGAGCTACACTGCTTGTGACAGCGCCAATGGCAGAGCCTGATTTAGGGACAGGTGTGCCAGCAGCCACTGCCAGCCCGGGTAATTAGGAACACTGGGAAGACAGATCTGCTGCCTGGAGGTCAGGGACACACGGCAGAGCTGGGCTGGAGCACCAAGCCAGGGAGCTCTGGGGATTCCCAATGCCAGCTTGGAGCATGTAAGTCTTGTTCCCATGACAGGCACGCTAGGAGCAGGGACAGCACTAGAAGGGCAGGATCAGTCTTGACTTGATGCAGCAGGCACAGGAGAGCCATGAGACTAAAGGGCACAACTGCTGCAGGTCACAGCTGGGATTTACAGTGCAGGGTCCCTGTGGCAGGACAGGCAGGAGGGCGGAAGGCAATCTTCTGTCCCACTTGGGGTGCCACAAAAAGGGCGATGGGCAGCTGGAAGTGCTGACTCAGTGGCTGGCTGGGCTCAGTATCCCACCCGTGCTGCCATCAATCAATGGAGCCACTCAACTGAGAAATTAACTCCAGCCCGCACACATCTCTCACACGCCGAAGGTCACGGGCAGCCACGCCGGGGGCTCCCCCCGTGCCCGGGCTTGGCTGCCAGCAAGGCTCACCAGAGAAGGCGTTGTTGGTGTTGAGGAAGTAGATCTCCTCGCGGCCATCGCCGTCAATGTCACAGGCTGTCACACCGATGGCGTTGCCCTGCCGGTCCCGCAGTGCGTAGTACGGGGAGCCCCGGTCATCCTCTGCCACGTTCACCAGGCGCCCCCGAGCCTTGTCGTACTTGAGCACCAGGTTGGGGCCATTGTACCTGTGAGTGTAAGCAGGGGAATTGGCTTCCCAAGGCTTGGGGATGGGATGGAAGCCCCTGTCTCTTCCCTGGGGGGGCGCATTGGGTGTGATATTGGATTTTCCCCATGATGGGCAGTGCATGGTCCATGGAGGACAAGGACTCTGTCAGGCATCCCACGTTTGGCAACACCAGGGAAGCAATGGGGGCCAGGCAGATAGCAGTACAGGATGGGCTGCAGGTCCCTGCTTGCAGAGCTTTCCCAGGGCAAGGAAACCAGTATGCAAGGCAAATCCTCTCAGCATGGTGCGTCCCACTGGCTCCTTGCCTGCTCCTGCCCAATGCACCAGTAAACAAGTTATACAACGGGCATCATGACTGCTTACAAAACCCCAGCTGCCTTCTTGACTCAGCACAGCTGGGAGTGATGGCCCAGACCCCTCCAAGGTTCCCATGCTGCCCATGTTCTTTTGCCTCGGTGATGTTCAGAGCAGCAGCAGGGCCAGAATGCCTGCCTGCCACCATGGTGCCCCCAACCAGCTGGACGGGATCTGTGAGGGTAACAAACACTCTCCAGGTGGGCACACCTGTGTGTGCAAGCCTCTTTAGGGAGTGAGGATGGTGGTGTGCACACAGACACCCTGCAGTAGCAGCTCACAGCAGTGCCTGCACACAGGTGGAGCCTACACCATGGTCCTTGCTCTTCCTGACCAGGATTGGACCTGCTGGCAGCAGCTGCTCTGTGTCCAGTCCCACTTGGGCACTGGCAGCACAGCACACGGCTCCCTGCTTCCCCATCTCCTGCCAGCCCTTCCCCGCCGTCACTCCAATAAAGGACTATAAAAAACCTCCAGCCAATTAACTGAATCTCTGGAGAGAGCTGAGTCCTGTCAGCGGAGCTGAGACAGCTTGGGGACACGCTGGCTGTGCACTGCAGGGTGGACCCTGGCAGCTGCCACCGCCCCACAGAGAAGGGACCAATGGGGGCACTCACGTGGTCCTACACAGGCACTCAGCTGGCATCAACACCCTCAGTAGGCACACACACATTCACTGGTGGGTGCATGCAGACCCCAACCCACCCACCTTTGTGCACAATCCCCCCCAGCTGGCCACAAGATCACAGAGGGAGGAATTCCTGTCCCTGCAGGGCCACGAGTCCTGCTGTCACTGAGGCATTAGGTGCACCACTTACCCTGCCACCACAATCTCGAAGTCACCATCAGCATCCAGGTCGGTGACAGCCACGCCATAGTTGAGCTGTGTGGGGTTGCTGTCGTAGTCAGGCGGGAGGAGGCGGTTGGTGACGGCTGCAAACATGGGCTCGCTGCGCTGGGAGCCCTCGCTGAGCCAGGCCAGAGACAGCAGGCACAACGCCAGCATCCTGGACACCTGGGAGAGACCTGCAGCCCATCAGCTCCAGAAGGAGACTCTGCTCCACAATGCCCAAGCAGCCCCACTGTCCTTGCATGTGAGATGCTCTCTTTTCACCCCTTGCCACAGCACCCCAGCCTGAACCACACCACCTGTCCCTTGGCCACTGTCACTCTGGCATCGCCATGCATGGACTGCCCTGGGCACTGTTCACCCTTGGGACAACATCGTACTCCAGCAAGCAGGGGCTGAGCAGCAGCCCAACCTTGGGAGCCCATCCGATTACAGGGACTGGAGAGGCAGCAGGAGGGCTGTGGGGTGCTGATAAAGCTGGGCTCAGGCTCTGCCCTAAGGTGCCACTGACATCCAAGGTCCTGGTAAGTCAAAATGTCAATCACTGCTCCCTTGGCAGGGTCAGAGGAAGAGGACATTTACTGGCCTGAGGAGTTTTTCTTCTGTCTCATTGGTCTTCCAGAGCTGGGGAAGTTCACAGGGAGAACACAGGGATACTTTATCAGGTTATTCCCATGTGCCTCAGTTTCCCCATCCTGCTGGAACTGTTCCTCCCAGGGTCTCTGCAGGGTGAGCTCCTTCCAGCCTGGCCATGGAAGGCTTCTTCACAGGGATGCAGCCATGAGAAGATGCTGGGAAGAACTGGAGACTGGGAGGAGAGGCTCATTTAACCTGGACTGCGGAGGACAGTGTCTGCCAGCACTGCTGGCAAGGCTGCAGAGATTTTGGAGCTGGCTCTGACCTGGCTGTAGCACAGGTGATGAGCAAGGTGGCACGCAGGAGGACAACCCCTCATCCCAGGTCAGGCAGTTGCCTCCAGAGGGGAAGAGCCCAGAAATGAGCTGTGTCCCCAGGCTATGGGCATGAGCCCACATGCCTGCACTCCAGCTGGGAGAAAAAGCAGCCTGATCCGCTCTTGCAAACAGGAGGGGTGGTTGGGGCTCCTGGCCTGCACCGGGACATTGCTTCATGTGATTGTGTCACATCCCTGGGCAGGACTGCCCTCCCCAACCAGGAGCAGTCCCCCTGTACAGGAGTGAGTGACCCCACTGCCAGCTGATCCCCATGCTGCTGGACTCCAACAGAAAGACAAGGAAGATGTGGCTGCTGTGTGGTACCACTTATGCCCAGCTTGGAGAGGTGAAGATGCCCAACATTTAGACCCCAGCAGACCCACTGGGTTGTGAAGAAGGCAGCCTGCTGCTGCCTCCTCTGGGGATGAGAATGGTCCCAAGGCTCTCTGGGGGCCAGGATTCCCCTGTCATAACTAAATAGCTTCCAGGCCCACATGGCTGGGCAGGAAGGGGCTGCTCTCCAGCTGCAGAGGAAACCTTAAGCCTACTGCTCACACCTCCCAGAGCCCTCTATTCCATTGCACCAATTTCCTCCCCTTTCCTCTCCAACCCCATCTGTACCCTGGGCACAGCTTCAAGGGTAGATGCGTGTGTGTCCCCAGCTCTACTCCTATTCTCTTCCTGTGCCCATTACCCTGCCGTACTGTCTGAAGCAGCTCTTGAGGGGCAGGAGCCTGGATCTTTCCCTGGTGCAGGGGTCCCATTCAAGACACACGTGATGAGGACGGGGTTCATTGTGTTGTTCAGGGATGGGAAAGTCCTTGGGTGTCACTCTGCAGTGCCAGACAGTGAAGAAGGGGGGGCCTTCGCCACAGCCGCACTCCAGACTTACCAAAACGAGCATGGGGGAGAGCCACTGACACTGCGGACATATGGGTGCAGGGTTGCCACATAAGTCCCTGGCCCTGCAGAGCAGTGCTGCTTTGCTCCCACCACAGTCAGATGATGGGTGGCTGTCTCCAGGCCATTGGCAGGGCTGCCTGTCTTTTCCCACTCCAGCTCCCACTCCCCAGAGCCTGGACTGTTACCCAGGTGCCCCCCCGCCTCATCCAGCTGCAGCTGAAATCCCTCCAAGTTCGATGGAACTTTTCCAGTAGGAAACAATGTTCCTGATTGGAGACAAAAGGCTTTTCCCAGTGGATCCGGTGCCTGGTGCCATGGGGAAGAGATGTCCAGCCCAGAGCCAGGCCATTTTGGGAAGGGAGGGAGGCTCAGGCTCCACATGTCAGATGCAGAAGGGCTTCATAATTCCCAGCATGCTTTTCATAGAACCACAATCCCAGCATGAAGCATCACCTGGGGTTTGAGGCTATGGGATTCTGCCTGTATGCAGGGCAGGCCTCAGTCTATCTTGTTCCAGCAGTCACATCCTGGCTTGAGTTGTGGAATCTGGTGGCAAGGTCACCCCAGGGTACCCTCAGTATAGCTAGTGACACGAAGTCAAGGTGCCAAGCAGGAGCAGAGGCACTGGGAGGATGCCACAAGCACCTATGCAGGGTGAAGCCAGGCAGCCCAGGGGGAGAGTGCTGGCCCCACGGCACAGATGCAGTGTGTAGGATTCATCTGAGCCCATGCATTGCTGTGACTGACAGTGCCCAGTGGAGAGAGTGGGATGGGAATGGAAAGGGAGCAGTGGGACAGGCAGGCGATTGTGTCCCAGACCTCTCACCACAAGTGGGGAGATGCTGTCCCCACAGCATCCATGTGTACACACATGGACACCCCCAGCCCCTAGTCTACATCATGGGAAGGTGGGTGTTAGGTCCCTGTGTGGCCACCTCATCCTGCATATCACCGTGACATTGCTGCCCTCCACACCACGCACCCCAGTGATGTCATGCTCCACCACTGCAGCAACATCCCGTTTTGGGCCGCAGTCACCTCCAACACCTCTACGACATTTCTTGACATCACACAGCAAAGTCCTCACTGCACCCTAAAGGCACCCCAAAGCGGTGACAACATGGTGACATCACAGCACCTCATACCACCATGCTGCACATACCCCAGTAACATCACATTCTCATTCCTAGCATTCCCAGGCTGCCACAGTTGTACCTGCCAGGTACAGAGGACAGGCAGGAGATGTCCCACAGACCCAGCAGACCCCTCTTCCACAGCAGCTCGGCTGCCCAGAGTACCAGCAGCGCCCCTCCACAGCTCCTCAATCCGAAGCAGCCCAGACCCTGCAGTGCCTCTGCTCCAGCCAAAGCCCATGATCCTGGGTCCTGCTGCGACGTCTGCTCACTGCTGCGAGCCTGTCCCTCCTATGCAGGACTCCTCAGTGCTGGACCCGGCAGGCTGGGGCTCAGCCAGCAGCAGCTAATGCAGTGTGGAGATGAGCAGTCACCTTAGCCTCTGAGCTCACCCCAAAGGGACACCAGGTCCTTGCGGGGCTCAGGCCCACCAGCACACAGCCACCCCCTTCCCACGCAGGCAGGTACATGGCTGGACCCCTCTGCCCATCGCCCCCTGCTCCTCCACGGGTTCAGCCACTACCAAGCGCACGTGCCGCTATCAAGAGGGGCTGTCTCTCGCTGCTCGCAGTCCTGCTGCCCCTGCCAGCGCTCCCCAGAGCCAGCACACACTCCCCACCACTGTACAGCCTCTTGAGCACGGTCCTCCCCAGCCCAGCATCCTTCCATCCCCATCCCATCCGTCTTCCCGCTCCCTCCCGGCTCGCTACCCCGCATCTCTTCCACGCCACGGGGACGGGCTACGTGTTCGCAGTCCCGCTCCGCCCTCCACCAACTTCTCGGGCCGGTGACCGGAGTTCCCAGCAGACCCCTCCCCGCCCCGGAGTCCCCGGGAAACTTCGCGGAGCAGCAAAACCACACCGCTACTCACGGGCCAGGGGGGCCGCCCGGCGCCCCCACGGCGGCGGGAGCGCATTCCGCACCGCCACCTCGCCGCGCCTCCCGCCTCCGGCTGCACCGCTCCCGGCTCCCGACGGGGCCNACCGGGCACCGGGCACCGGGAGGAGGGGTGCGTCCCGGGATGCCAGAGCCACGGCCGAGAGAGCTGCGTGGCCACCGGCGGGCAGTGTGTCCTGGCTCACTTCGGTCGCTCCGGGGGTGCTTGGTGGGGAGCAGTCGGGGCAAGGCTGGGCACGGCTCCCCAACTCCTGCAAGGGCAGCTGGCGTGATGAATCGAGCAGAGCTGGGGACCTGACCAGGCCTAGGGGCGGCAGGGGTCGGGCACAGGAGGAGAGAAGAGAAGGAAGCTCAGCAACCTCCCTAGTGTAACACTATTTCCTTGGAAGGGCAAGGGAGACCAGTTTTAAACTAAAAGAGGGGAGATCTAGATTAGATGTTAGAAGGAAATTTTATACAGTGACAAAGATGAGACATGGGAACAGGTTGCTCAGAGAAGTTTTGGGTGCCCCATCTCTTGAAGCGTTCAAGGCCGGGTTAGATGGAGCCCTGGGTGACCTGATCTAGTAGGCAGCATCCCTGCCCACNGGTGCTGGGTGGGGAGCAGTCGGGGCATGGCTGGGCACAGCTCCCCAACTCCTGCAAGGGCAGCTGGCGTGATGAATCGAGCAGAGCTGGGGGCCTGACCAGGCCTAGGGGCGGCAGGGGTCGGGCACAGGAGGAGAGAAGAGAAGGAAGCTCAGCAACCTCCCTAGTGTAACACTATTTCCTTGGAAGGGCAAGGGAGACCAGTTTTAAACTAAAAGAGGGGAGATCTAGATTAGATGTTAGAAGGAAATTTTATACAGTGACAAAGATGAGACATGGGAACAGGTTGCTCAGAGAAGTTTTGGGTGCCCCATCTCTTGAAGCGTTCAAGGCCGGGTTAGATGGAGCCCTGGGTGACCTGATCTAGTAGGCAGCATCCCTGCCCACGGCAGGGGGATTTGAACTAGGTAATCTTTAAGTCCCTTCCATCCCAAACCATTCTATTGTTATATGAATCTAACACTTAGCCACACCCTGAGGGGTCAGCTCCTGCCTGTGTCATCACCCTGCACATCACCAGCTCTCTCTGCAGGGACACCAGGAGTAGCTGTGCCCTGGCAGCCAGTCTAGACTCCAAGAAAGACCCAATCTTAGGTCATGCAAGGCTCTGACTTGCCCAAAATTCTGTAGCCAGTGGACGCCCGAGGCAGGATTGCATTTAAGCAAATCTGCCTTTCCCAATGTATTTTCCTGAGGGGCTGGGTACAAAGCTCTGCTTGTGTCTCTGGAAGCTCAAAGTGGCTGTGGCAGGGACTGGGACAGCACTGACAGGGCACAAGGCTACCAGGTCACCCCAGTATAGCAGGTTCACAGGTGCCCCAGCACAGAGTCTGAGGCTTCAGTCACTGTGAGAGAGGAGGAGGAGAGATGTGCTGGAAGACAGAAGGAACTACAGAAACCTATGCCACTTGGGTTGGTTCAAGTGGCTAATCACCTCCTCTGCTAAGGCCCTTATTTCTCACTGAACATGTCTGGCTACAGCTTCTGCCTGTTGCTCTTGCTTCTTCTCTCCCTGCTAGATTCAAGAGCTCTCCAGTCACAGTGACTGTTTCCCACAAAGGTGCTTCCATACAGCCATCAAATACCGCTTTATTTTATATCTGGTGACTCCCTCTTGCAGGGTGCCTGGCTGAGCACTGGGCTTGCTGCGTGGCTGCCTGCTGCAGCGTCCTCACAGCCAGAATGTTGGTATCCAGGCACAGGGAACCAGCTATAGGACACTGCTGTGGGGCAGGAACCACACCTGCTCTCTGCATCTGCCATGGTGAGCCATGATGCCAAGCAAACCCACCAGACTGGGATGTCAGTGTGACTGCCACGCGTGCAATGCTGTGCTCGTGTGCCCCTGTGCACCCCAGCACTGCGGGTGTGCTCTGCCTGCCCGTGCCCACAGCCCCAGTGCCTGGCTGCAACCTTGCATGAGTGCATGTGTGCTCAGGGTGAGCACCCCTGCTGCCGAGTTCCTCGCTCATCCCAGGTTTGGTAACCACCTGGATAATTATTTGTACAAACTGCAAGCTGGCTCCCAGCGCCCTTCTTGTGACTGGCAGGTACAGAGAACACAGATGCTGGCAGGAAGCCAGCTCAAGCATGCCAAGACTGTTAATGGCACTGGGCACACCGGCTCCCTGGGGCTCTAAACCTAACATACCAGCACAGCAAGGCTTGGCTCTGGCCATGAGCACATGCAGAGGCAGGCAGGGCTGCCGGTGTGCCAGCACAGTGAGCACATGCAGCCGTACAGCTGCGCGTGTGCATCGGTGTTAGCATGATGGGCACAGCCGGGCACACGGCGCCGTGCGCACACGCGCGGCTCCGCAGGTGCACATGCCGTGTCTGCAGGGATGTGCTCACCCCACGGCACCCCCTGAGCACACCCGTGCTGTGTGCCAGCAGGACACATGTGCCGAGAGGGCCTGGCACACTGCAGCCCCCAGCCACTGCCACTTGCACCCAGCGGGGTGGTTTCCCACTCACAGGACTGCAAGGTGTTCCCCTCAGTGCCCTTCCCATGGATGCTGCCACCTTGCCAGGCCGGGATATTTCTTTGGGGGAGAAGAGTAGCCAGCAGACACCTTGGCAGAACAACAGCCATGGCCATAAGAAACAGCCTTGCACCAGTCTCTGGGCCCTGTGCTGGCCTAGGTGTCTCCATCACCCCCCTCTGGTTGCATCCACACTGGGGACATAATGGGGCAAACACCCTGGGGTGGGACATGGTGCTCTGCAAGGGGATGCAGAGGGAAGCACAGAGCATCAGTGAAATGAGCTGGGATGTATGAGAACGTTTGCGGAGCAGTGAGGTAGGGCGCAGGCGCTGGGGCATAGGGAGCCTGGCAGTGTGATGCACGGTGGGGGGGGTGGGATGTGCAGGGAATGGTGGCTCGGTGATGGGGACAATGCACAGGAAATTAGAGCGAGCAGCAGCCAGACACGCTGCGGGGGGAAGGGAGATGCTGTGCTCCACTGAGGGCTGCACGAAGGCGGGGGGAGGCTCTTCTGCTGAGCTGGGGCCAGCATGAGTACCAGCCACCTCTTTGCACATCTGAGACCTCCCTTTCCCATCCCCAGGACTAATATGTCCTGGTTTCCCCTGGCCCTTACTCCTGGGGCCCCATCCATGCCGACCCAGCTCCAGGGAATGGGGACCCTCTTAAAGCTAGCAGCCCTGATGCTTGGTGACCCTCTGCCTGGTGGCTCATCTGCTACCCTGGGCTCTCCCTGGGGAGAAGGCAGCAGGAAGGTGGGGAGCAGTCTGTCCCTTGCTTGCATTGCAATGGGCAGGGGGGTGGCACAGGGCTGTTAATTGGTACTGCCAAGCTGAGTAAGCCTGTGTGGTGGCAGTACCAGATGAACCCCATGGCTCTTGCAGGGATCATACTGCTCTGGGAGCAGGATGGGAATCCACCCAGGATCAGGGACAGGAATCCATCCAGAATCAGCTGGATTCATAGAGCACTCATCCAGCAAATGTTCTCTCCAGCAAATTCCAGATGGTGCAATACAAACAGGGTGCAGGTGAGCATAGGAATGCTGACTGAAGGCACTAACCTCCATGATACTTCACTGGTGCCATCATTCCCCTTTCTAGAGCATTATGAGGGCCAGACACCTGCACACAGCCTGGCGGGTGCACAGCACACACACACATACTGGCAGCACACTCGCAAGCACCTACATGCACACACACACCAGTCTGTGTGCAGCCACCCCATCTGCCTGTGTGAGCACTCAGTGTGCCATCCAAATGTGCGTGCAGACCATGCACACACACACCTGCACTCACACGTGCATGTAGCAATGTGCATACATCCCATCATATACCCCTGCTGCTTTTTGACACAAGGAGAGGGCACATGCTGCCACCACAACACGCTGCGGGATCCCTCAGCCGCCAAGCTGATCCTGCCTCTTGCCTGGCACTGCTTTTTTCTCTGGAGGGGACGGGGCATCCCTGCTCCGAGGGTCCAATTTCCACTGTAAATGTACTCATGGATGATTTATCCCCAGTTGTTCCTGTGCTAATGTTGTCTTTTAGCTGAAATAGCTCTCCTCCTCCCTGGCGTTTACCCTACTGATGTATTTATAGTGAGCACTCCGTTTCCCCACAGCCGGCGCTGTGCTGGGCATGAGGCGCTGTCCTCCCTTCACGGGTCTCCCGGGCTCTGCCTCCTTGGGAGCCCCGTGATACCTGTGATCCTCTTCCAGCCTGATTCCAGCACAGGCAGGTCCCTTGGGCCCCATGCAGGCATGGAAGCAAGTTCCCAGTCCTGCCAGAAATGCCTTCCTGGTTCCTCCGAGGATTGCTTTTGCCTCACCCGTGTCTGCATGCCCATTATGCGGCGGCTCACAGTGATGGACGCCCATGTTCAGATGGCTGCTTGCTTAATCCCTCTTCTCCCTGCTGTCCCCTCCCTGTCATTGTCCCGCAGTGTCTGATCTCCTGTCTTTCCCACAGACCTCCTCTTTCTCTGGTCCTGCACCCCTGACCATCACACTGCTCCCATGTCCCCTGGACACCGCTCAGCGCGGGGGTCTCTTTGTGCCGCGGCTGGCAGTGACCTGGAGACTGTCACTCATCGCAGCGGCTCCCTGTGAGTTTTGCCTAGCAGCACCCTTCCCCAGTCCCCTCCTCCTGCCAGCAGGAGTCCCTCTCAGGTGCTCGCTGGGCATGTCAAACCCTGGGAAAACATTATCATCACAGAAGTCAGGTTAACCCCCAAGTTATTTTAATCTAGCCTTCCAGTCCTCTTCCTCACACGTTTCCTGTGTCCTTGGCAGCAGCAGGGTGTGAATGCTGGACCCCAGACACTGCTCACCCAGGGGGTCTCCTGGGTTGCCCAGCCCCTGCCCTGGGACCCCCCAGCCCTGCAGCTCTCTCACAGCCTAGACCCTGGGTTGGCACAGCCTCCCTGGACCTCGCACGCTCCCCAGCCTCTCCTGTCACCGCGCACTGTGCACCCGGGTCCCCGCTTGGACTCTTCCTGTCGCCGGGACATCATTAGAAATGTTAATTATTTATTATCACTAAAAGCCCTTTTTGCTGCAGTGCTGTTCTCTGCCTATCTCTCTGCCCCGTGCTGCCTGTAACCGGATCCGCCTGTGTTTGCCTCCTGCCTCGCAGTCCCTGTCCCTGCTTTCCATCCTACCTGCAGGGACACAGGGGAGGGGGAGTGAGAGCCTTCCACCACCCCCTGCAGGACGTGGTCCTATGGGACGGGCTGGATTTGTCCCCCTGGGATCCCAGAGCCATGTCTGGTATGGAGATGCACCAGTAGCAGTGCCCAGCCCGGGGACTGCCCTGTCTCATGCCAGGAGAGAGGACAGGAAGACAGAGGAAGGACCTGGCTGCTGCTGTGATGGAGCCAGGAACCAAGAACAGTGATGTCCCTCCCCAGAAGCACTGGGATAGGGCTCTCTGGCCAAGGAATATCAGCAGGGTGGAGGCATCAGACTGTGCTGCAGCCCTCCCAGGCAGCATCCCTGGCAGGGAAAGAGCAAACAGGATGAGCTGAAACCTGGAGTGCTGTTGCAGCCAGCTTGGGGCAGCCAGCTGCTTCAGGAAAGCCATGCAGCTGCGGGGAGGCAGGGGAATGCCCAGCCTGCACAGCTCAGCCTCCTCTGCCAAGGCTCCTGAAAGATTTATCAGCTCCAAGTGGATCCCACTGATTAATCAATTAAAGCTTATCTAAAGCAGTGGAATTCCTTCCCATGGGGCAGGGCTGGCACTGGATGCAGCAACTCTGCCACAGCCAGCACTGGGTGAGATTGGGAGCTGCTTGGGGGTTGCAACATTCCTGAGCACTGCTGGGCAGAAATCACCTCCTGGCAGCATCTGTGCCTACTAGAGCCAGCCATGGCGCTCTGGTACCTTCTAGGGACTATGGCAGAACGGGTCATGACAGAGCGGGCTGTGACAGTGCCAATGGGAGCCAGCTCGAGTTGATATAAAACCCGGATCCCTCACGAGAGGCTTCTCCTTCCTATTCCGCCCACCTCCAAAAGGAGCTAGGCTATTCAGGTTAGCAAGCTCCCCAGCCGTGGTGCTGTCACCCCCTGCTGCTGCACAGTCCTGCTCAGAGTACTGGAAAGCAAGGCAGCAGCGGGCAGGAGACTACAGTGAAAGCTGTGGGAGAGACGCTGGGGGATGGCTCCCACGGGAGCGCAGGGAGGAGCACCCAGGCCGCTCCCGGAGCTGTATTGATTCCTGCAGCACAAGCACTGCCTTCTGTGCCTTTTCATTGTCGATGTGCAGGAGAACAAGGAGCGAGAGAACCTGGCTCCCCCGTCCACAGCCAGCCCACACTCCTAGGGGCCGTACCACTTCCCTGCCCGCCAGCCGCCGGCAGCACCAGTGTCTGCCCGCACCACCGCCTGCTTCCCTGCATTATACGGCACTGTCACGAGCTGCTGGGTCCCCAGGTGTTTTGTGCAATAATGCAAAGCAGATCTAATCCACTCTAGCCCCAAGCTCTCTGCAGTCCCCTCCCCACAGGCTGAGCGTGTTCCTTGGACAGGCAGGGCGGAGGGACTCAGGACTGTGGGTGCTCTGCGTGCCCCTGGCACAATGGAGCTGACAGGCGATTCCCCTGTTGTTCCTGCACACCCCCTGCTGTTCCCCAGGGCTTTTCTCTGCCAAATGCACTCTGTAAGCATTTGGTCTGCAGCAATAAATCAGAGGGATGCTCATACAAGCATGGGCCAGCTCTGCGCTCCCTGGGACCTGGGTGCAGCAAGGTGCTTGAGGCAATGCTCAGCCCCAGAATGTGGTTCATTAATTTCCTGTCTGCCCACAGCTTGGTAGGGTTCCAGGTGGCAGTTTTCTTAACTCCTTGGATTGTCTGGGTCCTTTAGGACTAGAGAGCAACCAGGGACCCTTGCGCACCCATGTGTGGTCCCAGAGGGTCCCCAGAACTGGCTGGCACCCTGGCAAGGAGCCAGGGAGGAGCAGCCAAAATCCCTGGCCCCTCTGGCACCCCTATGAGTGTGTTGAGGAAGCAAGTTCTCAGCTCCCTGAAAGCCCCAGGAGTCATAGGAGTTGACAGGCTCCCTGGTGGCTGGGAAGAGGCTCCAGGGCTCAGAGAGAGAAGGCTAGTCAGGGGGAGCTGAGGTTGCCCCATGCTGTCCTTCCCATCCCAAGGGCCAGGGTTCAAGCCAGTCGATGCTGTGCAAGCAGGAGCCGGATGCACAGCTCACTTGAGATCAGTCCCAGATCTGGGGCTGCCGACAGTTCTTTTCTCTCCCAGACTGCTCCTTTCAGCCTGCGCCTCCCCATGGCCTCAGCTGATGCAGCTGCAGATAAACCGACAAGGAGAGCCGGGCAGCAGCTCCCGACTTGCTGTACTGTCCCCTGGGAGGCACAGACATGGCAGCTTTAGCTCAAGACTCTTCAGAAGCAAGAACAATCCCAGCTATCAGCAGAGAGCGGCTGGCTGGTTCCCGGCATTCACTCCTGCTGTGTACACGACACAGGCGGTGCGTTCTTGGACCGAGGTTCTGGGGCCACTGATCCAGAGCCGTGGATACTGCAGCTCCCACTAGCACTGGGCTGAGTTCCTGGGACATGGCCGGGCTGGGGGCAGACCAGGCAGTAACAGTGAACCTCCCGTCCCAAAACTGGGAGCAGTGGGAGCTCAGTGCCACCCTGCTCTACGCAGAACTAGTCAGCCTTTAGGATGTGGGATCTTTATGCCTAGGAAGACTCCCAGGACACCTCAGACCACTCTAGTCCAGGAGAAGCTGAGCCATGGTCAAGTCAAACCCTACAGTACTATTCTGTAGTAGCTCAGACACCAGTTCAGGCGGGATGGCCTGACCCACCTGCCCATTCCTGGGGAGCATGGGGGGTGTTAGCAGTGCAATGGGTCTCTGTCCCCATGGGTGGCAGTCTGGAGGGTACCACCGTGTCCTTTGAGGGAAGCAGGAGCACAGACGCAGTGGCTCAGGCTGGAGAGGACATGAGATTATATTTCTAGTGGACAAAAAGAAGGGGGTTCTTCTGCAGCCCTCACCTTGCAGCGCTTGGGACTGTTTTACTGCTGCCATGGAAACTGCTGTGGAGCATCATTCTGTTGCACTGGCCAGGGTGACCAGGCCATGGCCGTTTCCAGCCTTCTTCGTACTCTCATACTTGGATTTACAGAGTGGGAGAGGCTGGATGCTGCCTACCAGTCACCATCCTTGGTCACTCTGGGGCTGTGATGGGATGGGGGCATCCCTGGGTAGGGCATCCAAGGAACAGAAGGGATGGAGAAACCAGGTAAGTGCTGGCAGGGGCTGTCTGGTGACATTCCCAGACAAACCCAGCTCCCATGCGGCCAGGGGGTCCATGCTGCTTGGCCTCCCACAAACATAAATCATTTTCTAATTTATAACATGAATAATTGATTTTGCCTCCATAGCTGGCGATAAATCTGCTGTGCGCACATGCATAAGAAAATAATAATAATGAAAGCGATCAGGATCTGCTGCCATCGATTACCTGTGAGAGGGAACATGGTCCCCTGTGTGCCACATGAGCCTGGGATAGGGGCTGCTCCCCAGGGGATGCTGTTTGGTCCTGCCTGACGTGAGCTTTCCTTTTCCACCTCTCTGAGCTGGGATGACAGGACCTATCCTAGTCTGAGCCCCTGGGGCTCAGACTGGGACCCACACTGGGCAGTCAGGAAGGACTGAGCCCTTCAGGGTATCCCAGACCTCAGGCATCAGCGGTCCCAGCCTTGTAACTGCATCTAAGGAGGGATAAGACGCTTGGCACAGCCCCATTCAGAGATGCCACGTGCGATGCCTCAGTGGCAACTTGCCACGGTGGCCCGTGACCGGTCCCCTGTCCCTCGGCAGCTTCACAGTCTAGAGGGAGCTGCGGAAGCCGCTCTGGCTCCCGGATGCCCGGTCCCGGCACGGGCAGGCAGCGCGTACGCCATGGGACTTTCCTCTTCTCTGGTACCCACACCATGAAGCTGGCTGGGAAACAGCTGGTTGGAAATCGCATCGGAGAGCTTCGGCTCAGTAGGAAGGAAGTCCTGGAGCGGGGAGAGGACAGAGAGCCGCTGCCCATCTTACTAACTAACTAACTAAACTAACCAGGGTGGCCGCACCAGCTTTCCCAAAGCCTTCGTAGCGCGGTGTCCCCACGTCTGCCCACCCCGTCACATCGAGCACCACGGCTCCCGCTCGGTGTGTGACAATGAACGGTAACGGGAGCCCTACGGCAGCCTCAGGGAGGCNCCATCCCAGCCACGGAGCCTCCTTCCTGCGGCTGCCTGGCGGTGCCGGGGAAGGAGAGAGCCCGCCGTGGCACCGTGCCCGCCCGCTGTGCCGTGCGGAGGACGGTGCGAGACGGCGGAAGCGGCGACCCCGAACCGTGAGCCCACGGCCGCGGGGAGGAGCGGCGAGCCGGGGCGG
>VYXF01001961.1:20158-39114 GCA_013397295.1 Polioptila caerulea
AAGTCCCACCTCCCCGGTCCGCTGGCAGGCAACCCCGGGATACCCGGATAACATGGCACGTTGCAGACCCCATAACTCTCCACAGGACAGAGTCACAGGGCGATGTGTCAGCCCCTGAGTGCTGGGGAGTTACACGGATTCCTGGGTGCTCGGTGTGCCAATCTGCCGTGCCTTGTAAAACAGGTGTCTGGTGCTCACAGCTACTGGACACTGTTTCTCATGGCTGCCTGCAGGCCCCTCGCATCCTCGTCCATCCTCCGCACCGCCTGCGAGGATTGTGAGTGCTGCCTGCTGTGGGGCTGTCACAGCCCTAGAGTGGCCCATGGCACGATGCTGGTGACCAGATACGCCTGTTGCACGTTTTGATTCGGTCGCCCCAGTCACTTGCTTTCTGGTGTAAGTGCACTGTAGGGCTCTGGGCCTTGCTTTTCAGGCCGTTTTTGCTCCCTGAGTAGCTACTTTGGGTTATTTTACCTTCATTTGCCCTGGCTTGGTCTTGATGTGTTTCCTGCTTAAATTTCTTGAATTCTTTCAACAACGTCTTCTCTGGATGGTGTTTACAACAGCTCACTGCTCGGTATCATCTGCCAATTTAATGACAATTCATTATTCAAGTAGAAGTTTGAGAGATGGTGTAAAACGAGACCTGAAGCTTGGCTAAGTTGGCTCTTGCTTGCCTCATCAAAAAGCTTTGCCCAGTGATTCTTCTGAAATGACTCCTCTGGCCAAGCCAGTGTCCATCATTCATTGTGTTGGTATGCAGGCTCCTTTAACTGCTAGTTTTGTTCTGCACTAGGGGTAGGAACAGGGTTTAGCCTGTTCTTAGCTCTAGTTTTGTTGTCCTTCCTTGCAGAGAAAATCAGTGCCTTGTTCACTCTACCCATCACTAGGGCCCTGATTTCTTCTTGGCACTGTGTCTCAACACATTAATAGGTTCATCTTCACACCGGCCAGGCTGGCTTCAGGCTGGCCAGGTCACTGTGTCTGTGTGGACATGGTGTTTTTGCTTTTCCTGCAGCTGTTTTTGCAAGCCCTCTGCCTCATTTGCATTTTTTCTGTTTAAAAACAGTGATTTTTCCCTTTTGAGTCATCTTTATTTTTGAGCCATCATTAATTTTCTCTCCTTCCTTGTTTATTAATAGATCTTTTCACTTTTGTGCTGATTCTGCCTTGGTATATTTGTAAAGTCCTTTGTATTCCCCTTAGCATTCTGGCTGTTAACTCTTTCTGCTGGTTTGTTGTCCCTTCCCTCTCCTCTGCCGCCCTGCAGTGTGAGGGGACACCACTGACTTGCAAATCATCTTCTGTCTGGAATGTTCCCCTTCTCTTGTTCCAGGTATCTCCTAAGAGGATCTATTCCAGGTGTCTCCTAAGAGTATGCAAATGAAAGGAACGATTGAAATCTCTCAGTGCCTTTGATGCTTTTGCCACCTCCTCGCATAGCCAGTGTTTGCTGTGGCTGCTGGAGAGCTCTTTCTCCTGGCAGCAGGGGACAGGACGTCTTAAAGCCCATGGGGCTGCAGGCAGGAGTTGGGTGGAATGCAGCTCTATGCTCCTTGAATGCTTTGCTTTGCCTTGTACCAGTGTCTGTGTTCATGCCTTTGCTCTGTCTCCACCAGGTATCCAGGTCATTTCCTGGCCCCGTTGCCCACTGTTGAGCCAGGTGGCCTGGGCTGGAGCTCTGTTGAGAGCAGGAGAGGTGCAGGGTAGCCAAAACCTCTGACAGTCCTTGCCCGGGCTGCCAGGGACTGGTGTTGTGCAGTGGGTAAGTGTGCCATGGCACGTGCCTGGCATGGGATGAGGCCTGCTAGTGGCAGGTTCCCCAGTGGAGCTGTTTAGAATCTCCTTGTACCTACCTTTTTATTAATCTTGTTATTGTAGTTATTTTTTTCCCCTTCAAAGAGCCCGATCTGCTGCAGGCTGTAAAAAGTGACATTGTGGTATGCGAGCTGCATGCCAAGGCTGCGTGAGGTCCCCCAAGGCTCCTGGTCCCCCTCCATTGCCATCCCTGTTCACTGTCAAGGCTTTAAACTTATCTACTCTATCGATGGGAATATGGATTGAGTGGAATTAGAAACCTTGAAGGCTAAAAATACAACTCCCTGCCAGGAAATGCAGCAGCCTGCTGAGAGGGTGCTGTGTGGCACTGAGACTTGTCCAGGAACTGGCATGCGAGCACCACAGCCCAGTGTCCATGCCTGTTCCCAGGTTCCCTGAGCAGGACTGGCTTGCTCTTTTTTGTGAGGTCCTTGTGTGGACAGGACAGGGAGAGGAATCAGGGAGAAAGCGCTGCCCATGTGTGTGCTGCAGGTGTTTGCTAGAGGAGAAACACAGGCTGGCACGTGACCGGGCAGCTCGCTGAAACCTCACAAACGCATGCCATGAGCACAAGCTCCTCATGAGCAGGGTGTTCCTGGGAACAGTGCAAGAGGAGCCTGTGCCTTCAGAGAGCTCTGGCTGCCTCCTGGCTGATGATCCAGCATCTTCCTGGCCCTGCTGGGCTATGTTGTGCTGGACTGGTGGGCTTTACACGCCAGAGAGCTGGGCAGCACTCCCATCACCACTTTTACCATGGTACCATGGCCTTTCACTACTTGGTGCCAGAGCGCTGAGTTGTTTTTCTAGACAGCTCCATAAAACAGGATAGCATCTGAGGCAGCATAGGCCTTTTTGGGGATGCACTGCCCATTGCTGACTGTCTGTGTGGGGCAAGCTTGGTCCCAGACTCTGGAAGTGGCAGGGCTGCCCTGCCTAGTGTAGTGTGAATGAGACCCAAAGCCAGGGCCATTGCTCTGTCTCCTGGAGCATGAAATCAGTCGGTGCTGACCCGTGGCTGTGGCATCGATGAAGTGTGTAATAGGGTGGGGGCAGGAGCTGTGCTGCCCTGTGGGGAAAAAACAAAGCGCTGCAGCATCCCTGCCGGTGTGGGTCAGCTACCACCTTGCCATGCCCAGGCTGCAGGAAGCAGCTCTTCCCCAGCAGTGTGTGGCAGGCAGAGGCAAAGCTGTGCAGGGAGAGGATGCTCCCAACACCAGCCGTCTGGCTAATGCTGTACCATCTGCTTTGGAGGGTGAGGCAAAGTGAATGGCAGGCTTTCAAGGAGCCCATAAATCCTGTGTGCAAAGGCTCTTGGAGGTGACATGGCATGTGCATGGAGCAATGCTGCTTATGGTTGCTCCCCGTGTTGGAAATCGTCAGGAAGGAGAGCCTGGGCAGATCATTGACCCCCAAAAGACATTCAGTGATGAGCCATGGCCTGGGACTCTGTGCTTGGCTGGGAAAAGTCCTTTAGTAGAACATGCTTCAGTGCACTTGGAAGCTATCTGTGGTTGGAGATGGTGGTGTAGGGGGTGCTTCCAGTGCCCCCTCCCCTCTGGCACTCAGGCTGCCACTCGGTGAGAAAATGTATAATGCCTCAGTGTTGAAAAATGACTAATCCAGTCCTTGGAAGGTTTGTAGGATACATTCCTTTCTTGCGGTCGATAAAGATAAAGGGGATCGTTCTGCCAGCGAATGTAGTGTATCAAAGAGGGAGAAAAAAATTACAAGAGCTACGGAGACAGAAAAATGATTGGGGAAAGGGATGCTGGGATGGTGCTCAGCATCACCATGACGCCCGTGCCTGCACCTCATGTTCCTGCCCACCTTCGCAGCATGAGGTGCAGGCACGGGCGCCATGGTCATGCTGGGAGTACTGCCCTGCTGGGCTTTTCCAGTGGTTTCCAGAGAGCCATCAGAGACTCATCCATCATGCCAAGGCAACGGTCTGTCCATCCATCAGGAAGAGGGGATGATGTCATGTGGCATGGGCAGCCCCAGCCACCTTCCAGCCAGTGGTTGGCCTCCCCTCGCCTTCCTGGCACCACTGCTGGCTGTTGGTGAGGGGCCACGGAGAGCGTTTGAGCCTCGGTCAGGGGCTGTGTGCAGGGAAGGCTAATGTACCGGAGGTGCCTCGGAAATGGGAGCCTTGGATGGGTTCCTGGCCCTATTGATCTGTTGGCAGTTTATGCATCCTGACATTCATAATCTCGGTCGGCGCTGATGGTCCAGATTAATGGGCCCAGGGGCTGTCCATCCGTCACTTCACATTAATTACTGAAGAGGTGTTTTTCCAGTGATTTACCTGACAGCGGCCTGTGATGAATCCCCCTAAACGAAGTGGGCAGTGATTAATCATGGGGCCCCAGCCCAGCCCCACTCTGCCTTCCCCTCAACCACAGTGCAGCCCTGCACACCATCCGTCTCCATAAACCCTGTTTGATGCATATTTATAGGGGCAGGGGGGCCTGTCCGCTTGTGGCGTGCTTGCTTCTGCCAAAGATGATGGAAATAAATCTCTGTCGGGACAGGGCTGCAGGTGAGCAGGGCTGCAGCATGCCATGGTCCTGTGCCAGGGTATCCCTGCGCTGGGGTTTGTTTTCTGTTGTTCTGTGACTGCCTCAGGCTTCACTGTGGTTTTTGATGCCTGGGTAGCGCATGGTCTCAGTGTTCTGCTTCAGCTGCAGACACCGTTCCCTTGGGCTTGAGGGTCCCAGGTAGTGCTGCCAGAGCAGAGTAGGTGCCTCAGTGATTCTGTCAGGATTTCCCTGCTTCCCCCAAGCCGGATGTGCCCCACCAAAGGCTGTAGGGCTGTGAGGTGCTCCAGGCCCTAAACCTGTCTGTAGATACACTGCTGTGGGGCACTGTTGGGGCTCCACAATCCATCACTGTGTGCCAGCTGCTGAGGGAGCAAGGGTGGGTGCTGGGACCCCGACTCAGTGACCTGGGCAGGGGCTGCCCACTGTGCACTCAGCTGTGGGGCTGCTGGGCTGCAGGCGGGACAGTGACGCTGTTCTCTCCTTGGCAGGCAGTGGTGGCACCATGCAGCAGGAGGCAGAGGGCAGCCGGGTGCGCCGCAGGAAGCCCGACATGGCCCTGTACGTGCCCAAAGCACGGCGGGAGAGAGAGGCACAAGCGGCCGGCGACACTCGGGTTGGGCACCGCCGGGAGCCTGAGAACCACCACCAGGAGCCTGAGAACCACCGCCTGGGGCTGGGCACTGGCTGGACCAGCAGCGAGGGGCAGAGGCAAAGCCACCGTGCCAGAACGCAGGCAGGCAGAGTGGCAAGGAGGGAGAACAAGGTGGATGCTGGCCCAAAGGAGCTGCGGACAGCCTCTGCCAGGCACAGCCATAGGACGAGAGGCAGCTGCCCTATTGCACTGGAAAGCCTGGAGGCATCACCCAGCCTGTGTGAGCCATGCCCAGATCCAGCTGTTGCTCAGCCCTGGGACAGGCAGGACAAAGTGTCTCATGAAGAACGTGGAGAGCTCAGCCATGGCCACAGGATGATAAGGACTGAGCCTGACCTTCCATCCTCACAGAGTGCCCAGGCTGGGGCTGTGAAGGCTACCCTTGAGCCTGGGCATGACCCCACTAGCCTAACACTCGCTGCTAGTCCAACACTGGTTTGCCAGACAGGCTTGAGTGGCATGTTGGAGCACCTGGGGGACAGCACCATAGATCCATCTGGGACCCTCTCCCAAAGCCTGGCAGAGGCTGCCCTGCAGTCAGCAGGGGTGGGCAACCATGGCAGGGTGCCCCAGTTGGTGGGGGAGACAGTGGGTCTGAAAGCCTGGGAGGAGGAGAGGGAGGAGGAGAGCCTTGCTCTGGCAGAGCAGAGCAAGGGTTGTACCACTGGGGTACCAGAGGAAGAGGAGACGTGGGGAGGCAAGGCTGAGCTTCCTGGGGAGAGCACCTTGTGTGCACCAGGAGCCAGCTGTGAACCTGTGATCTTGAGGGGTAGCATGGGGGATATTGCAGTACTCCCAGCGGGGAACACTCCACAGCAGGACATGGACAGCCCATCCCAGCTCCTGCCTGTCATGGAGGAGGGCACTGCTGGTGCTGGGGATCCCAGTGGGGAGGGTAACGTGGTGCCCTCTATAGAGGAAGCAGGCAGCACTTCTGCCTGCACAGATAGCAGTGCTGGGGCTGAGAGCAGCCCGTGGGAGGGAGCACCTGTGGAAAGTTGTGAGCTCCCACCACCCCTAGAGCTGCTGTGCCGTGGCATGGAGGGGATCTCACCTGCATCCTGGGCCAAGGAGCTGGCAAGGCCAGATGAGGATGTGGACTCACTGCAGAAGCACCAGGAGGCTGAGGTAGAAGAGAGAGGTCTCCACAGCAACTCCCCTAAGGAAGGACCGACCAGTGCCAGTGCTGAAATCCTGAGCCAGACCAGCCCAAATGCTGAGGAGAGCTGGGAATTGCTGTTCAATGATGATGGGGACTGCCTGGACCCACGCCTGCTGGAGGAGGTATTTCCTGCTAGCCAGTGTTTGTGGGGATTGGCAGGGACGGTGACTGGTGCCCGCTGGGATGTGGGGGATGACTGTTCCTGTGTTCTCTGGGGTGAGTGCGTGGAGTGGGTGGGCTGTACCAAGGAAGGGCATAGTCAGCCTAGCTGGCTCTTAGAGCCAGCCTTCCCCTGTGGTGCCAAAACACCTGGGATCTCCATCTTCTCCTATCTGTTCCATGCCATCCAGTGTTGCTGGGGAAGGCTGGGGTGATGGTCTCTCTGTAGTACATAAAGTGTGCTCAGTAAAACCTGCTGAAGTGCTGTAAACTGCAACTGCACCCACATGAAACCAGGGCTAGTGATAAAGAAATGGGCTGAGATGTATGGGATCCCATTGAAACAGCAACAGGATGTTTTCTTGAAACTATGGCTTCTTAATCAGCTGTGGCTCATTGCCATTCCCTCCTGCACACATGCTGCTGAATTTACTACAGTTGGCTGCTTAGTGCCAGGACCCACACAGTTTTGTTGCCATTCACAAGGAAAGCTCAGCTCCTGCAGCAAGGCTGGATATCCCTTATTGCATTTTAAATCAGTAATGTCAAACTGGTAATTTTCCAAATGATCTTAATTTACCTGAAGAAAAAAACAACGTTAATATTTTTACATCCAGCGTCTGCCTAACCTGGCTGGGAGCAGGGTGTGAAGTGGCGAGTGGTGCCTTGATAACAGCATCTGTGAAGGGATCAGATTAACTCAGGAGCACTCTTACTGAGGGGCACAGATCCCACCTTGTCTACAAGGCCTTGCTTGGGTTGATGTGTCCTCTTGGAGCCTGGCATGGTGCTGAGGTGGTGGGACACAGAGGGCTCGCTTTTGGGCGGTTGTGGAAGGGTGTTGGGTATTCTCAGCCTTGCCTGCCTGTGCTCCCCTGAGCCACTGCCCCTCACCCTCCAGACCGGAGGTCGTGGTGAGTGCTGGTGCAAGGAGGAGAGCACTGCTGCTCTGAGGCAGCTGGTGCAGGTGGCATTTGCTTTCTGTGGGCTGATGCCATGGGCATGGCTTCATCCTCAGGGGAGGAAGGTCAGGGAGGATCCCTGTTATGGTGCAGCCATAGGATGCTGTGGGCAAGGTTGTGCTGTGCTGTGCAGTACAGATTCTCACTCCAGGGAGTATCTGTATTGGCTCCCCTATGCACAAGCTCTGAGACAAGTTTGAGCTTTCCAGGGAGCTTCCCAAAATGGGTGAAAAAGAACTTGAAATAGGAATTTATCTAAAGTTGCCATCTTTGTCCTTTTCAGATTCCCACATGGCACCTCGTGCTTTCTGAGCCCTCTGAGCTCCCAGCAGGTGGATGTAGCTGCGTGGGGAGGGTGCAGGCTCTTGGGAAGATGGAGCTGTTGTTAATTAACAAAAAGAACAAGAAAATTAGTAACATCATCCTCATAACCCAATCCTTATGCAATGCAGATAGCTGGTAGAGAGCAGATTTATGATGTTCTGTGTGCAGGAGAGATTTCTGATAGCGGATGGCTCTTTAATCTAGCAGGAAAAAAACACCATAGTGAGCACCATTGGCTGGAGGCTGAAGCCAGACAAATTCAGAGTAGAAATGTGTTTGAACACAGAGCAATTAAGCACTGTGACCGTTTCCTTGCGGGCCCTGTGGACTCTCCATCAGGCAGTGTGGCATGGCAGGGGCCACGGTGCGCGCCCGCCCAGGGCTGTGGTGTAAGTGAGCAGCCACAAACCCCTCTGACCTGCTCCTAAGAGATCAGCGAGATGGGATGGACAGGCTTCATTTTCCCTGTCATCTGTCTGTCCATCCATCAGCGAACCCTCCCGAGGATGCCTGCCAGAGCTGGGGACCGTGCCATGGCTCCCACTCCCTGTCCCGCCCCACGGCTGGGAGCTGCTGGCACGCTGTGTGCTGGGCTGGCAGTGCCGGGGGACCTGTTGAGCTGGGCCTGCCCTGTGGCTGAGCCCTGCTGCCAGACGGCTCCTGTCCTTCCTGCCCTGCCACACTTGGTGATTTGTGAAGGTCAGGGGCTGCTCCGGCACTCTGTGCTCCTGCTCTCTAATCATCTTCCCGGTGCCTGGCACTACCTGAGTGCTCTGCTCCCTCAAGCAGCACCGCAGGGCTTTATCCTGCCTGGGAATGGCTCCCTTGCTTTCCCCGAGTGGGTGCAGGGTGCCTGATGAGTGCTGCCCTGCATGGGGCTGGTGGCAGGGCAGGAGGCCCTGCTGGCAGTGCTGGCTTGTCCCGTGAGCTCCATAACTCAGCTCTACCCTCCGCCGGCATCCAACCGCTATGGCAGCACCCCCTTTACCTGCCGTGAATCCATCTTCCCCATAAAATTGTCAGAATGAGCACTTTTTATCGACTGAGCTGGCTGGGATTTATGGACTCTAACCTTGCAGTCGTGGTGTGCTCTGCTATGATTGCTTAGGGGATCAGAGTGGGAACCTGCCTGGGTTATGTACCCATTTCTTGGCATCATGCCAGCCCCATGCTCCAGGCGGAACAGGGGAGCTTTTGGACTGCACCTGGCCTGGTGTCTCAGCTGAAGCAGGGCAGTGATCCCCTTGGCCACTGGCAGGGCATGGTTTGGAAAGCAAGGATTGAGCAGGCGATGCAGGGTGGCCCACTGGGCAGAAAGTGCTGCAGGGGGACCAACTGGCACTGGTGATGCTATGGGACAGAGGGAAATAGGGGCTGGCTGCACCCCTGTGTTGTGGCAGCAGGAGGCTGCTGCTCGTATTTTAAAATAAGTTTTGAAAAATGTGCAAGGTAGAAAAGGTCTACAGCCATCATCTTTTAGGGTTGGAGAAAGTGCCCTACTGTGAGGTACTAAAGGTGCACAACCCATTTTATCAAGAAGAAGATTGAGAAGGGACTTGATTAACATTAGTAAGTGCTGTGATGGGGAGGAGACCAGGGACTGAGGGGTTTTTAATCTGGAAGAGAGGCAGAACAAGAACTGCTGGCTGCAAAGTGAAGTCAGACAAATTCAAATGAGAGATAAACCATAAATTTTTACATGCACAGGTGATTAACCAGCAGAACTTGCTCCTCAGTGGAGCACTGTCTTTTTCATCTTGGCATCTGGGGTGCTGATAGGCTGCTCTGGTGCATGTGCTGCAGCCAGGGCGTGCTGAGCCTGCTGCTTCCATGTGGCAGAGAGACATCAATCTTTCCTCCTGGCATTACTATCCTGCTCCTTGTTCTTCCCCAAAGGTATTTCAGGTCATCACATCACTGTGGAAGGAGGGGTGCGCTTGGAGGTGCATGTGCTGTTTCACCCCTGCCATTCCTACCATGTCCCTGACCTGGCCACAGAGCGTGGCAAGTGAAGGGATGCTGGTAATGGGAAAAGCAAGTGCATGGTGTGAGAATTCTGGGTGATAACTCCTAATTCTCAATGCCATGAATCCATCTGCAGTGCTGGGGTGGGGTGCAGGGGCCTGGATAACCTTCTGGGGAGCACTTGCCACAGATTGGGAACTGCTGTGGGGTAGATGGGCATGATTTGCTCACTGCTGTGCCTCTGCTACTGCTGCAGCTCTCAGGGGGTGAGAAGCACCAGGAGAGCCGGCAGTCACCCCGCTTCAACTACTATGGGGCTGAACCTGCTGCACCAGACATCAGCGATGATGAGCTGCCCCACGTCATCGAGATCTATGATTTCCCTGCGGATTTCCGCACCGAGGATCTGATGCGTGTCTTCTGCAGCTATCAGTAAGTCTGCCAGCACTCTGTCCCTGCTGCTGGGGTTCCCTGCCTGTGCTCTGCTCCAGATGGCTGCCCATCAGGTGCCGATGCCTCGCTGACCTTCCCTCTCTTTGGCAGGAAAAAAGGCTTTGATATTAAGTGGGTGGATGATACGCACGCCCTGGGCATCTTCTCCAGCCCCATAACAGGTACTGCTCCTGGTTCAGCTGGGGATGGGCAGAGAGGAGGCATCCCTCTCCCGCAGCCAGACCCTGGGCATGGGGCTGACCCTGCACGTGGACATGCTGCTCTTTTCCTGCAGCACGAGATGCCCTCAGCACCAAGCACCTGATGGTGAAGACACGCCCACTCTCCCAGGGCACCCGAGCCTCTAAAGCCAAAGCCAGGGCATATGCTGGTGAGTGGTGCTGCCCTGTGCCAGCTTGTGCCATCATGCTTGTGCTGCAACATCATCCTGATAACTGGGGAGGGTTGGGGCAACCAGCATGGCTCCACAGCTGCGCTGGCTGCCCTGTCCCTCCCTGAATGCCCCACTAATGTCCCCCATCTTCACAGAGTACTTGCAGCCAGCCAAGGAGCGCCCTGAAACATCAGCTGTCCTGGCCAGGCGGCTGGTGATTGGTGCCCTGGGAGTACGGAGCAACCAGACACCAGCCCAGCGAGATGCCGAGCGGAGAAAGCTGCAAGAAGCTCAAGGTGAGTTTTGGATGCCTGGAGGGGCTGCTGTGTAGGGGGGCCTTCCTCATGCATGCTCCTTCACACAGGGTGCTGGGTGAGAGGGGGCTGCACCAGGGTAGACTCCAGCCACCTCCGCAGGGAGGTGAGGTGGTGGGGATGTGGCACTGACCCTGTTGTCTCTGCAGAGAGGAAGCGCCTGGAGAACAAGCAACGGGAGGATGCCTGGGAGGGCCGAGACTGAGCCAGGAGGCTGCACTTTCAGCCCATGTCCCTCTCTGCAGGCAGGCAGAGCACTCTGCATCTCAGAGCTGGGACAGACTCTGCACTGCATCCAAAAGTGCTGGGCTGCTTCGCCAAAAGGGCTGAGCAGTGTGCGGGCTGGTTGGTGCTGTGGGTTTGCTGTTGCTGTCAGGCAGCACTGCCCACCCTGCCCAGGGCAGAACCCCCAGGGCTGCCAGCCACAGCAGAAGCAACAGCAGGATGCAGGGAGCTCGGCAGAGAGCATGGGGGGCTGTGTGGGGCGGCCCTTGCCACCTGGCGGGGCCCTGTGAGTGAGAGTTTCTGTCCTTTATTTTGCTAATAAATGCCATTTATTTTATTTGCTTGCCTGGGTGGTGGCTCCCCGTTCCCTTCATACCGGGGGAGGGTGTGTGTGCCGGGGGCAGCTGCGCATGGTCCACACTGCTGTGGGGATGTCCACCCCTCCCAGGTGCTGGGTGTCCCCAAGTGGGTGTGGGGGATGTGCAGGCAGGAGGGATCGGGCAGGACGGCAGGCAGGAATGTGCTGGCAGGGACCCTGTTTACTTCCGTGGAGCAGCTGCAGCCCTGAACAGCAGGGCCCTTGTCAGAGCATGGGCAGGGCCATGTTCCTGGCCCCACACGGGGCTGTGATGTGGCCACGCTGCCGGCCACAGCAGGCTGGGGGCTTCCTGCCCTGCCCCCGGGCGGAGGCTGGCACCTGGGATCTGCCTTTGGCTCTGCTTTGCATCATCTCTCAGCACCTGAAAAGCAGCCCTGTGTGTCCCAGCACTCCCACGCAGTAGTTCTGCAGACTCTGAGGTTTTAGGGCCTTTCACAGGAGGTGAGGATGGGGATGATGCTTTTCTGCCACCACTGCCAGCAGTTTGCATGCTTTTGGTGGCTGAAGAGCTCATGTGGCTGCCCTGTGTCCCCTGGCTGTCCCCCAGCTTGGCAGCAGTGGAGCTGGTCATGACCCTGTGGTGGTGGCTGCCTGCCCCTGCACCATCCGGCAGCGCTGCCAGCTGGGAGCCATCTCGGCTGCCGTTCCCGGATGCTCGTGGCTTGGACGGTGGAAATTCCAGGGCTCAAAGCTGCTCTCATGTGGAAAACATCTTCCTCGCCGTCCGGCATCCCTCAAAGCCCAGCCCTGGCCGAGTGAGCCTCCACCAGCACGTGCCTTGCCACGGTCTCTGGCCTCGGGCCCCTCCAGTGCATCACCACCGTTCCCAGCAGCGACTCCACGTGCAGGCACCATCACGTGTGGGTGAAGCCTGACTTGTCCTGGGCCAAGGTGGGTGCTGACAGCCCCCCACCCTGGGGTGGTGCCAGCCAGTGAGGCAGGGATGGACATAGGTGTGCAAGGAGAGAGGTGGCACTGCCCTGTGGCTGGCAATCTGGGGAACAGACAGTATAGAGTGTGTTGGTGACATTCCCTTTTATTTCCTGTTGTAAGAAAAAAAGATAGAAACCACGGGAGGTACGAAACAGAGAGCAAGGGCATAGTGTACCCTGTGTCCCCACACTGTGCCCAGGAGCAAGGGCTTTGAGGGACAGAGTGGCCCTACCACAGCTCCCATGCTGAGGAAGCTGCCAGGAGAGCCTGGGAAAGCCCAGCATGTCAGCTGCAGACACAGTGGCTGCTGGGCTGGCTGCCAGCCCATGCTGCCAGAGAGCTGGCTGGGTCTTTTTGCATGCACAGGGTTAGCCAGTTCAGGCCAGGGTGCCCTGGCCCATGGGGACCACTGATGGCAAGCCAGAGCTGCTGCCAGCCACATGCAGACAGCCAGGGAGTTGGTGGCCCTGGGTGGCTCATGGGGAACACTGCCTGGCTGGGGACACATTGCCTAGACCAAGTTGTTCCCAGCTGGGGACTGGCTTCACGATCCTCATGGGAAAGAGTGCAGGGAACGGAGGAGGAGGTGATAGTGGGATACATAAGGGAGTACCCCCTCTCCCACAGCACAGCACCCTACTCCCAGCCCACAGAACCTTTATTGAAGACAGGACTGGTGCATGGGTAGCCACGGACTGCCCTGAGTCTGCTGGAGTATGGTGGGCTGGGCAGGCTGAGGTAGTTGTCCTGGGGGGCCCTGGGGCTGTGGAGGTGGGGGCTGCTGTGGTACTTGGGCCACTCTTTCAAGTCCTGCTGGCAGCACGGGACTGGGCATCCCCAGGCACTCCCTGCCGGCCCTGGCACTCATCTCCATCCTCTGCAGCAGCACCAATAAATACAAAAGTCTGCAAGTCCCTGAGCTCAGTCCAGTGCTGCCAGGGCACAGGGGCTGGGGTGTGGGAGTCAGACTCTCCTGTGGCGCTGCTGGGACCATGCCAATGCCAAGGGTTCACACGAGGTTGTTCGCCAGGCGCTCCCGTCTCTCCAGGTCGCTCACCACATCGGCACCGTAGGCATCACCTGGGGAGAGTGATGTTGTGGGGGTGGGTGTGTGTGTAGGGGCACAAAAAACCTGTGGCACCCAGACTCATCACTTCCCTCACCCTGCCTGCTATAGCCCCTATGCTCCCATCCCTCCTTACTTGTGTGGCAGCCGTGCATCCAGACACGCTGCCCATCATACTTGCACTGGCACCTCATCACGTTGTTGGAGAAGTCCGACTCAGCCACCTCATGCTTGGGGTTCACGACCACCTGGGGAGGGCAAGGGGCAGGGCTAGGAGCTCCTCTGCTATGCCCTGGCCAGGCAGGGCTGTGGAATGCACAGCAGGGTACAGAGCAGCACCCTGATGTGCAAGGTGAGGGATGCTGTGGTGCTCATGGAGGGGACCCCCTAGCCCTGAGATCTGGTAGCTTGGTGTCCCCCACCCCTCCATCCCCATACCTGGAAGGTGTAGCTGCCTGGTGGCACATCGGTGATGTCAATCCACTGGCAGTCGATGTCATGGCGGTAGGTGTCCCAGCACCCCACACTCACCCCCTGCTCACCAAAGTTGGCACAGGCGAAGCGTCGCTGAAGACCTGCAGCAAGGAGGGGAGGTGAGGGAGGCAGAGACAGAGCCCCTTTGAGGAGCAGAGTGGGGGCCCACTGTCAGCCCTGCAGCTAGCACCTACCTTCGGGACAGTTGGTGTCTTCCAGGCAAAAGCTGGCCTTGTGCCCCTCGGCCACCTTGGAACCATTGAGCGTCAGCAGATCATAGTGGGTAAAGACCTCGATGCTGTGGAAGTGTCTGTGGGGACAGGGGCTGAGCACAGGACCAGTGCCTGGCCAGGGAGCATGTGGCTGGTCCGGGAAACCCCGGCAGAACTTCTGGCAGGGCAGCACCCAGGGACTCAGCAAATTACAACCCTGAAGCCAAATAAAGCCGTAATGACAGTTCTGGCTCAGACGCTGTTAATTACCCCGGGAGGGACAGCCTCTCGGGGACGGGTGCCACCATGCCCTGCCTGGCCCAGGAAGGGGGCAGCTCCCTGCCAGCCCCTGCCTATGGGCCACTCACCGGTGGCACTGGTGCCAAGTCCAGGCATGACGCCCCATCCTCGGTCGGAAATCGGCTCTTCCCAGGTTGTGGATCTGGGAGGAGAAGCGAAGGAGGCGGCGGTGGCCATAGGGCCACTGCATGTTGTCAGCAGAACGGGAGAGGCAGCGCTCCTCATGGGCACAGTACAGCAGCCCCAGGGGCCGGTCCTCCAGGTAGGCTGTCTCCTGCACCAGCTGGGCATTCATCACCAGGTCTGGGGCGTCTGGCATGGAGGGGAGCAGCAGGGATTGAGAAGGTGATCCCCACCCTGCATAGCACCCCCTACTCTCCTACAGGAGACGTGGAGTCCCCCCTCCCAGCAGTACCCCCTGAGCTCCTGCTACTCACGGGCAGTGCAGGTGACCCCTGCTGAGAAGCGTCCCCCGCCGCTGGGGCAGTGGACAGGGCCATGGCGCTGGCACTGCTGGAGGGCCAGCTCGGTGCCGGCACAGCGCACCCCGCTCATCACAACCCGGGTGGCATCGGGGCTGCCTGCCCAGTACCACGTCTCCTGAACAGAGGAGGAGCACAGTGCTTGGAACAGTCCTTGCAGCCCTTGCCAGCACCCACCTGCCTCCCCTGCCTCCTCTCCTGCGCTAACATAGCCACCAGGATCTGTGCCCCCACTGTCCCATCGCACAGCCCCTGGCCACACCATGCCCCCATTTATCTGTCCTGCAGGACCCTTGCAGTTCTGGCCCCAGGTTGGTACCCCACTCACCTGGAGGGCATGGCTGGCAAAGCCCAGCCCCAGCTGCCTGCAGACCACCATGGCCTCGTTCAGGCCCCACTGTGCACCGCACACTGCACCCCACTGCAGCTGCCCCTGCACTGGCACCAGCACCTCCACCACGCCTTCCTCGGGGTTGCGGCCCCCGGCCAGCCGCACCTGTTGGCAGAGAGGGGCTGAGCTGGAATGTAGCGCAGACCCCCAGCTCTCCCACCTCATGCTGCAATGGGACAAGCAGCCCCCCACATCCAGCTGAACATTTCCCTCATTTTCTTCTTCCTCCTTTCCTCCCTACAAGACCAATTTTGCCACCAGATCATCCTGCAGAACCCCATCAGGGTGCTGCTCTGTGTCCCCCCATCCCCTGGGTCACCCCAGGGCTGCTCTGAGCATCCACACTGGGCATAGAGCTTGAGGAGCAGGGGCTGTGCAGAAGGGCTGAGGTTCAACAGGCTCTGGGAAGGAGGCAGGGGCTCACCTGGCTCTTGAAGTCCATGTAGGGCATGTGGCAGCGGACAGCAGCATCAGCCTCATGCCGACACCCGTTCTGCTCAGCATCCTGGAAGCTACACTCACCCAGGGAGCGCTCATGGCCAGTGCACCGTACATTGCTCATATGGATGGGCCCCAAACCTAAAGCACAGGAAGGATCAGTGCTCCCTGCTCCGTGACCATCCTCTAGCAGGACCCTCATCCTCCTTCCCCTAGTCTGGGCATTCTCTATGGGAATGGGGCTGCCCATGGCAGGAGCAGACAAGCTAACTTCATCCCAAGACAGGCTGAAGTTGCGCGAGCATCCCAGGATTCTCCAGCAGGACACATTAAACCAGTTGATTTCCCTATCATACCCCTTCAAGCCCAGAGGTTTCCCAGGTCCATGCTGTAACACCTGCCTCACCTTGTCCCATCCGGGCTCCCACCAGGGCCTGCTTTGCTGTCCCGTAGCCCAGCTGCCGGCATACCACACTGGCTGCAGCCAGGTCCCAGTGCTTGTCACACACAGTGCCCCACTGCCCGTGGCGCAGCACCTCCACCCGGCCCTCACCAGCATGGGTGCCTGCTCGCAGCCGCACTGGGAGCACCTGGGTACAGGGAGCAGCCAGTCAGCAACCCCAGGACACAGCCAGCCACCTCCTCAAGTGCAAATGGGGTGGCTGAGTGCTGCTCAGCTCTGGGACTCTCTATCGCTGGGAGAGGGTACGGAACTCTGCAAGGGCTCACCTTTCCTGGAGTGGTCTTGTTCTTGCCCTTGCCCTTGCCCGTGCCCTTCTGGAAGGCAGGGCCAGGGAGACAGCTGACGATGGCGTGCATGCCGTGGGGGCAGGCGTGCTGGCGAGGGACTGGTGGGGCCACCTGCATAGGGCAGCGGGCCAGGTGGGGCTCTGAGCCCTGACACTGCACCTTGTGTACCCAGAAGCTGTTCTTCTGGCTGAGGGTCTTCAGGCTGCCGAGGAAGAGGAGCAGGGCCAGGGTCAGCTTGGGTGCCAGAGACTCTCCCCCACCCAGTGCTCATAATGGGTGCCCATTCAAGGTGCCCTGCCCACCACACCCAAAGCTGAGTCCTACCTGGAGTTGGGGTCCTTCAGCTTCCTGTTCCAGAGCTTTCTGTGGGTATACAGAGCCGGGAGGTGAGGGAGCTTGCTGACACTCCCAACGCTGAACCCCCTGCCCCACCATTTCTGCTCTCTCCCCAGCAGGAGATGGAGACCCCAGGGTACATCATGTTCTCTCCCCACTGGCAATTACTGTGCCAAGCCCGTCTGTACCGTGTGTCCCAGCGGGACTGTGTGACTCCTGGCACTGGTAGGGGCTCATTATAGGCTGTATTTATAGTCCCAGGCTGAGACAGGGTGGGAGGGACTAAGGGACACTTGTCTTTCCTCTCCTTTCTCCCACGTTTTGCTAGCCATGATGGTGACCATCCCCAAAGACCTCTGGATGCTGTTGAGCACAACTCTGACCCTTGTCAAAGGCCCAAGAAGGGGATCCAAGCATGGCCAGGCCATACCAGCATATCACACACCCACCCATAAGTGCAGTCATTCTCTGACCACCCCTCCAGTCTGTTGTTCCCACAGTGTGTCTAGCCAGGTGCCTGCCCCCCATGCCCAGGTGCAGTGCATGTCTCTCACATCCCTACCGGTAGAAGTTGGTGTTGATGTGCTTTTCCCGGGGGAAGCCCAGCATCCCGCAGACCACACGGCTGTTGTTCCTGGTCCAGTTGGCATCACACACCTGCCTCCAGCGCCCATCATGCTTGACCTCCACAGCACCCTCCGTCACTGGCATGCTCAGCTTGGCCCGTGCCAGGATGGGCTTGAGCCGCACCTCCTCCAGGGTTAGTCCCGACACCTGCCACGGTGGGTATGGGGTGAGTTTGGGGCTCCAGCATCGAGGGCAGGGGGTTCAGAAAAGAGGCCGGGGGAAGGGTTAGTGGGACCTGCTCCAGTCGCCCTGGTGTGCCCTGGTGCACCCTGGTGAATGCCATGGGCTCCCACTCACCTCTCCCAGGTGACCAGAGGTGGTAGCTTGTGGGGAATTGCCAGGCAGGCGCTGTCCTGAGCACACCACACCAGCATCCTCGCCATGGTGGCAGTCACTGATGCCCCAGCCGTTGTGGACACACTCTGCCAGGGAGCCTTCACTGCCCCCACACCTCACGTTGTCCAGCCAGATGGGGCCTGGGGACACAGCATCATAGGCCCCATCCAGTGTGTCCCGCAAGCTGTCTGCACCCACAGCCCTGTGGGGAGGCTCCGACAGCCAGCGGGAAGCACACTGCCCTCGTCAGGATCCCCTGCCCGCCATCCCCCACCTGCCCCCTACCTTCCCCTTGGCCGTAGGTGGCACTGTGGGTCCAGGTGATGGCTGCGGTGTAACCCAGCTGTCGGCAGGCAACGGTGGCCGCATGGAAGTCGAAGCCGTCATCGCACACGGTGCCCCAGCGCCCGTGGTACAGCACCTCCAGCCGGCCCTCTCCAGCTGGCCCCCGTGGTCCCCCCAGCCGAAGCTGAACCGGGGCCAGCTCCTGCCTGCCGGGGGCCACCAAGCACAGCAGCAGCACCAGCAGGACGTGACTTGTGCCAGTTGGCATCACCATCATGGTTCTGCGTGTGGGGTGCCTGGGGACAGCCCAACAATGAGTCCTTGAGGAGCATGGCAGAGTGGGGGTGCAGCTGCAGCCCCTCTGTGCCCCAGGAGTAGGGTAATGGTGAAGGGATATCATGCCCTCTTGTACGGTGGTGACATCCCTGTCCCTGTGCAGTGTGGGTTGCATGGGCTAGTCCCTGCCATATTCACAGCATACCCCAGCCCTACACTTTTCACCAGGTCACCCAGCACTGACACAGCCCTCCCAGGCACCGGCAGCCATGGGCAGCCCCAGGAACATTGCCCTGTGCTCTTGTTGCTTCCTGTCTGCCCCATGCTTCGGGACATGGGTGATGGGGCCCCACAGAGCTCCCTTTTATCCACCTGGATTCTCTGCTGAACATCAGGTTCAGTAGATTCCTCCCTATCTTGCACACAATCCTGTCCCCATCACCTCACCTCTTCCCCTGCACCCTCATTCAGAGCCCTGGTGGGATTGCTGACCCCCCCTCCAGGTGCCCAGATCTCCCCTCCCGGGGCCGCCCCCGGCACTCACCCTGGCAAGGGATGGCGACGCCGCAGCGGTGCGGGGCAGGCGGTGGCGAGGGACGCGGTGGCGGCGAGGGGACGCCGCGGTAGCGCTCGTGGCAGTGGATCCCGCAGCTCCTGCCTCCCGCCGGGCACCGCCTGCAGCCGCTTTTATGGTGAGGCGGGGTGGGCCGACCCGGAGGGGCCC
>VYXF01001961.1:39127-51681 GCA_013397295.1 Polioptila caerulea
TCCCCGCCTCTGGTCTGGAGCCCAGCCCTGCTCCCTGCCCACCCCCAGCCCTACTCTGCCTCACTACACACTGGGGCAAACCTGTTCCTGTCCCAAAGCCTGTCCTTCCCCCAACCGGGGGGATCTGAGCTATCCCGAATAGTCTCTACCTGCCGTGAGGCTGGACCTCCCTCAAGTCCAAATTCCCTCGATTAGGGATGCTCCCCTCACTGGGCTGTCCCGCAGCCAGGCACAGCATGGACTTTCTGGAGATGACGAATTGCGATGCTAGGGACACTCCTTACACCTTCCCACTCACGCAGTGGTTCAGGTGGGTACACAGGCACAGGACGCCTGGAGATGCTGCAGTGGGGCCAAGACTCGGGGGACACAGAGACCACGATAGGTTATGGGATGGTACCGTGAGCCTGGAGCACAGTTCTCAGGGGCTTGGGGCATCACCTGTGCCATCCATAAACCAGGCTGGCTGTGCGGGTCCTCAGGCTCAGCCCCGCTCCGTGGAACGTGGAGACTGGTGATGCTCCCCCCCCCCGCCCCTACTAGCCCCGGGAGCAACCTCCGCCAGTCCCCGGGGCACCCTGCTGCCCACACGCCCGCCGTGCCCCGCCGTGGGATGGGGATAAACAGGAAGCCCAGTGCCCCGGCCGTGCCCAGGGACCCGTCAGGAATGTGCCGGTGGCCACCGGACTGTTTGTTTGGAGTCAAAGCAGCCGGATCCTGCCGGGAGGAGCCAGGATCAACACGGCCGGGAATAGCCCGTGAGCTCATCGCCACGTCTCGCAAGGACCTCCAGCACCTCTGGGACTGCAGGGATGCACAACTCTGGATGCCCCTCGCAGGGGACCCTCATCCCAGCCCTCTGCCTTGGCCGGGATCAGGACATGTCCTGAAGCCTCTGTTGAGATATGAGTCCCTGGCTACCGCCAGGGAATGGAGGCCATGGAAAGCCCTGGGGAAGGGCAGGGTTGGGGCCAGCAGTGGAGCCCGTGACTCATTCGTCTCGCCGTTTTGGAGATCAATTGCTTAAGTGTGAAGCCAGGAGCCTCCCCCGAGCTCCTCCCCCGGCAGATGCTGGCAGGGGTGCAGGGCAGGCGCGTGCTGGTCCCGCTCCCAGCTCTGCCTCTGCTCCTGGGGACAGCAAGAAGGGAAAAGTGAGGGGGCTGGTGGGCTCTCCCACATCTAGGACCTGGCAGCCTCTTCCCGCAGCAGCGCGGGCACTGTGTCCAGCCGCTCGTGTGACCGTGGCGGGCTGGAGGTGTCCCCCTTTGCCCTGAGGTGTCAGCCAATGAGCCCTCATCTCCCTCGGGGCTCGCTGGGTGCCAGCACCTGCAACCCCGGGCAGCCAGCAATGGCAGCAGCTAAAAATACGCGGCCGGCAGCAGGGCAGCCCCGTGCGCGGGAAGCTGTGGGCGGCGGGCGGGCGTGCGGGGCTATTCTCAGAGGGCTGCGGGACTATTCCTGGCCGGTCAATATTGATTCAGCCAGCTCAGGTGCAGCAGCTCACCCTGTCAGCACCGTATTTAGGGCCCGGCAGGAGGCGAGGCGGGCGGCTGAATCGGGACCATTGTCTGGCGGAGGAAGAGGGCAGGGAGAGGATGTGAGCTCTGTAATCTGCAGCCAGCGGCTCCCGGCAGCAGCGCGGGTGAGGGGCACACCCCGGGCCTGCTGCGGCTGAGGAGTGGCCAGCACGGAACATCTGCCCTGGGGACGGAGGGACGGGGCCAGAACACGTGCAGGCAGCTTCCGTCGGGAATAGGAGCATGTGTGAGGCACGGGGGGCAGCGCCAGTCCTGGCTCCTGTGGTTTCTGAGCTGCTGGGCACGTGTCTGCTGTACACACAGCCACCAAGAGCCAGGGGACTGAGGACAGCTGGGGACTTCAGGTACCAAAGCAGCAGCTCCCTGCTTGTTCTAAGTACTTAGGATGGTCTGGACCTGCCTGGAGTTGGGGGACTCCATACAAACAGCCCTGCATGCACCTGAGCCTGCATCAATGAGCAGAGGAGAGGATGAGGGGCTGTTTGTCCCTCTTCACTATCTGAAAAGTGCCTGTCCTCTCTGGCAGCTCCCCCAAGGCTGTATCATCAGCAAGTGTGGATAGCACAGTAGGAGCTGTATAAATTGCTCAAAAAACACAGTGAGAGTGCTCATGACAGAGCCCAGGCCAGGGTTTATTTCCATGGGCACAGGCAGGGGCTGAGTGAGGCTTGCCATGGTCATGCAGGGTCCAGGAGCCACTGGGACGAGGCTGGGTTGTGGAAGGCTGGGAGCAGAAGGGACCCTGCCAACCTGCACCCAGCTCTCGGGAGATGCTGCTGCCCTGAGGTGCTGGGGAAGGAATCTGGGGATGGGCAGGGCTCTGCATGGCAGCAGTAGGGCATGCTGCTGTCACAGCCCTGAGTTGGTGAAGTCAATTTTACCAATCTCATCAGGCGTGCCTGAAGTCCTTGATAGCCACCTGGGCAGCATTTCGTCCTGCTGCTCCCATCACTCCTCCTCCTGCAAGAAAGGAGAAATGAGGAATGGTGGTGCACCTCTTCCACGTGCCCTTTTCTTCCTTCTGCAGGCCACCAGGAGGGTCCTGGCTCCAAGCCCTGCTCACCAGGGTGGGCTCCACTTCCACACAGGTACAAGCCAGGAATTGGGGACCGGTAGCCAGAGTAGGATGGTGCTGGCCGGGCGAAGTATAGCTGGTCCAGAGACATCCCTCCATGGAAGATATTCTGCCAACAGAGCTCTGTGTGAGCCCGCTATGCCTGACCCAGGCCTGTGTGCCCACTAGCACTGGCACCAGAGGGATGCTCAGAGTTGGCACGCATGGTACGCACTCCACCAGGCAGCCCGAAGATCCTCTCCAGGTCTGGTGGCGTCAGGATGTCCCTGCCAATGACGGAT
Organism: Polioptila caerulea; assembly: GCA_013397295.1. Lineage (NCBI taxonomy): Eukaryota > Metazoa > Chordata > Aves > Passeriformes > Certhiidae > Polioptila > Polioptila caerulea. The sequence continues at coordinate 42,022 of VYXF01001961.1, forward strand.
GCCTTGAACCCAGGGGCATAGTCTTCAATGCAGTCAAACACTAGAGAAAAATGAAGGGACTACTAGTGGGCAGCCTGGGGGGACATGGCAGCAAACTCCTGTGCAGCTCCAGGGCAGCTCTGCCCGTGGGTGTTACCCGGGTCGTGTGTGCATTACATACCCCTGTCTGCATACGCATTTCTGGCCTGCTCGTCCCAGGAGCGGCCGCCTGCCAGCATGGACGGGGTGTACTGTGTGAAGAGGGACACGACGTGGCAGCCTGGTGGGGCCAGCCCTGGGTCCAGCGCTGAGGGGATGCACAGCTCGATCATGGGCCTGGGGGAGCAGTACAGTAACTGGGCGGGCAGAGGGGGGCCCAGCCACTCCACACCTCTTTCCCCAACATCCACTGTCATGACCGTCCTGTCCCTTCCCCAGCTCCCCAAGGTGTGCCAGTACAGGCTCCTACCTGCTGGAGGGGTGCCCGTGGGCAGCCTCAGTGAATGCCTGATGCAGGAGCTGGGTGCCCTCGCAGTTGAGATGTATGGAGCACTGGTGGTGGGGCAGGGGCTGGCCATTGCGGGCATTGGGGGCAGCCAGGAAGCTGGGCAGCCGATCCACCGCCACTGGGCATGGGATGGGGTCATGGAGGAAGTGGGGTGCAGCCTCTTGCTGAGCCTGGCACCAGTGTTACTCCAGCAGGGATGGCAGCAGAAGTGTTTTTGCTGGTACCTACCATTGATCTTGGTGACAGGGGAGCGTGTGTCAACCTGCCGGATCCGCTGGACAAAATCCTTTGGCAGCTGCTCCTGAGGTGGGATATACCAGTGCAGAGGCTGGCTATGAGAGGCAGCGTGAACGGGGCGATCCCAACATGCCAAGTCCCCCACCAGCCCCATGCACTCCATACCTGAGGAATCAGTTCCAGAAATGTGATTTGAGGGGAGGCATTGGACAGCACCAGTTTGCTCCTCACCTCTGTCCCATCCTGCAGTGCAACACCCTGTGCCTTCCCATCCCTGCCCAGCAACACGTGGCTCACTGCCTGGGCACGTGTAGGGGACAAGACTTTACCAAGAGCATCCCTGCTGCCTGTGGGGATTGCCAAGCAGCTCCCCTCTCCCAGACACCCCGTACCTTCTCAGCAAAGATGTGGGCTCCCCGGGCAGTCGCTGCCTGGGCGATGGCATGGGACAGGGCTCCCATGCCACCTGCCACGTAGCCCCAGGCCCCCCGCCGTCCCTCCAGCTCACCCATGACATGGTGCAACAGCACGTACCTGCGGTAGCAGGTTCTCAGATTAGCTGCTGGCTGAGGGGATGGATCTGCCCCCTGCATGGGTAGTGAGGATGGTGCCACAGCCCCCCCATGGGACCATATGCCCAGCACCAACCCCTGAGGCACCCTGGCAAAGTTGAGCAGGCAGTGGGAGGGAGAGGCAAGGGAGCAGGGCATAGGGTACTGGTATGCAGCAGAGCCAAGCACAGAGCATGGCAAGCCAGGGGACAGTGCAGGCGTGAGCCCCAGGGGGAAGGGACCCTCACCCACTGCCAGGAGTGTGAGGGCTGGCCATGGCTCCAATCACCGCATCAGTAGCCAGAGTTGCCTTCAGGGGTTCTGACTCAAACCAGTGATCCAGGATCTGGCCCAGGAGAAAGAGAGCATGCCAGGTTTGGGGTGGGGAGCTGCTGCAGAACCCTGGCAGGCAGGAGAGCCAATGGGTGTTTCCACACCACCACTGCCAGCACGCACCTTGGAAATGGGAGCTGTGAGCACCTCATAATAGCGGGGCAGCTGCCGCCCCAGTGCCAGCCCTGGGGGTGGAGAGGTGGTGTGAGACCTGCATGGCTGTGCCAGGGCTGGCTACTAGTCCTACCTGGGTTTAGAGGTCAGTCAGCAGGACCAAGGTGAGCAAGCCTACCAGAGCCTGCCAACCCAGTCTGGGCTCCTGAGGAGGCTCTGCATTGCCCATCCTAAGTGCTGGCAAACACCCCTTGCTATTGGGGTTCCCTGAAATCCCAGATGTACCTGCCTGCAGCAAGGGCTTCAGGGATCGCAGGTTCCTGAGCTGCTGGAGCAAGGAACCCTTCCCCAGGGCAGCTGTATCCACTGGAGGGGCATCCAGCAGTGGGTCAAGGGCCAACACCATGCGCCCCATGAATGCCTCATACTCAGGGTAGGCCTGGAAGGGGACAGAGGATGGACAAGGACTGCACCACAGTGTGTGCAATGGATACCCCACCCAGGAGCATCCCTGCCACTCCAGGGGCAGGGCAGCCCCTCATGGGTTTTGCTGTGCCAGGTGTGTGTCTCTGGTGGTACCTGGGCATCCTTCTGGGAGAATTGAGCAATCTGCTGCTGAGTCTGGGCCATGTCATGTCCCAGCAGAAGGGAACGAGGAGGACGCCTGTCCTCCAGCAGTGGGGTGAAGGAGTAGGGGTCCCGTGGGAGCACCCTCAGACCGTGCCGCTGCAAGACAGGGATGTCCCCACTGCAGGACCCTGGGGTCCCCCTGCTTGCATGCTGGGAGTTGCCAGCAACTCAGCAGGGTGTAGGTGCCAGTACCTGCAGGTCCAGATCCGCATAGATCTGCGGTCTCAGCAGGCTGAGCAGATACGATGCCCGGGAGAACTTGAACCCTGGAACATGTGGGATGGTGGGGGATGTCCACCACCGGGGCTGGCCAGGGGGACAAGAGGCATGCAGGAAGGAGTACCTGGTACAATCTCCTCCGTGACGGCCGCACCGCCCAGCACGTGACGCTTCTCCAGCACAGCTGTGCGCAACCCTGCCTGCTGCAGGTAGGCAGCCTGTGGGGAGCACGGCACACGCTGCCCATCCCTCCAGCTGGGGTGTCATTGTCAACGTGAGCACCCTCTTGCACATGGTGCCCTCCTCACTAGGGAGGGCCTGTGGGAGCCCCAGCCCCATGGACACTGCCACCAAAGCCCTCCCTTGCCCACAGCACAGACCCTTCCCAGTCCCTTGCTGTCCCCTGTGGATGGAGGAGAGGCAGCACGCCACTCTAGGTACTCACTGCCACCAGCCCGTTGTGCCCTGCAAGAAGAGAGGGAGATGAGCAGAGCCCAGTGTTCATGATGGGCCCACAGCACAGGGCACCCTGCCATGCCTGGGGCTGTCACAGCCACCCCAATAACAGGCTCTAGACACAGGGATACAGGTGACAAGGAGCATCCTTCCCCGGCCCTACAGCCCTGGCCCTAATGGTGCAGCAGAGGGGGGCAGAAGTGCTCAAGGCAGATGCTCCAACAGTGCTCTGTATGCTGGGGGACTGCAATTTGTGCCAGACCTCTGCGTCGTCCCAGGCACGAGGAGCAATCTGGGGGGGTTGCAATGCGTCCAGCACTACTGTGGTCCCCACCTAGCTGCTCCTCTGCTACCTGCCCCGGGGGGAGGGCAGATGTGGGTCCCCGCCGGCTCCCCGCAGCTCGATTCTTGCTCCCTTGCTCTGTTACCTGCCCCGATCACCACCGCGTCGTACTCCCGCTGCAGCTGGGCTGCAGCCCCGGCATGAGCCAAGCGCGCTCCTGACGGCCCCAGGGACAGATGCCGGCCCTGCAGCCGGCGGGAAGAGCAGAGCAGACTCAGTCTGCCCCGGAGCCCGGCTGCCATCGCCCCGCAGCGCCCGGCCATGGCCGCCCTGCGTCCGGCAGCCTGGACTTTGCCTTCACGACGGAACTTTTCCCAGGGCTTCCGGGCACAGGGAGGGGACGGGGGGACCAGGGCAGGGAACGCCTTGAGGAGGCGGGGAGGCTGGTCCGGACAGGGGCACCCGCCGAGCGCGGCCCCGCTGCTGCTGCGCCCAAAACCTGGCACGGTTTTGCTGGGGGCTTGCGGCGGGGCCGGAGACGAGCCCCAGGGCTGAGCAGGGCACAGATCCTGCCTGGGGCTCAGCAGGGTGCCAGGAGCTCCCCAGGCTGTACCCCAGGGAGGTGCTGGGCAGGCAGGCGGGGGCCTGAGAGCCTCCCTCCCCAGCTCCTGTTCTGCTCCAGGGATGATCCAGAGGCACGTGGCTGGGGTGATGGGCCAAGCACGGCAGGACAGAGGGAGTTTGGCCCCGCCTTGAGCAGGCAAGCCCCAAGCACAGCCCAGAAGGCAGCAGGAAAAGGGGCAGCTTGGGGGTGAGCTTGGCTCTGAATCCAGCACTTTGGCTCAGCAGGGCAAATTCCAGCTCAGCAGGATGGGGCAAAGGCCCTGTCATGGTCCAGTGCTCCCTGAATTGCCATCCCCAGCTCCAGCGAGTGGCATGGGAGAAACAAGGGGCAGTGGTTGCCTGAGTACCTTGAAGCTGGCCCCATTCCCAGCTGTACTTAAGGTTTGGATGTGCACTGAGCCCAGACGTGCCTGGGAAACACGTAAGCTGCCTCAGGATTTACTCACTGTTCCCAGCTAAGCTCAGGGCTGTGGCTAACTGGGGCTTGGAAGCCTGGGAGTGGGGAAGGGGTTGCAGGATGGGCTGCACCTCCCCAGAGCCTGCCAAACCTCAGAGGACCCTGTACCTCACATCTGGGGTTGAGGGGGAAGGGCAACGCACCCTAGACCATTGCTCCACTCAGGTTTGGCTACACTATCCTGATCTCTGGCCAAAGCCTGGCAGTAATGCCAAGCTAATGCCAATAAATCCTGCTCTGGAAATGTACTTTTCAGCAAGACAGTGATTTGCCAACAACCTCTCGGCCCCACTCTCTGCCTGTCCCCAGAGGCTGCTGGGTGCCAGTGAAAACCATGGGGAGCAGGAAAAGGCCAGGCTGGAGGATGGGAAGGTTGCCTGTCGCTGCCTACAGGCACAATCCATGGCAAGGCACACAGACACTGAGACAGCAACCCAGGCTCTGGGAACACCCACACACCCACTTTAATCCTGGCTGGAGGCAGCTCAGAGCAGAGGAATGCGGGATGGCTCCCAGAGGCGCCGGGCCAAGTCGTAGGCCTGCTGGACCACGAGCTCGGAGGGGATGATGCCCAGGTGCACGGTCAGGAGCTCGTAGCACTTCACTACCTCTGCCTGGTGGTTCTTGCTGTAATAACGCAGCAACTTCCTGGGGAGGAGAAGACAGGGCCTTGGCAGGTACAGTGCACACAGGCAACCCCCTTCTAACGACCTGCCCGCTATAAAGTAGTTTGCAAAGACACAGCAAAACCACGGCACCAGGCTGGGGAGATGGGTTGGTGCAACTCCAGTGACACCACAACACTGGCATCCTGGCATCACTCACAGAGACTCATGTGCCATCTCAGCTTTGAGCCCTGGTGCCAAACCACAGGGCTGGCAACTGCTCACCTGTAGTAGTCCCCTGCAAGCATCCCAATGGGAGCAGAATCATCAGACAGGACTGGTACCTCCATCACCTCCAGCTTGTAACCCTGTGGAGAAATGACAGCAGAGGGCAGGAGCTGGGATGGGACCACTTAGGGGTCAGAGCTGGCTAGGCCAACAGCCCTGCTCCCTGCCCAGGGCAAGAGGGGCTCAGCCCCCTCCTGGCCCCACATACCATCTCATTCTCAAACCAGAGGAAGTAGGAGCAGCAGTAGTCGCCATCCTGCAGCATCAGCGTTGTATAGCCCTTCTGCAGGTATCGCCGGGCCAGTGTGATCAGGGACCACACCTGGGGGACAAGGGGCACTGAAGCCTGAGCAGAGACCCCTCCAATTTCCACCCTCTTCTGCGGTTCCTATCCTACACCTACCCCATGAGCAGTACCTTTTTCTTGATGAAGGTCGCCAGGGGACCCTTGCCCAGCTCTGAGCTGGATTTCTCTGTCACACTGAGTGATGGTGCCATCATTTGTCCAGCTGTGCGGTCCACATAGATGAAGTGCACCAGACCAGGAAAGTCCTCCAGGTATGTGGGATGGGTTAAGGGTGTCCAACAACTTTGGTGCCCTGCCAGGACAGCCCCTGAGCCTCGGGGAAACCACCTTTGCCCACTACATTCCTCCCCTTCATCCTGGTGCCAGGAGACAGGGTCCCACTCCCACATCTGCTACCCCCTTAGGGACACCCCCTTGCCAGGCTGTGTTCCCAGCTGCAGAGATGGGTATGACACCATGGTGATATTGCGCCTGCTCTTCACCAGCAGGAAGTCCCGCCAGTCCAGCAGCTTCTCCCTGCCAAGAAGAGGCACGGTGAGAGGCCAGGACCCACAGGCTGGGTGTGGGGCAGCCCCCTGGCAATGCTGACCATCCCCACGCACTCACCTCATCAGCTTCTGAGCACGGTCCCGCAGCCCTTGGGACAGGCTGTGGCCAGCAGAGGTCAGGAAGAGCTGGCGGTACACGGAACAGAGCTGCCGCTTCACGTTGGCCACTGACTGCAGCAGCCTGAGCCAGGGGACATAGACAATGCCGAGTTTGGACACTGGGTCCCCAGCACTGCAGGGACAGTTGTGCTGGTCCCCCGGCTGGGAGAGGTCCCTGCCTGTCCTGGAGACTTTCCATGGCTTCCCCCTACTCACTCTAGGGAGCTCCCAGGCTCACTCCGTGAAAATATTTTGTTCTTGAAGTCCAACCAGGTGTTCTGTAACTAGAAAAAGACAGGACTGTATCAGGCTGTGGAGAAAACAGGACAGGGTCCTCATGTCTCCACTCCCACCTGGATGTCCTGTCCACTCAGCTTCTTCACAAATTTGTCCATGCGCTGCCGCAGCTCAGCAAGGAATGGGTAGGAGCGTGCGACTCCCACCTCTGGTCCCTCTTCCAGCTTCTTCTCCAGCACCAAGAAACCGTCCAGCAGTTGGTACAAGGTGACGGCCACCTGGGTCATGGGGCCCTGCCAGAGAAGGGAGAGGTGGGTCAGGCAGGACTCAGTCCAACATAACTTCCCTCACCTCAGAGGCAGCTCACCTTGGTCAGCAGCACAAGGGAGATGCCTGGCCAGAGTGGCAGGCAGTGCATGGTGTGCGGCAGCAAGGGGCAGTAACCTTCCCGCAGGCTGGCATCCAGAAAGATCCTTCTGGGGTTTGAAGCTTCAGGGACCAGAGGCCCCAAGGTCTGGAGCAAGTCCTCTGCCATCTGGGAAGACAGGGGAGATGCTCAGTCCCCTGTGGGGATGAGACAGCTTGCACCAAGGATGCTCTGTAGGGATGCAGCATTGCCTTGAAAGCTGCAACCAGGCATGACAGAACCAAAGGAGCTGGAGGGGCCATGTAGCAAAAGACCAGCAGTGAGGAAAGTGCCCAGGGACCCCAAAGAAGAGAAGAAGACTGTTGCAAAGACAAAGGTGGCAAATGCCTTAAACCGAGGCCAGTGTTTGCTTGCAGTGTGTGAGGTGTTGGTTGCAGCATCAATCAGGGAAGCAGCCCAGAAAGCACAAGGGCAGCAGAGGGAGACACTGGACTGCTCTGAGGCAGCCCCGCTCGCCTCTGCTGACAGCTCATTGTAAGCAATGCCTCAGAGAAGGAGATCAGAGCTGTCAAAATTATGCACAACATGGAGGACGCAGGGCACTCACAGCTGCAGCACAGCAAGAGGGGAGTGACAAGGACCAGAAACCACAAAGGGCACCAGGACAGGCTGGTGAGGTGTGGAGCTGGGAGGTGTTGCAGGACTCTGTGCTCACCTGGACGTCTGCAGCATCCACATCCCCGATGCTCAGCATCTCAGCACTCTCTGACCAGCTCTCACTGCCTGCAGAGAACACGGCAGGGCACCCTTCCAGCCCTCCTCAGAGCCCTGGAGCCTCTGCAGGGCTGGGGGTGTGGAGCACAGCTGCTGCCCCACTGGGGACTGACCTGTGCTGTGCTGGCCTGGCGAGGGCTCAGGGGTGTAGTAGACCTCAGGCACAGAGAGATCATCTGTGTCCTGCCAACAAAAATGAATGGGTCAGCAATAGCAGCGATGCAGACAGCCCTTCCAGCATTCCACCCTGCAGCTCCTGATCTCAAGGACTCACTTGGTCATCCGAGTCCTTCTCTGCAGCTCCATGGGAGCGAGGGCCACTCACAGGGATGCTCTCACTTCTCTTGGGTCCCTGAGGGAGAACATTCCCTGCTGTAGGCTTTCAAAAAGGGAAAAAACCCCTAAGCTCCAGCTGTCAAGGCATCACCCCATGGAAGCACCCTGACTTGCTGCACCCCCAATCCTGCCCTGAAGCACCTGGGGGCCAAGCTCCTCCTCGGCGCTCTGACTGGGGTACAGGTCCTGAACCAGGAGGATGAGGACAAGTAGGTCGGCTGGGCGGATGGAGCTGGCATTGCGGCTGCAGGCCAGAGAAGAAAAGGGTCAGCTGGGAGGACAAATGGCTGCCCTGGGGAGGGTGGTGGGGCTGGGTGCACCTGGAGTAGAAGGCCAGCAGCTTGGTGTGTACCAGAAGGAAGGCATGGCCCACTTCATCCCCACCACGCTCGGGGCTGGCGTTGATGTACTGCACCACTTGTCGCTCCAGAAACTCGATGCATTGCTCACACAGCTGAGGATGGATCAGCCGCTCCACAGCCTGGGGTGCAGAAGTAAGGTAGGCTGCTGGGCTCCCTCAGACCCAGCCTTGCAGTCCTAGGGCCAGGTCTGAGATTCCATTGCTCCAGGGAGCTGCCCTGAATCCCCAGCCTACTGCCTTTTCCCACATCCTGGGACTTCATGCAGCCTCCTACCCCTGGAACACCCCAAAAGTGAGGGACAGCCCAGAGCATTGGTACCTCCACTGCAAAGCTCTGGTCCTCCTCCCGCAGGTGGCTGTAGGTCTCCAGCAGGCCCCGCAGCAGGCTCCACACACGCTCCCGCTGCTCCGAATCAGCCGGCCGCAACCTGCAGCCGTCACAGAGTGTATTCATAGGTGGCTGTCACCTCCCTGCGTGGGACGGACACACCAAAACCCAACTCCCTGCGTGGGACGCACACCCCAAAACCCAGCTGCAGCCCAGCAGGCAGGGGGTCCTGCTGCAAAAGGGGGGTCCCAGCTGGAGACACCCACTCTCACCCCTCCGCAGCCACCCCAGCAACCCGACACGCCACCCTGTGCCGGTGGCTGTGCGCGCTCACTCCTTGCGGATGAGGTGCGAGTCGAGCGTGACGAGGCCACAGTGAGCCTCCACCAAGCGCCGCAGCACGAAGAGCGTCCGCCGCAGGTCGTCTTCGCTCTGCGTCCCGTCGCCGTTCACTGCGATGTACAGGCAGTCCCCGAACTGCAACCGGCAGGGGGGTCAGGCGGGGGCTGGCCCGGGGTCCCTGGTCCCCGGTGCCGGTCCTACCGTGTGCAGGACGTGGAGGTGGCGCCCGCCCTCGGTGGCGAAGCAGGTGTAGGTGTCGGAGAGCTTCTCCAGCAGCGCGGCGCAGGAAATGATGAGGGGGGCGAAGAGCGTGTTGAGGCTGTCCTCCAGCGCCGGGCCCTGCGCCACACTCTCCCGGTCAGCGCCCACGCGCCACCGCGCACGCCATGCCCCCTTCCCCGCACCCGCGCCGCCCTGTCCCGCCCCACCTGCCCGGCGTGGGACGACCGCAGCCGGCGGAGGAAGGCGGCATCGGCCCAGTAAAAGAGCAGCTCGGCCGCGGTGCTGGCGATCAGGACGCAGCGCATGGCCCGCGGCGGGGGGAACACGGGGACCAGGGGCACCGGCACCGGGCGGCTCCACCCGCGCCGCGCCGCTTCCTGCTCCGCCGCGCGTGACCGCCGCGCCCACGCGCGCAGCGCCCCCGGCGGCCCGGCGCGGCACGGCACCGTGTGACC